>PISX010000733.1:19652-59088 GCA_004024625.1 Mellivora capensis | reverse complement strand
CCACGTCTCTGAGGAGTATCCTCTTGGCCATCACCCAATAGCTCCCTTCTTATCCTCAACTGCTCCCCAAGAGCTGGGGTGGTACCCCATTCATGTCCAGCCTCTACCATAGACCTACCACAGAATAGACATGTAGTGAGTTTATCTGAACGAACAAGTGAATGAATGAATGAATGAATGTGAGTTCCCCTAATGCATCTTTGAATAAAAGGCTCAGCAGATAGAAGTGGTTCCCTGAGTATTAAAAGAATAAGTATATTCTTATTATTAGTTAATATAAATTAACTAGGTCAATTTAATATATTAGTTATATTATTATATATATTACATATATAATTATATTAGTTATTATAAATTAACTAGGATCCCTAAATGTGGGTCCCTAGTGCTATTCCCCACTGCACATGCGGTCCCCTACTGCAGACCCACGCCTATGTCAGCATCTTTCCAGGCCATCCCACCCCAGCACTATCTGCCAGACTCCAGAGAAGGGACCAGTCCGGGGCTCAGCTGAACCTCTTGGGCATCCAAGTTGTCTCCTTCCCTCCTGGCTAAGGTGTTACTAACGAGTCTGGGACCTGGTGCATTGGAAGTGATCCCGGGAAACTTCCATCCTTCCCAGGGGCTTGGCTCTAGTTACCACCACCAGCTCCCCCTGAGTGTCAGTTTACTGCCTGATATGTGCCACTGCTAATGACTGACAGGCATCTAAGTGTCATACTGTGTGCACTTTCCATGCTTTCCATTCATTGTCTCTGGTCATTCTTACACCCTCTGCAGCCAGGATGCTTCTCCCTATTTTAGTTGGGAAAAACAAGGCTCAGAGAGGCAATATGACTCGCCTAACCTCACACATTTGGTAAGATGAAGAATCAAGCCTCCGACATCGGCCTTTCCCAAACTCAAGATTTTTCTGATATCTCAGAGTCCCTCCTTCCTAACCCCAGGCTGTTGTCTGAGGTTTTGGTAACCAGCTAGCTCTGGCCTGTCTCCTGGGCTTACCCATACCCCAGGACGACTAGCCTCTGGCCAGACTCCCATTATGTGTAGACACATCTCCAGGTGGTGCCCCTCCCATCTGGCCAACCCCAAAGGCGGCTCATAGTTAATGCTGACTGGGCCATTACTACCACACAGTAAGCTGAATGGGCACTGGGTCCTGCCTTTCAGCTCTTGTGTGCTGTGCTCTGGATCCTAGGCTCTCCCCCACCCATCCATGCCTGCTGTCTCCAGAACTAGGCCCAGCAGCTGCCCCAGCTCCCCTCTTCTGCCATGCCAGGACAACCCAAACAGTGCCAAACTGTGCAGCAAAGGCAAGCCCCTTTGGGTCTTGCCCTCTGACTCTCACAGCGGCAGCCAGAGGAATTCCTGGCCAGGAACATGTCTCTCCCAGCAATTTGCAAGAAGGTCTTTTGCAATTTATATCTCCAGCCCTGCTGAAGAAAATGGGAATGGATGGGCTCACTGAGCAGAAAATGCCAGAAGGCATTCCAGAGCCCAGAATCCCAAACGCAGGCCTTCTGTGAAGGGACTGAACAGACAGGCAATGCTGGGAGGAAATTCTGGCCCCACGTCAGGGTACACAGGCTCCAAGGGTTGTTTATAAATGCTAGAGTATGTATTTTCAAGGCGGCTATTGAGTGGGAATCAGAATAGAGCCATGGGAGAAGTCATGCAGACATCCTAACCATCCTAATCCCAGCATGGACACCTACTGGCTCGGTGACCTTCGCTCAGCATGCAGCAACTGTTTTTCTGCACCTACTGTGTGCCGGGCACAATGCAAGGCACCTGGGATCTGATGGGGAATGACACTGAAAGAGAAATTCTCTATCGTGGTAGGGGAAGTGGATACAAACTAAGTCCCAAACACACAAAGGCACAATTACAGGTTGTAATGATTTAAGAGGCCAGCCCAGAAAAGAGTGAAGGTCTGAGATAGACCAATAGGAGGAGGCCCATCCTTGGGGATAGTGGTCAGGAAATGCTTCCCTGAAGAAGCTGGAAGGAAGGCCTGAAGGAGGGGGAGGCAGCCCCGGGAAGAGCAGAGAGGAGCCTCCCATGAGGAGCGCACAGCACAGGCAAATTCCTGGAGGCGGGAGAAAGCTCAGCATGACCCAGAAGTGAAAGGGGGTGTTTGAAGCAGCTGTTAGGGATTAGGCCAGGGTGGGAGTGGGTGGAGAAGGCATCTGGTAGGAGATGAAGGTGGTAACACAGGCAGGATCAAGACACAAGGGCCAGGCAGGCCATGAAAGACTCTAGGTTTTTGTCTTAAGAACAAATCAAGGAGTCTTTAGGCAATGGAATGACATGCTCCATTTTCCATGTTTTTTAAGAGATCACCATGGCTGCTGGTAGACTAGAGGAGGATGAGAGTGAAAGCTGGTGGGCCACTTGGGAAGTGGAGTAGTAGAGGTGACTGTGGTCACCTGGGGAAGAAGGTATGGCAACTGGGGCAGGTGGAGGTGGCAGGAAAGTTGGAGAGATGTGAGTAGATTCAAGAGAAATTTAGATTCAGAAAAAAATTGGTCGTAGTGATGAATGAGTTCTCAGAAGACTCTAAAATGATGAACAGCTGAGTGAATTTGATGTTATTTTCCAAGAGTGAGAAGACCCAAAGAAAAACCAATTAGAGAGAAAGGTGTTGGTGGGGAGGGGCTCTGGGGTTGGGTTTTGGACATAGTGATTGGGAGATATCCTGCTAGAGATGGTGGGTGAGCAGTAGGCAAGAGGAGTCTATACTCAGTGGAGAAGTTGGGATTGAAGGTATAACTGGGAGTTGTCATCCCAACATGTGATTTCAATCCTTGGAACTAGTGAGAAAAGAACTTAGGGCCAATTCCCAAGGAGGCCCACCATTTAGAGATGAGGTATGTTGCTTCTCTTCTCTGAACCTCACAGTTCCCATCTTTAAAATGGGATGATAATCATGCCTACTTTACACAAAGATCGCAGGAACGCTGGTTCCTTCCTGAGTTGTGGGGGTTAAGACCTTGAGTTTGAAGATTTGGCCCCACCCGTCACTCTCGTGTGATGTAGGGCTGTGATATTTGTGGGTTCCTTTTCCATATTGTGTGGTCCACATTTCCAGATCTGTTCTCTCTTCTCACCTTCTGAAGACTCCCCGAACACACATTTCATGAATACCTTACTCTCCTGTTGTCCACCTCCCTCCCCGGCTGTTCCTTACAATGTCCCCTGGCTGGCTCATCCTCTCCTTTCCAAGCCTCCCAAGTTTATTTGGAATGCCACAGAGCTCTGTTCTGGACCCAACCCCTGGGTACATGTTCTGTCTAGATCACCTCACCCATCTCTCTACCCATCATCAGTCAGCATAATTTTCCAAAACTGTTATCTATGACAGGATCACAGACTTTTTCTCTAAAGGGCAGAGGGTACATGTTTTCAGCTCTGCGGGCCATGTGGTCTCTGTTGTGGTTACTCGACTTTCCTATTATAAATACAGCCATAAATGCAGCCATAGAACACACATGAATGAGTCTGGCTGTGTACCAATAAAACTTTATTTACACAAATAGGTAGCAGGCTGGATTTGGCTTTCGGTTTTGGGTCAGATTGGCTGACCCCTGGTCTGTGATAGAAATGTAATCCCAGTCATTGAGCTTTCAGGCTTTGAAAGCTTTAAAGACAAGTTCTTGCAACTCAAAAAATCAAATGTGTGTCTTTCTGTTCTCCCGTGCTGAGCTGTAATGGTGCTTTCTTTTCAGCAGGGAGCACAAAAAACCCCAGTGTAGAAGGGCTGCTGCTCTAGGAGGCATTTGGACACACAGGGAGAGAGAACTTTAGAGGTCATTACAAGGACGGCAGGGGAGGGCAGGAAGGACATTGTTAGCTTTTAGCGACCAGAGGCCAAGGGAATGGAATGTCTTACAATGTGTAAGATGGTTCGGTCCCTCGCAACAAAAACTTGTCCCTCTCCAAATGCCAGTGAGGCCCCAGTGAGAAACACTTCCTAGCTGCTGTCTGCATGGCAGAAAGGTCAGAGATAGAAGGAAGCACTCTGGTCACACAGCCAAGTGCAAGCCAGCAGCAGAAGAAACAGTGGGTGGCTGATCTGTGCCCTCCCCCAGCGAGGCCCTGGGGCGGGTCTGCAGTGACCTGCTGTTGTCTCCTCTTGTCTCCAGCAGCTGCCTGGCCCTGGGTCACCCAGGAGTGCTCAGAGTCCCCAGGGCTTCCAAAGCATTTTCTCAGGATTTCCCTTTCCCCCCACTCTCTGCTTGTCCTTTGCTCTGTGCCGCCTCTTTTGCCCCTCTCAGCTGGTGGCACTTTTCCCCATGATGTTCAGGAAGTGTATGTCAAAGTCCATTAGCTCTGAAAGCCACAGTCAGAAAACTAATCTCCTTTTAACGTTTGCTGGGGATTCACTCTGACCGTAACATGGTTTCTTAATAAAATTTTGTTTTGCCTCTGCCCAAGTAATGTTATCCAATGTCTCTTGCAAGCGAGAGGCAGGATGAAACCCAGAGAGCTCGCCAGACCCACACCCCTACATTTGGGAGCAGGGTCATGTGCTAAGACAGAGCTCATGCACTTCAGGAAATGGAAGCCAGTGAGGTTGTAGGGGAAAGAGGCTGATCACAGGGACCTTCTAAGCCATGTTAGAGCGGTGACAACATCCTGGGGACAATGGGGGCCCATGGAGGGTTTTAGGGCAGTGGTTCTCAACTAGGGATGATTTTTCCTTGGGGAGCATTGTACAATGTCTGGAGACATTTTTGGCTGTCACACAGAGGGGGCGGGGAGCGGGGGAGAAGGAGCGGGGAAGGAGAAAGGGGTCGGTGTTGCAAACATCTAGTGGGTAGACATCAGGAATGCAAAACTTCCTACAATGTAAAGGACAACTCCCGCAATAGTGAAGAAATTTCCTTTCCAAAATGTCAATAGTGCCAAGGTTGAGAAACCAGATTCGGGCCGTGAGTCACCCAGTCAGATCTCTTGTCCTCAGGGATCCCTCCATATCCCACCAGAAGCATGACAGCTTACGTGGAGAGCAGTCTTACTGACCTGCTTGTTAGAATGGGAATTTGTCTCCATCTCTAATTGCCTAGTCTGCGGAACAGTGCAAAGAGTGGGATGTCTCACAGACCTGGGTTTAAGGCTTACCTTTGTTTGGTCACCATGGTCACCTAGCACAGGACATTTGCCACCTCCCAGGGGGACAGCACCTGGTGTTGAGGTGGGGACAGGAACCTCCATCCCACAGAGAGTTCTTGGACAGCATTTCTTCAAAGACAGGAACACGTGGTCTCTTCATTTCCCTTCTTGCTTTAGAAACCGAGAGCTTCAATATCCAGTTGAGAATTTAATAACCGAAAGAGCCTGTGACTTCAACATCTGTGTATTCCTTTTTCTCCTTACTCTTGAACACTTGGTGGGGCTCAGAATGTGGTCTGCATAACTTCTATCTTCCCTGCAGGCGATTTTTTAAGAAACTTAACTTTCCTAAGATGGGGTCTACAAAAAATAAAATGCACCCCATTTTTAAGGGTATGACTGTTGACAAATTTATATACTGCGTCTTCATCACCATCATCGAGATCTGGAGCATTTCCATCTCTCTGGAAAGTTCCTTTGTGCCTTTTGTGGTCAATCTTCTCCCCTCTCAGCTCCAGGCAGCCCTGATCTGCTCTGTGTCACTAGAGATGGTTTTGCTGTATTCAGTCGGCCAGGCTGTGCCCTTTTTGTCCGGCTTCTCTCAACATACCTTCCTGAGACCCATCCATGTGATTGTGTGTATCAACACTTCATTCCTTTTTCTTACTGGGTGGTATTTCTCTGCACGGATATACCACAGTCCATTTATCCAATCACCTGTTGATGGATGTTGACTCGTTTGCATCTTTTCTGTTGTACCTCAAGATACTATGCACAGCATATATTGTTTAAATTTTTGATTAGTATTCTA
The DNA here is from genome assembly GCA_004024625.1 of Mellivora capensis. NCBI lineage: Eukaryota > Metazoa > Chordata > Mammalia > Carnivora > Mustelidae > Mellivora > Mellivora capensis. The sequence goes on along the minus strand of PISX010000733.1, from coordinate 53,162 downwards.
TTTCACTTAGAATAAAATTTCAATTCCCTTCTATGTCCTCCAGAGTCCCCTCTGTTATCTGGATTCTGCCTACCTGTGTGACCTCTTTTCCCCCCACCCCCCTTCCTCCTCACTGGCTCCTTTCAGTTCCTCAAAGAAGTCAGAATTGCCAAAGAGACAGCCTTGCCCTTACCATAATCCTGCTGGCTCCAAACCAGCTGAGCACAACTGGCTGCCTGCCTGGGATGTGCATTAACCTTCTGGAATCATTAAATCAAACTGATACTTGAATCCTAATCTCTAGTGAAGCATTTTATTTATTTTAATCCCCTAAGCACTTCAGCTCAACTCTTCCTCTGGGCCTGCCATTCTGGGCGAGCTCAGGGAGCCCACCTGATCCTTTCTGATTGAAATCCCCCACAGGCCAAGGGCTGGGGATGTTTCTAATGATTTGCTTAACCATGTGACAAGTCAATTTTTTAACCCCATAGTGATTGCTTCTAGTATTAACAGTGGGCAGGGATTAAATTCTCAGGCTCTCCTTAGGTTACAGATTTCATGAACTTTTGCTGAGTAGCTATGGTACCTCAGTTAGCAATTTCACATGCTCAGTCATCAAATCTCGTCCTCAAAAGAACTCTGTGAAATATGGATGTCTTCTTTTCTGGAAAGGAGTTGAAATGTCTGCAAGATGTGCTTGTCCTGGGCCAGAAATTTCTATATGACAGTCTGCTTTTATTTTTCATTTTGAAATGTTTATCTTAGTAAATCTGGGATGTGCAGATTTCTGGTTTCCAATAGTGGCAAACTGGAGCCTTTGGATCAATCCTTCTTATTGAAAAACAATTTAGAAAATACTGCATGATGTCTAAAGTGCACACCACCTTTGAAACATCGGGTTGGGAGGGGGCACTTAAGAGGTAACAAGGTTGTCTTTCTTGTAGGCAAACCACAGTGAAAAAAGTAGGATTTAAAAGCACCAGTCAATTATCCCTGAGAACATTCATCATTTCCCTAGACTTGGGATCCCATAAAGCAGCTGGGAAGGACAAGGGGTTTAGAAACCATGGACCAAAGTGTGAATATTGAGAGGACATCTTCCCCACATGGAAATAAGTCCCCCAAACATTCTACCGTCAGATAAGGGAAACCAGATCTAAACTCACACTGCCCCACCAAGGTAAAATTCAGAGACTTTCCTCCACTGAACAAAGCAGGAGGGGAGGGAATGAAAAGGGGGAAGTATTCTGAGAAATTGTGTTTGGAGACCACTCTATTATGGGTTTGCATCCTTCCCAGGAAGGCATCCTCTGGGCGGGCCTGGTAACTTTAATTTGTGAACTTGGCATGAGTTGGTCCCGACTGAGAGTGTCCCCCGCACCTGGCATAAGCAAGGCAAGTCTCCCAGATCACTGGGAACGCCCCACAAATAACTGTTCATGGACAATGAGCAAATAGCAATAGGACATAACAAAGCATACAAGAAAACACGATTTATGAATGAGAACCAAGAGACAGTGAAAGTAGACCTGCACAGACTTGAGATTTTTAAAACATTTGATACATTTACCAAATTTCAAGAAACAAATAATAAACTTAAAAATAAGTTCAGGGGCCAGAAAACAATAAAAAATGATGCAGCAAATATGAAAATAAAAACATATGTAACTTCTACAAGTTAAAAAATATAGTAACTAGAAACAAATACGGAGCATTATGTCAACAGATTGGACACAGTAGAAGAGAGGATTAGAGAATCAATTACGGCAATGCTTTCTTAACACTTAAGAATTTTTATTTCTTACTATTGAAAGAGCTTTTTCAGATTTATTTTTCTCATATTTCACTTGCACATATAGGAGAAGGCCATTATGATTTTACTCCAACTTGTAGATGTCTGTATTTTCCCACACATCCAGCTCTGTGCTATTGAGTGCTAGGGTGATATAGTATTTCATAAATGAGGACTCCACTGTTGCCACAGAGATTTCTGCAGTGCTGCAGTCACTCTCAAAGATGTGAGTGTGTATGCGGAGGACGACGACATCACAGCTGCTACCTGGCCCATAATGAGTGCAGAGCAAGTTCAGAGAAGCCAAGGTGTGGATACGCATTCATTTAAACCAACGAAATACATATCACTAATTATATGAAATATAAATGAACTATATATTTCAGTCAAAAAACAAAGGTTTAAAAGCCCAAGGAGTCTATCTCTATACTATTTTGCTATTTATAAGAGATGCATAGAGTCCGTCCTCCCGATTCACGGGAGTTACGTTCTACGATGTCACTGGAAACAATTAGTGAATGCTGAACTGTCGCTCCTATGGGAAACACAGTCTCACATAGGTTATAGTCTTAAATTCTAAAAACTCATCCTGGTCTCTCTCTCTCTCTCTCTCTCTCTCTCTTTTTTTTACACAAAAGAGAAAATGAGGTTTGGAGGTGTAAAATGACTTGCTTGTAGCCCCCCCACCCCACTAACAGATGCCAGAGTTGAGATTCAAACCCAGTCCAAAGGACCCCAAAGCCAGAGCTTCTTGAACTCCACTGCCCAGTCCTCTACCAGCTCTATGCTTTGCTCATCTCCATGTGAAGCTGAGTCAAGGAGGCAGAGAACATTGCCTTGTTCAACCTCCTTTGGGAACGTGCACATCAAGGGATTAAAAATGTTAGTTGCCCTGCATTCATCTGTAAAGGAGCATGAAAGTGCCATGAGTAGTGATAACTGTCAGAACTGTATTCCCCAGAGCTGTTTCTGCAAGTGCTGCAGTCTAACAGTTAGTTAAAAAAAAAATAATAATAATAATAAAAGAAGAAAGGAAGGAAGGAAGGGAGGATGGGGGAAAATAGGGAAAAGCCTTTTATAGACCATCCATCCATCCACCCATCCAAAAACATTCACTGAGGACCTGCTATATCCTGGGAACTCTACCAGACTCAAGTAGTACAGGGATTAGCACCATGAACACATGCCCTGCCCTTTGGTACAGTAGACACAAAAAAGAAGGGGCTGCAGTCTCCCCAGAGATGTCCGGGGGGGGACATTTTAGAACTTCTATTGGTAATTCATTTTTATTGCATACTTTTTCATTTGTGTTTGTGTTTTAAAATAAAAAATGTGTTCGAACAATGATGTAAGCACACAGTGTGTGGTGTAGTAAGCGTACGATAAAGGAAGTCCTCATTTTTTGTTTTTGTTTTTGCTTTTTGACCAGTAGTTCTGCATGATCAAAAATCTTCAGTCAGTGCAGGGAGAATTATGGGTTACCTTTCCCAGAGGTTCACAGACCTGTGTACATTTCTCTATCAAAACATCTATCATGGGGCCCCTGGGTGGCTCAGTAGGTTAAGCCTCTGCCTTGGGCTCAGGTCATGATCTCAGGGTCTTGGGATCGAACCCCGCATCGGGGTCTCTGCTCAGCAGGTAGCCTGCTTCCCCTCCTTCTCTCTCTGCCTGCCTCTCTGCCTGCTTGTGATCTGTATCAAATAAATAAATAAAAAATCTTAAAAACAACAACAACAACAACAACAACAAACCATCTATCATGTCTTACGATGACCTGTACATTATCATAATGAAGAAAGCAGGCTCTGGAACCAGACAACTTGGGCTTGTACTCCAGCTTAGCTACTTACTATTGGATGTGACTGAGTTGCCCCTCCTCTTGGGGTCTAGGTGTGGAAATTCCTTGAAGAATGTATGTAGGATTCCATACCACACATTGTCCCCATCAGCCCTGCTGGGAGGAGACAGCTGTCTCCCAGGTCTGCACCTCGTAGATATGCACAGAAAAGGGTGCTGATGAAATCTCCTAGCTGGAGGTGGATTAGGAGATCCTCCCTCCTGCCCCCCGAAAATACCAAATGCCTCATCAGCAAATGGGAGTGAGCCACATTCAGGAGCGTTCCCCCCATGGAAGCCCAGAGACACATATGAGGCAGGAAAGCCATTTCATCCTATCTCAGGTGTTAATTTCAAACTTCTAGCAGCCAAAAGCTCTGAAACAACACTGAGGAAAAGAACTTAACACTATTTTTAGCAATATTTTGACAGCTGTATTAATAGATTAATAGTGTCTAACCAGGCACCAGCTGATCTCCATGGGCCACCAAACAGATTGGCCTTCAGTTCAGCAAGGATAGGAGAGCAGAGATGGGAAATTGTCCCTTTTCTGTGAGAATCTCTAAGAACAGATTTGCTGACATTGTGATGGTCTCAGCCATGCCTTCTGGTCACTGCTCTGTGGAAGTTGGACCCCCTTTTCCATTTAACCTGCAAAATCAATTGCGGGGCACAAAATGGCAAGATAGCCTAAGACCCAGCTAGACCCCCACGGACCTTTCAGCTCTCACCATCAAGCAAAATAACTGGACTGGAGACACAACCCTTGGAGACATGAGGGCCAGGTAGAACACAAGTAACTTGGCCAGTTGTTCTCTGTCTAATTATTACATGTGGGTCCCATGTTGTATAATGTGGTGCTGCTAATCACAGCCTTCCAGATGAAACAGGGGGCCTTAGCACATGAAGACACTCACAATTTAATCACCAGTTCCGAGTTTCAGGAAGCCTAAGCTGCCAATGCTCATTGGCACATGGTAAACATGGCACCTTGACCTTGGGGCATTGGTGGGGAGCAAGCCAGGCCTGGACCTGCCGTCCTTCCTGAGCGATATCCACCAATCTCCACTCAATGGAACCAACAGTGACTCTCCAATGTTTCAACACTGTCCTTTCATTGTTGAGAATGGGAAGGGGAGCAAAGAGCAGAAAGAAAAGGAGAAAGGGAGGGACGGCAAGGTAGAAATAGTTAATCAAGATATAAATTCCAAAGAACAGCAGTGCCCATGATCATTTTAGAACCAATAATAGATTTTAATATTTGCCAGTGGCACTCCAGCAGCAAGTTCATTTTTCTGACCTCTACAAATAAAATACATTTTCAGAGGAGCACAGGATGGCAGTCCAGAGTTCTGGAGTGGCAACTGGGGTTGGAATCTTGTCCTCATGACCAAACCAAGTAAAGTCACTTCTCTGTCCCCTGAGACTATATTTCATTCAAGTCGGTATTGGAGGAGTAAATAACATCAATGTCCTTCCTGGATTGGTGCATCTGTACCTCGTGCCGGGCTTGATAAACGCATGAAAAACAGTTGCTTTGAACAAAGAGTATCCTTCAAGGGCACCCATTACCAATGAACTAGGTCTTTGTGGATTGTAGAACTCTGTAGGTTTTCAAGGGCAGGAGCCCTTTGGGGTGTGTGTGTTGGGGGGGGGGGTCCCTGGATGTTGGAGCCTCCTGAAAGTGCACAGCTGGCGGGGGGCTGCAGGGGACAGGGCTCGTTTTCAGAGGCTCCAGGTGATAAAAACACCAGCAAGCTGCCACACCAGCCTGTGGGGAGCGTGTGAATGAAAGCTCCAGAGAAAAGAACTGCTTGGAGTCTTGAGAACGGCTAACAACTTCATTTTATGCTCCTGTCTCTGCAGCAGAATTCACCTGGCAAGTGACTGTTGTGGCTGGAAGAAATCGGCTTGCCCGGAAGGCAAGGTCAGCAGAAAGCCTTTTCCAGAGGAGACTGAAACTGAAGCCCTCTGCCACAAGCCCTCCTTCCTTGACGGGCTTCAAGGCTGACTCCTTGCGTCCATGGGAGAGATGACTAGCGGCACTCTGATGTTTTAAAGAATTTGAATTGAGAACTTTAGCCCAGAGCATCTCCTTTCCCCGTCAGGCCTGTTACATGAACTGTAGATTTGGAGCTGCTACCGTGATCTCCTTCGAAGGCTTTCTCCTAGGGGTAGGAAAGTCTCGAAATGCTTTTGGTTTTAACCTTGATGCAATCCACAGTGTCTTCCTACGAATGGAGCCCTCCCCACCTCCCCCTGCTCTAGGCTGCCCTGGCTGCCAGGGGACTGGATGTGTGGCTCCAGCCCCGGCTGTCCCTGCCTTTGGTCAAACCAGTGGGCACGGTGGGTGTAGAAGAGAGAAACTGGGCAACTTCTTTCCTGGGCTTTCCAGGATACCATGAATCTTGCTTCCCTCTGGTCTATAGGTCAGATGTGCTCCCTGAACTCTAAGCAGCTTGCTCAGTGCGAGAACCAACTGTGAGTGAGTTCGATTTTTTTTGCTCTCTTTCTCTCTCCCTGCACACACACACACAGACACAAAGATACATACACACACACACACACACATACACACACACAGAGTACCTACAAAAGCCCCTCTCTCCCTTTGATCAAAGTACAGTTGCTCTGAATCCCAGCCCTTTCCCCGTTCCACACTAGGGGAAGCCCAGGGTCTCTCGAATTTCTGGGTCTTCTGTTCTGGCTGCCTCCCCTCCATGTGGGCTTCCATGCTTTCCCATGTAGAGGCTGAACACAGGCCCCACACCCCAGATACAAAACTCACTACCTTCTTTGAAATATCCCCAAAAAGCTATCCTGGCATTCTGCAGCACTGTTAACTTCAAATCCAGGGAGGGAGAGAGAGTCTAAGACACCTGCCCGAACAGAGTCCCAGTGTCACTGTTCCCAAAACGCCCTCCAGCCGCCCCTGCCCTCTCCCCTTTTGCTGTCTCCTCCTCTCTCCAGTTCCACTTTTTCCATACAAGCCCTTTCTCTGCAAAACAGTAAGTAAAATCACCTCTTCTCCTAACTCCCAGTAGCAGCCGTCCCCCGGGACCTCCCGTCCGAGCCTTGGCATTTTCCTAACAGCTAACCTTTCCCTAACAAGATCACTGGTGCCAGCCGATGAGATTTTACACAGGTGTCTTGGCTTTCCCTCATCTCATTTTGTTACATCCTCACCACCGCCGCAGTGGTGACCATCCGTGTGACACCCGATGCGGGAAGCAGCATTCCACAACGGATGGCACGTGGGCCGGGAACCCGACAGAAGGTCATTGGGATCCCATCTCCATCCCTGACCAGCCATGTAACCTGGGGCAAGACTCTTAATCCCTCAAAGTGTCAGAGCCATCAAATGGTGGCAAGGACAGTTGCCATCACATAGAGTTGATGTCAAAATTAAACCACACCTGTGAGCCCTCAGCACCGCTCCTGGTAGAGCCCAGTGGTGGATAAACAGAACGGTGGCTGGCGTTACTGTGCCCTGCCCAGCTGCACGCCCTGGCCTGAGCCCCGTGAGTCACACCCGTGTGTGTGCACACGCAACCGCTCACACCCGGCAGCGCGTGTCTTGCGTTTCCCTGCACTTTTTAGCATCGGCTTCCTCAAGGGTGAAATTAGGCCTTCATTTCTCTTGCCCTGTCTGGGATTCTGAAACCTCTCTAAGGGTTGGGGCTCATCTTAGCCGTCTCAGCTTAGGGCCCGACGTCCTGAAGACTCTCAGCAGATACTGACCAAATGAAATTGCTTGTCTTGAAAGCGGGGGACTGTGACCCCATCAGATCTCCAGAGAGCTAGTTCTCTCTGCAGCACAGGGAGGGGGAGGGTAGGGTGGGGAAGGAAGATGGCGTGCTCTGATGTGGTGGCCATCACCCCGACGTATAGCCTCTATGGAAAAGTGGCAAGCAGCAATTATCTCAAGACCTCACCAAACTTTTCTGGAAAAACTGTCATGGCTAGACTGAACTCTGTAGAAAGTTGCATAATAAATGGTATTTGAGTGAATGAATGAACGGATCACCCATTTTGTCACTTATATAAAGTGTTCTTATATTAAGGCTCTCCTGAAAAATTCTTCCTGGAGTTCAGGGCCAGAAAAAACTTATTTCTCTACTGTACTAGAAGTTTCCTTTTCATTGGCATCCTGCCTCTTTAAGAACCAACCTATCACCACCAGCAGGGCCCTGGAGGACAACCATACAGGAAAGGGCATTCACTAGACCAGCTCCTCACGCTTACCCTCACTCCCCTCCTGATGGTATATGGACCACATAGCTGTCCATTAACCAGGGGTCTGGTGGGGTCTGGTCCCACAGTGGAGCATCCCACATGGCCTTTCAGCTCTCTACCCTTTGCTCGGTTTGCTGGCTGGTTTACCATTCACTCTGCCTCTCTGGAGCATGGGTCCTTAGCCTGACCTCTCTCTTTTTATGACCTTACATATTTCTCAGTTCATAATTCCCAAGATCTTCTCCCATGAAAAACCCCATAAAGTTATAGGCTAGTGTCTTGTTCTCTGTCTCATCCTCTTCCTCATTACCTCCAAGTGCGCAGCTAGACCCTTCCTGCTGCTAGATAACAAGAACTTTGTAACCCACTGTATTTCCCTCTTCTCCTTGGCTGCCAGGGAACTCAGAGCTCTGCTTTATCCTCAATATAAAAGTTAGGTTTTTAGATGCAATCTTTTTACTCCCCTTGCTTCCTTGGCTCCTTTAGTTTTTAACTTAGAATTTTTGTTTTTGTATATCTGCTTCATTTGTTTTAAGATGGCAGATTAAAAAAAAAGGTAAAAAAAAATCCAGTTTCACTGAACCACTTAAAATTCTACTCTTAACCTATATAGCTTCTCCAGGAAAAAGGGAAAAGGAAATTCCAGTCCAAGTGTACTATCTACAGATGCTGTCCCCAAACTGCCTCACTGTCCCTGCCCCACTGGGAGAATCATTTACCAACCCCTTTGCAGTCTGGTGGGCCAGTTCCAGCCCTTTCAGCCTCTCCAAAATCCAAGCACGCCCTGACAATCAGACTTGGCTCCCAGACCTTGGTTATCAATCTCTTGCCCCTCAGCTCACTGCTTCCTGCTGACCTCCTGCCTCAGAGACCCCCACCTGAGCATCACCCTTGAGAGCAGCCCCTGTCTGGGCGTGATGCAATCTTGTGCGTGAGGCCTTGGCAGATAGAAGGGCAGGAGCTTTCGTCCTCTGTGGCTGGGTGGCAATACCTATGGTTTCCCCAATTTGGGTTAGCTACATTTTCAGCTGAGTAATAAGAAGAAGCACTAATATTTATTGTACCCCCTGTATTTGTTAAGTCATTATGCCTCGTACTCCATACACATTCTCTCTTTTAATTCTTCAGTGAGGGAGAAACCATCTTATCCTTCACTTTAAAGATGACAAAACTAAGGTGCATGTATTTTTTTTTATCTGCATCCAGACATAAGGTCCAAGAAAGGAGAACACTGGCTGTCTGGTGTGCCCTTCTTAGCATCTCTCACGTCCTGGCCCAGAAGTTCAATACGTAATTTCTGATTTATCAATTTATTGATCAACAGAATGAAGCACACATCCCTCAAAGCAATTATAATGCCTCCCCAGAGAACTGAAGTAGGTCATGGAGCTCTGAAATGCAGCTGAATTGGATTCTGCCTAGGGCTACTCCAGCTGGCAGGACGGAAGCTCTTATGCGACAGCATCTGAGGACAGAGGTCAGCTGGGGTACAGCCCTGTCCCTGAGCCGGGATGCACAGCACTGTGGGGTCCAGGGGCAGAGTCTTATTGGGGCCCAGCCTCCCTCTAGCTTTCATCTCAGCCCATTCTGCTGTAGCCTTTTCTCTCTTCCTATGAGTGTCTTAGTGGACTGGCATAGAGTAGATGTCAGTGAAAAGAAGGAGGAAAGGAAGGAAGGAAGGAATAAAGGAAGGAAGGAAGGAAGGGAAGGGAAGGGAAGGGAAGGGAAGGGAAGGGAAGGGAAGTTAGGTAGTCTCATGAGTTATGAGGTAGCTCCAACACTTTGATTTTAAAGAACACAGTCATCTCTGGGTGGGAGTGAGGACTCTTGCTCATCCTGGGTTAGATGAGCATAAGGAACCTTTAAGGAAAGGAGACTTTAGAGAGCTAATGACAAGGTGGGCGAAGGCAAGCCTGCAAAGACCAGCCTTTGGGAGGACCCTACCATTTCTCCAAGGGGCTACCCCCAAAGCCACAAGTAGTCCTCAGCTCTGGAATCCACTCTTTGCTAGGAGAGATCTCATTTCTCACATAACTGTTCCACACTCTCCCTACACTGGAGGCTGATTAACTGTAGGAGAAAGCAGTGCCAACAGCTGAAAACTTAAAACAAAGGGTCTGTACAAAAGAATCTTGTTCCTCCTCCTTTTCATTTATTTAAAACAATTTTACCCTCCGTAGTCCCGTATGGCTCCTGCATAAATTACTCTGCAAGACTGGCCTGCTGTTAGCACGCTTGCCTCACTGCCTTTGCTCCCACTTCAGATCTGCCAGTTAAGCTCTAAGCATCTTGAAAACGTATTGTCTGGAACGAAACAACCAATTATGCTTTCAGGTTTTGTGGCATAATATCGCCGAAACCAGCAATTACAGAATCAGAATGGCATCAGATGGGGGTAGAAGGGAGTTAGCACGGATTATTCTTTAAATAGCAGTTACATGAACTCATAATAAATAGGTATTAAGCGTTAAATGTATGATAAGTAATTCTTGACAATGCAATTATCCAAACAGAAGAGGGAAAAGTGGCAATATGGCATTGTCAAAAGCTTTTGTGCCTAGCGCGCTCAGTTAGACTGAGAGGTGGAGGGAATTTGTCTTTGTTCCAGCCAGCGGTGGAGACAAGAGTACAGATGTGGGTACTGAAGGGAATTCGGTGGGTTCCTGAGGGATGGCGAGATTTCAAGAAAGCAAAGTCTTTTCCACTGGGGCAGAATGTGGCTGACCAGAAAATTCCATGACAGGGAGCTCAGTGTAATGCATAGTCAGTTAATCAAACACATATTGAGGAGGTCCCTACAAGGGAATACCTTGCATGTTCATGGAGAGCCTGGTGCTGAGCAAAAAACAGACATCTAGGAAGTGTTTGTTGAGCTTATTGGGCACTTAGAGGCAGGGCTGCTGTGGAAGGCCAACTGGGTTGTACACTGCACAATTCCAAGGAGCAACATTCATTGCTCCTTGGAATTGTGATTGAGATGCGAATAGCTTTTCTGGATACTGTGAGATGTTATGGTCTTGCTTAGAGAGTGCCGTGGAATTTGAATCTGTGAGTTTGGCACTGAAGCCTGATTCTCAAAGAAAGGAAAATCACATTTCAAGTTAGTCAGTGTTTTTCAACAATGTAATTTAATGACTGAAATGAAGTACCCTATGGCCAGACTACTTGAAATCAAATCCAAGCTTCCTTTTCAAGCTGTGTGTCTTTGGTAAAATTACTTAAATTCTCTGATCCTATTTTCCTAGTTACAAAATTTGGATAAATAATAGTACTTACCTCCTGGAGTAGTTATTTAAGATTAAATTATGTAATGGGTTAATGAGCTTGTGAATAACTGTTCATAAAACTTCTTCCCTTTTCCTCACAGGCATTCACTAGACTACACTTCTTAGCCCCATGGCAGTTAGGGGAGACCACATAACTGAGTTTGGGCTAATAGGATGTGAGTTAAGGTGAAGCATGTTACTTTCCTGCCTGGCCCAGAAAAATTAGTTGAGAATTCCAAAATCCTAGGACATGGCCAAGCCATAGGATGGAAGAAGCCTGGGTCCCTAAAACATCATGTGGTGGAGAGGTCCCTGCCAATCTGGTACACTGGGCAAGAAATAAACTACTTTTGTATCAAGACAAAGAGATTAGGGGTTGATGGGTAATAACAGCCACCATTACTGTAACTAACACATCATTTAGAGGACAGTGTGTGTGTTGTAACCATATTACCTTGAGTGAGATATGGTAAGGCCAGACGCAAATCGAGACAGAGAAACTGGGCTTTCATACACAGCTCTGTGAAGAAAACACAGTGCCACTCCAAAACCAGTTCAGACCAGCGAAAGGCGCCTGGAGCTACCTAGAGGCAAGCTCTGCAGAGGAAATTTGCTAGAAATTTCTAGGCGATCTGTAGCCCTGTGGTACCATGTAGCTATGCTGCAGGAGACAGAGGCCCAGCTGAGCCCAGACTTACAGTCATTCCTGCCCAGGTGCCAGGCACACCACTTGCCCTGGGAAAGCAAGTCACCATGTTGGGGGTGGCCCACGTGGTGAGGAAATGAATCCTCCAGCCACCTGCCATGTGACAGGCAAATCCTCTGGCCCCAGTCAAGTCTTTGGAAGACTACAGCTCCCACCAGCAGCTTCACTGCAACCTCCTGAGTCAGAGTCACCCAGCTAAGCTACTCAGATTCTCAACCATCAATGTCTGTTGTTTAAAAAATAGCACTGCCCTGACTTTGGGCTCTGGGTCTCACATAATCACAAAACTATAAAGCTCAGAGGGTGCCATCTAGGCCAACTCTTTCCTGTTTCCCCATTATACAGATGGGAAAACTGAGGCCCAAAGAAGGGAAGTGATTTGCCCAAGGTTTTGTTTCATGATGCTCACGTCCCCAGAAATAATCCTTACTCCACAAAACTCTCAGCCTCTTCCATGAATCTCTGGTCCATCTTCTTCTTTGGGGGAGTCTAGGCTCTCTCCTAAAGCCATTGTTTTCCCAGATGCCCATGCCACAGATGCAACCTGGGCTGAGCATTTCCTCCCCTCATCCCACTTCTAGATTGCCACTCTTCAACCCCACATGAAGCTCTTGTTCCTCCGACCTCACACAGCTGTGCTTTGTGCTCCTTTACCCTTCTGCACTGCCGGTCCTCTCTCTACTAGACATCATTTTCATCCCTCACTAAAGACTCAGGCTCCTGGTTCCATTCTCCCTTTCCCCAATCCCCAAGACCTGCTGATATCGATGTGATTCCAGCATCCTCATGGGGACCATCAATCCCACACCCTAGTTTTATCTCCGACATCCCTTTTGGTCATAATGTTTGCCTTTTCTCCCCTCCAACCACCCACTCCCATGGACAAGGTGCTAACCCTTGTACCCTTATTCCCTTGCCTTTCTCTCCTTCCTGGGTCCACAGCATCCCTGCCTCTGTGCCCACCACCCTGCACAGGACGGCTTCATCACGGGGATCAATAATGTACCTCACAACAGTTAAAGCCCAAGGGTGTTCCTCTGCTCTCCTGTACTTGACCTTTCTACCGTTGGCAGTAATGACTTGGGGTCTCCCACTGACCAGCTCCCGTGGCAGTACACACTCCAAGTACCCTTCCAATGTCTCTGGCCATTCCATCTCATTCTTCTTCATGAAGGCTCATTCCATAACTCCCTTGAGGTCCCCAGGATCATTCTAGTTACTCTTCAGTGTGGACTCAGTGTTTCTTTCTGCCTCGTGTTGTGCATTCCTCCAGCTTCAATAATCCTCAATGCCAATGCTTCCACAGGTGACATCGCCAGGCTAGCTCTCTTCTGAGTCTCAGACAACCTATCTGGATGTCAACAGGTGCATCAACTCACCCTAAACCTGCCATTCTCCAAGTATTCCTGTGTCACCTGCCCCTAGGTGCTCAAAGAGACCCCCTGATATTTCCCTGAGTTAGCCCTTCTCCTTCTTCTCCCTTTCATCCTCCTCTCTTTCATCTTCTGTTAGTCTAGTCTATCAACTACATATTTTGTAAATTCATCCATTTCTCTCCAACCTCACTGCTCTGTTTCATTAACATCTCTCTCAGATTCCTGCTCCCACTCCAACTCTTGCTATGGCCTGAGGGATTTTCTAAAGTATAAATCTGGCCATGATCATCCCTAATGTTTGTCCCTTCCATGGTTCCTTGTTGTTCTTAGAAGAAAGTCCAAATCCTGTGATGGCTCCCGATGCCTGCATTGTCTGGTCCCAGGATACTTTCCCTAGCCTGGCTCGTGTCACTCAAGCTCATGTTCTAGGTTCTGACCATACAGCACTACTTTTAGACCTTGAACAAGGCTAGAATATCTTGCCTCTGGGGATCTCCCCCATGTTTTTCTTCTACTTAGACTACTTCTTCAGTATCACATATCTCCACTCATTCCTATTTGTCTTTCTGACCCTAGACCATAGGCCCTCTCCTCCAGAAAACCCTCCCTCTTCTCCCAGGCTACATTAAGGCCCCTTTTCTGTGTCCTCACAGCTCTCTCTACTCACCCTATCCCGCCAATTGGCACAGGGCATTGTAATAGACTCTTTATGGGTCGGAATCTTGCAAAGGCCATCAGCTTCAGGAAGTGTGCACTCGGACTTTCCATGCCAGCGTCACTGGTACCCAACACAGACCCTGGAACAGATGGGACAGGGAAAGCACTTAGCATATAAATTAAGTTGTAAGAGATCCATGGTGATGGAGAGATTGGACATCATCAGTTTTCCACCAGCTCTGCTCACCATCATCAAGAGGGGCTGTAAACTAATTCCCCAAACAATCCTTTGGTTTTCACATCACCAAAAGTCTAGGGCAGTTTGACTAACTGTTTTACCAAGTGAACGGAACCTTGGAGTCATTTTAGATACTCTAAATATTTTGTAACATTTAGTGTCATTGTTCCCTTAATTTTGAATACATGCATAAAGTAAAAACTTGCCAAACACAGAGAAATAATAGCAGAAGGAAATCAGACACAGGCCACCACAAATGGAGCATGTTGTTAAATTTTTAACGTGTATTCTTCCAGCATGTTTTCTATTGAAGTCTATTGACCTTTTTGCTTTTCTAAGAAGTTAGTGTCTATGGTACACACCGTGGCTTGCTTTTTAAAAATTAGGACAGTTAAAACGAACATTTTCAATGTTAGTATATATACTTCTCTTGGTCTATGGCCTTAGTGAGTGTCCTGCATTTTATTATAGAGATGTACCACTGCTCACATCACTAAACCCTTAACTGAGGAAGGCTGGACCTTTGGGCTATTTCCATTTTCTGCTGGAGAAACCTGACAACTTTATCTTTGTACACACTCATTTTTACTTCCTGAGTGTGAAGGGCAGACATCATTAAGACTTCTGATACCAAAACACATACTTAGAAATTCTAAATTAATGCACTCTCACTAGAAGGTAGGAGGGTTTTGTATTATTAAAAATATGTACATATATAATTGTATATATAATATGTACATATGCAATTTATTAAAAAACTAGAAGGGTTTTGTACCATTAAAAATATGTACATATAGGGACGCCTGGGTGGCTCAGTTGGTTAAGCAGCTGCCTTTGGCTCAGGTCATGATCCCAGCGTCCTGGGATCGAGTCCCACATCGGGCTCCTTGCTCGGCCGGGAGCCTGCTTCTCCCTCTGCCTCTGCCTGCCACTCTGTCTGCCTGTGCTTGCTCTCTCTCTCTCTCTCCCTCTCTCTCTGACAAATAAATAAATTAACAAAATAAAATAAAAAAGTATGTACATATATAATTGCCTACCTAGCAGGCCCCTATTATCATGAAAATTTGTGTCTTTTTGTTACTAGAGATTGAACTTAATAAATTAATACATTTGGGGAGCACACATTCATTCTGTACTTTTGACTGTTACCATCATTTCAGCTTGGTTTGCACACTTAGAGAAAGCTCAGTCACCACCACCCGACCTAACCTCCATGTAAGTCGGACTGAGCTGTGCGGATTTTATATACATCTCTTCATATACTACGGAAGCATCGACAGGTTGGCCCATTGGCTCTTGGAGAAGAGATCCATTCAGCACACATTCGTTGAGGTCTACCATGTTCCAGGCCCTACTCGAGGCACCGGGAACCCAGCAGTGAATAAACAACCAAGATATTTTCTTATTGGATTCTTACACTCCATCGGGGCAGACAGACAATAAAAAGTCAGCCAATGAACAATATATGATGATTTCAGCAGTGATAAATGGAGTGAAGAAAAAAGGATTGTAACTGTAGAGAGAGATAAGAGAGTCTCAATAGAGTCTTAATAGAGAACAGCCGCAGGTGGGTGTGGGGCACTCAGCTGGGACGCTTCTGCGGACATTGGAGCTTCATCGAGGTGTCCAGTAGGGTGGCGGTGTCTGATTGCCTGATAGGGATGTGGGTCCCAGACAGACAAAACGGAAATTGCGAGAAGTTGGCATATTTGAGCATTAGAAAGGAGGTCAGGGTGTCTTTAGAAAGTGCAGAGGGGAGAAAATGCTAGAAAATAGGTCTGAGAGGTAACAAGGGGCTGGAAATTGTAGGCTTTGGGGCCACAGAAAGGAATTTTGAATACCTAATAAATAACCAGGAACTTTCAAGTTTCTAATGTCATGTTTTTATCACAAAACCTGATTATTTAGTATGTATAGTCCCACTTTATGCAGTTTCTGGCTCAGATCAGGCACGTGGCCCTATTTGTTAGAAAAGAATGAAGGAAGAAATGGATGGAAGAGGGAAGATAGTGAGGCACAAGCACAGAGCGCCCCCTCTGAGACCCCACTCTTGGCACCGAGGAAGCTGATAGACATAATCACCCAACTACCAGAGCCTTCTTCAGGTTCACTGAAATCACAAAAGTTTCTCAACTCAAAATGATACCCTGACAGCAATAATTCTGAGAGAAAGAGAAGTCATGGCAAAACATAGGATTTGAAAGACTTTGAGTTAAATACAGCACAGTATGCAGAGCGCTCATTTGGTTAATTGTGGGTGGAATTATTTGAGCAAAACATTTTGTGCCTACGAGCTACTGCAGGTGCAGGCAAAGAGGCTTGTGAGGATCTTTAGCCAAATTCATTCCTTAAAGTTCCCCCAGAAGTTGGCACCAGTTCCCTTTCCTCGTGGTTCCTTCGGTCCCTGCTTTGATGGCAGAAACATGTGACAGCTGTGAAGTTTTTTTGGCAAGTGTATCCACTCAGGCGGATTTCCTGTCTCCTTTCCTCCTCAGCAGATGCCAGAAAACAACTGAATGTGTTTCTGAGTTTATTATTTTAGGGACTTCACAGATAGACTCTCTAGTTCATAGACAGAGCCCAGAACTTTACCCACTATACCATTTATTCATTCATTCATACCCTCCTTCTTTTATTAAGCTCCCAGCACTTGTTAGACAGCAAACGTGAGCATAACTCTCGCCCTCCCAGAGTTCACCATGGGTTACACAGGCAATCATTAAGTTATGATTGGGATAAAGGCTGTGAATAGAAAGTCCTGAGTGCTGAGAATGGGAAAAGCTAACTTCTGCATGAAGATCAGGGACGTCTTCCCTAGGAAACAAATTTTGAACTGAATTTAGAACAATGCATAGAAATTAACTGTATGGAAAGGCTTAGGAGGGCAGGGGATAGAGAGCATGTCGAGCAAAGGGACACACAAAATCCTGGAGCGTGGAGAGTATGGCATGTTAGAGAATTGCAAGAGCAGTATAGCTGGAGTTTAGGAAACTAAGGAGAAGAGGTAAGAGATAAGGGTCAGGAGGAGGCATCCACTGGAGTATTGTAAGTCATGTTGAGCAGTTGGAAGCTTGATCTAAGGAGCAATGGAGTATGGGTTAGCCATTGCTGCCGCACAAATTGCCCCACATCTCAGTGGCTTAAAACAATTATTAGTCACATGATGATGGGACAGTTGGGAATGACTGATCTAAGTTGCATTCAGGTGTTCATGGTTGTGCTCATTAATTTTATCTGTGTTTGGTCGATCTTGGCTATGTTTGGTTGATCTTGGCTGTGCTTGGTTGATCTTGGTTGTGCTTTCTCATGTAGCCACAGGTCAGTGGTGCGGCGGGGGGGGACGGGGGGGGGGGTGTTTCTCTGCTCTAGGATGAACTTGGCTTGAACATCTTGAATGGGGAATCTCCGATCTATAAGTCTCATCGGCCTAGGACCAATATGCTAGCCCAGGCAAGTCTACTTGAGGGGGAAGGCACAAGCATGAGGAGGCAGACAAAGTTTCCCAGGCTGTACTATCAATTCCATCTTACTTCATTGACCAAGTCATGTGGTCAAACTCAAGTCAATGGTAAGAAAACAGACTGCCTCCTTACTAGGAAGAACTAAGCTGTCACTGGTTAAAGGGTATGAATACAGACAGAGGTGAAGAATTGGGATCATTGGTGTAATGTTCTATCAGTGGGAAGCTAATGACAACTTTTAAGCAGGTGGTTAACAATACTGTCTGAGAAGTTCTCCACAGCACCCAAATCTACTCCAAAGAGGACCTGAAAATTATTTTGTAGGATATCCAGATACTTATCTATTGTCTTAAGCTCCCTCTATACCCCAAACTCATAGAATCTTAACTCTTCCATTTCAAGCTTTCAAAACCAGTCCTTCTCCTCCATCATTACTACCACTCTCCTGAGTTTCTATGCCTATCATCTCCTCCTGAACCATCATAAGTGTCCTTCCCACCTTCCACATTGCCCCCAGAGAAGCCTTTAATCTTCTCTTTTCCACAAGATTCCTTCCTTGGCTTGGCATTCAAGGTCATTCTTAAGATGGTGCCATATTTCTTTTCCAGACCCATGTTCCATGCTTTTTGCCCCAGAAGCACTGTGATCCAAATATAACTGACCCACTATCTTCTCCCAGTTGCCTTTACTCTGGCATACTTCTGAGATCCTGCACACTTTTATTTGCTCTGCTTTTCTGCCTGAATTTCCCTTCCCCTTATTGTTCATCTGAAAACCTGTTCATCCTTAAAGTTCCTACTCAGTGGTCACCACCTGTCTGTTATTTCTGCCTGTCTTCTGGGGAAGAACTATTGGTCCCTCTTCTCTGCTTCTCTATATCGTACCTACCCTAGTGTATGCTATTATTTGCTTCCAGTCCTTTCTCCTTTTACAGCATTGGGGGTACACATTTCTCTTGGCCATGTGTGAGATGAATTGGATATAAGAAAACAATATTAAAATTTTGCTTCTACTTATTTTGACTAGTATGCTTAAAATTTTATATTTCTTACACAGGTTTTATAATATGTTAGTTTAGAAGTACAGGAATATCATTTGTAAATAATTATTAGAAATAATTGTTAAAGATTTGTGTTTAAAATGTTTTTATAGATTGTTGTGCTCAAGGAAAAAACAAAACAAAACTGGAGACCATTCTTCTAGACATTACAATCTCTAATAGATGAGACCACAATATCAAAACCAGACTTAAACTTACTTAGTTTTAAGTGACAGTCCAAAGTACTAACTCACCCAGAATATTTTCACTGCAATGTTGAGCAAAGCTGTCAGGTAAAAAGTAGAAGTCCTTCTACCTCCCCTCACCCCTGCAACCCACACACAAATAGCTATTGAGGAAGATTTTATAGACTATATTTAAAATTTAATTTTGTTAGCATACAGGGCAATGTTGCTTTCAGGCACAGAATTCAGTGATTTCTCACTTATATACAACACCCAGGACTCCTCACAAGTGGCCTTTTTAATATCCATCAGCCATCTAGCTCATCCCCCACCCACCTTCCTCCGTCAACCTTCAGTTTGTTCTCTGTTGTTAAGAGTCACTTAGATGGAATATTGTAGTTTTCCTGGACTCCTGGAAATAAATCAAAAATTGGTTCTGGGTACTAAGGAAACATATCTCTGCTCATTGTTGTGGATGGATCAAAAGTGTGTATTCCTTAGAATCAACCCTAGGGAAAGACTAAAGCAGATTTTCTTTAGGATTTATTCTAGAATGTTTGTTTATGTAGGGAACGCCCTCAGTCTCTGTCTTTTTTTTTTTTTTTTTTTTTAAGATTTCATTCATTTATTTGACAGAGAGAGACACAGCAAGAGCAGGAACACAAGCAGGGGGAGTGGGATAGGGAGAAGCAGACTCCCCGCTGAGCAGGGAGCTCAATACAGAGCTTGATCCCAGAACCCTGGGATCATGACTTGAGCTGAAGGCAGACACTTAACCACTGAGCCATCCAGGTACCTGCCCCCAGTCTCCATCTTTTTAATATAAACCCAGCACGGCTGAGGATTGGATTTAGGCTGTTGGTCTTGCAAATAATCTTCATTCAAAAGATATGCATATTCAAAAGACTCTCTTCACTTCTGGGCCAGTAGATTGACCCTTCCGTGGTTGCCAGAAATGAAAGTGTCACTTAAATGTCCTTGTCACTAGAACAAGATGCCTGTTACTACATTTAATAGCAAGAGCCAAGTCCCCCAGAAATATTATTTGTTCTAACAGTAACAATGATGGCTAGCTTTTCCAAATACACACTGTGTCCTGGGTACTCTGTTTCACGCTTAATCCTCATACTAGCCTTGACACAAGTGTTTTCAGTATCCCCATTTTATAAATCAGAAAACTCAGGGCTTCAGTGGTTTATCCAAGGCCACACGATTAATAAGTGGTGGAGTGAGGATTAGAGCCCAGGTCTGTCTTAATCTACAGAGATCGCTTTTAACTCTTAAACTAGCCTAGGTCTAAAAATAAATCAATTAATCCAAATGAAGAGGCTGAAGAACATTAAGAATTTTTCCCAGTTTTAAAATTCTAAAATTACCTGAAAAAAATATTCTGAAATATTACATAATGTACTCTGAAGTCAAAGAACAATGTCTTTGTTTAGCAACTCCTGTTCTGGAAGCTCCATGCCTCAGTACCCCACCTAGTCAGCCAAGTACCTGAGGTTGTCCATACAGATCACCTGCCATTAAGACAAAAGCAAAGCTGCCGAATCTGCTTACAACAAAAGACTGCAGTGTCGCCAACATCAAGGCACGTGTGATTTCCTACTGTTTTCTCCTTGCCAGATGTGGAAACGAATGTCTTAATCTGGGGAAGATTTTATAATTGCCAAAGATGACTATTATACTTTTTTTTTTTCCAGAAACACGGGTTCATTTTTAGAAAAGAAAAAATAAAAAAGATTGCATAATGATGAAGTGGAAATTCACAAGCAAGCAGGCAGCACACATGTCGGCTGCTCATTCTTGCTGTAGAGAAGAGGGATGAATTCCAGCTCAAATATTAGTCTGATGATGCTTCCAGGTGGGAGACCATTTTTATAGAGCTTAATCTAATTTTTAAAACAAAATGCATATCGAATAAATACTTCCAGAGGTGTTGTCATGAAAAAGAACACAGCTAAGGGGCTCCTGGGTGTCTCAGTGGGTTAAGCCCCTGCTTTCGGCTTGGGTCATGATCTCAGGGTCCTGAGATCAAGCCCCACATTGGGCTCTCTGCTCAGCGGGAAGCCTGATTCTCCCTCTCTCTCTGCTTGTGATTTCTCTCTCTGTCAAATGAATAAAAAAAAAACTTTATTAAAAAAAAAAACAAACACAGCTAAAAAGCTGAACCAAAGCTAAACAAGGTTGACACAGTATCTGATTTAAAAGGGATAATGTGAGGCAAGGTTATTCAGTTGCAAGAGGGAAATGAAAAAACTAAGAACTGAGGAAGATCTTGAGCACCAGGATATTTCTCCTTAATTTGCAGCTTCTGCCCCCAATCTGCCATCCTCTCCTCTCTGACCATTGGATTCCTGGCTGGCTCTGCCCCCTGCTCCTCTCCCCTCTCACCAAGCAGACTTCCTGACGTCCCTTCTTAACAAGACTCTCTTTCCTCCCAGCCCTCTCCTTTGCAGGGGCCCTGATCACTGTCCTTTGTCCAGTTTTCATTCCCACACATATGAATTATGATGAGGAGGTGAGGGAGCAAAATTAAGAGCTCGAGTTTGAGATCCTTGCAGGAAATGCAGGAGAGAGACTTCTCCTGGAAGAGCAAGCCCCTTGAGGGCAAAGAGAGGCTCTTGGTTTGGATTCCTCCCACCCCTCCACATACCCCCAGTGCAGGCCCTGGGGTAAGTATGTGAGTGCAAGTTGTTAATTTGGGAGGTGAAGTACATGCAGGTGAGGGAGTGAGGAAGGGAGACAAGAATAGGCCGACAGCTGAGAGCATTCCTGAGCCAGCCGGCACTGCAGGTTACGGGTGTTCTATGGAGCCAGACTCCAGGATGCCAGACAGACCCAACTCAGAGTCATCTGGCCGCAGCCTGGGCCAGCCGAGGCACTGCACATCTCCCATCAGGCTTGGGCAGAGGGCTAATGCTAGAAGCCTTGGTTTGCTGAGCTGCGGCAGCGAGAGGAAACCCTCCAGCAGGCGCACATCGAAAGGATAAGGGGACACGGGGGCAGAAGTTACAGTGGAATAGGCGTGACACTGAAGGTGACCACGACAAACAAAAGCAGATCTAATGTTCTGTGTAAGTCAGTAACAGAGCTCAGTTCCTACGGACTACATTGAGGTCACCGCCTTAGCCTCAGTGCCCATGGCATGAGGTGGTTCCTCAAATACAGAAACGAACTCTTGTGGGTAAATGTACCAAGTGCTGCGGGAAATACAGAGGAGAGGGCGACTCTTTCCCACAACAAGTTCGCCTCAAAACTGGCTCAGGTGTTGCCTTTTCCTTTCCTTCCCAAGCAGGTTGCCTTTCCAGCCTCCTCTGCCGGTAGGCGAGGCCATGGGACTGGGTTCTGGCCGGTGGGATGCTCAGAGGGAGGTCACCACTGCCAGGCCTGAGCCACTCCAGCCCCCAAGCATGGTCCTCCAGGCCTTCTTACCTGTGCCTGGACCGAGAGAGCCCCGAGGGCCTAGAGGGAGGCTCAGCCAAAAGATGGGCGAATCCTGGGTCACTGAGTTTGCTCCTTGGAGGAGAACTGACTTGGAGAACAACTGGGAACACTCAGGTTGGACATTTGTTGATAAAGAAATAGACTTGCATTGGGAGAGGCTGCTGAGCTCCTGGGAACCCATTCATTACAGTGGCTAGCCCACCCTAACACGGGGTGGGGGGGCTCAGTAGATATTTGTGAGCAAAGGGCTGAGTGGTTGTTAATTGGAAGAGACGGTTTATTTCACTCTGCTCGAAGTTGGCAATGCGAGTGGGGAAGCCTGAGAACGGTGGGTCCCTGGTGACAGCAGACAGGAGAGGCAAGATGACAGAATAGCCAATGTCATGCCATTCCCTGGGGCACTGGAGGCCAGCCCTGCTATCAGCTCTGTGAGCAGGACCCGTATTATTTAAACTTCTCTTGCAAAAGTATGGGAGCCCATTTCTCTTTATCATATTCCCAGAAAAATGGAAAAGGTTTGGCCTCCTGTCTGCATGAGATCACCTCTTACACGGGATGGTTATTATTAAGTCACCTCCTCACCTCTCCTAAGTTCTCGACTCATTGCACAAATCAATATGGAAACTGGCTTTGTAGTTTCAGCCCTTCGGAAATTGAAGAAGCCTTGCAAGAGGTTCAGCATTGCTTGGGAGCCAGTGGCGGGGGGCCAGTCTGTGTGTACGAAGGGAGCAGTTTCTCTCAGAGCTGCCCAGCTGAGCCTTCTCTTCTTCCTTGGCTCCTCCTTGTAGAAGGGAGGTGGAGGCAGCGACAACCCAGAGACTTCCAAGAGGAAGAATTATGGAAGAAAATATTAGACACTGCCTCTGTGCCAGGCTCCGTATGTCTCCGTTGTACTTGAGTCTGGCAACAGTTCTATGAATAGGTGTCATTATTTCTGCTGAACAGATGGAGAAACTGAGGCAGAAATAAATTAGATAAGGTCATATGCAAGAGATCAAACAGGTGATATGCTGCGGCAGCCACAGTTAGAAGCCAGTGCTGTTCATTTCTACTGTGACCTATTGTCCTGGTGCCTGGAGCTGGTTACTTACTCTCCCGGGATGAACCGTGCCCTGGAGGAGGATGCTGGAGTCATAACCTCCCTCCCGTATCTCCGAATGAAGCTTATTTGAAAATCAGGTCCTTGCAGATGGTCAAGTTCAGACCAAGTTAAGGTTTTAGAATGGGTCCTGATTCAATATGACTGGCATAAAAAGGGGACACCGGGACATAGACATTCAGAGAGGGAGGATCCCGTGAAGACAGGGTGAACCCGGTCTGGGCTACCAGAGCCTGGGAGGGAGGAACGCGCCAGATTCCCTCTCAAGCCCTCCGAAGGAAGCAGCCTTGTCAACACCTCTGGTTCAGACTTCCAGACTCGGGAACCACAGGACAATACATCTCTGTTCTTCAAGTCACTGAACCTGTGGTTCTTTGTTACGGCAGCCCCAGGAACCGAGTGCACTTGCCACCTTGAAGTCTCATACTTCTCAGCTCTCAGGAGGGAAAACGAGCCTGGATCTCCCTGGGAAAGAAAGTTGTGGCGCTGGTTGAACGAGCTCATGCATGCACCACACCAAGCAGGGCCCAGTCAATAGCCCAGTTATTCCTAACATTATCCTGCAGGAAAAACTCCCCCAAGAACTCTGCAGAAAAGCTACCAGTGGTTTTATCCCGCTAGACCCCTCCCTTAGGGAGAACACTTTCTTACTCTGGGGTGCTGCCTCCTTTTCTAGGGGCTCTCTTTAATAAGGCAGTATTAATTAACCGACAAAATGAGTAGACGGTAATTTCTCCCCCAGGGTTGCGTGAGGAATAAAGGAAAGCTCTTAGCCAGGTGTCATGTTCTGTCTGTCTGGGAGGGGACGTGATCACTAGGGCCACACAAGCCTACTTCTTGCTGAGGGAATGTTAGAAAAGCTGTGACCCAAGATTCCTGTCTTGCAGTGGGTTCTCAGTCCAACTGGCATCATCTAGCGACAGAAATAATTGTTATAACCCAAGTCCTTCTTTGCATTTGTTTAGTGTACTGTTACCCACTGAAGTCTCTGTCCCTTGTTCCATAGCCCGCTCTCCGGCTTCCAGCTCCCAGCGTCTCCAAAAAGCACCCCCTTCTGCCCCTTTGCATTTTGTGTTTTGTCTCTCGTGCTCCCTCTTCTCCCCATCTGTATGTTCTGATTTCTTGACTGCATAGGATAGAAGGGAAACCACGTGGCAAAGCCACAGCGCTCTTTAGTGGCAGGGGCCAATGAAACCCCGAGAGCATGCATGTGTTAATCCTTTTTGTCCCACTCCGGTGGGGCAGGGCTGATTTGATAAAAGGACAATGGCAAAAGCACTGTCAATATGATCTGAATTTAAATCCCCAATCTGGCAAATGCTAGCTGGGCAGGTTACTCAGCTTCTCTGAACCCCTAAATGCTTATCCGCAAAAGGGGGATCCAAATGCACATTTCACAGGGGACGCTGAGGATTAAATGAGATCACGAACGCAAATCCCTCAGCAGTGTCCCACCCTAGCGGACACATGGTCACTATCCCTAATCGCCACCAATTTGTTAAACAGGCTTGAGTTGGAGGATACCGGCAGAACGCCTCGTGAGTTTTTTTGATGGTGTCCCTCTACGTTTATCCTTTAGGGCAAGTTCTTTCCCTGTCCCTGGAGGAAATTTGGGACAGGCTCCAAGACTCAATCTTGTCATTCTTAGATCACAAAATTCCTTAAATCCGTCTGCTTGCCCAAAACAACCTTATTATAGTAATTCAAATGCCTGGTCTGGTGTGGTGATGGAAACTTCTCCCTCTGTCCCGACAGCCTAGCCCCCTGGGGACAGGTTTCTTTCATCTTGCCTGCTGTATGCTTCTGTCTCTCCCCAGTCTGGCCAAACTAGGCTTCTAGGATGGGACCTAGTAGAGGAGGAAAGAGGAAGAAAGGTATTATTTGATGAGAAAAGTCATGTATCCACTGCTGTTTCCAACTGACTCTTTGGTTCCTATGATAATTCTTCAGCTCTTCCCCCTCCCTGGATGCTGGGAATCAGTCTTTCCCCAGGATCCAAAGACCTTCTAGGACCTTCCTAATGGGTAAAGCCTGGAAGCCACAGCTCTGCCTTCATGAATCTAGCAGGTGGAGGCACACACCCCTCCTGGCCTTCACTCTGGCCTGGTCCTATAAGGACCTATTTTAGCCAGAGCACTTGCATCCAGGTTAAACAACAATCTTGTTGTTTAACCCTTAAACTGTCCCTGCTCCCCTTCCCCCAGGGGACTTACTTAAAAACAAGTCCCAGGTAACAAAGCCCAAATACAAGGGTGGGTCAGACCAGGTGGAGACATTCAATCAGTGTGAGGGGGGGGCACATACTGTCTCCCTAGTTACCAAAGAGTATGGGCCCCACCCTTTGGGAGTCTTTTGGGCGCCAATCCTAACCAAGGTGTGATAGGCTGGTTCAGATGTCTACTAGGGTAAATTGTAATTCAATTGGTCACCTAGCATGACTGTGCAGCTTTCTCTGTGTGTTACAGTTTCATTGGCCACCTGTGTGTGGCCAGGCCCAACCCCATGGCCTTTGCCCTTAAAAGCTAGTCTGTGAAGCAGAGAAGGGTCGCCCTCTCTGTAAGAGGCACAGCCCCGAACGTTCAGTTTGATTCTTGATGCTTGGCACGAAATAAAGCTTTGCTTGACCTTCGCTTTGTATCAGTCTCACTCCTTTAACCACGGACCCATTATTGGGGGACCTAACAGTCCCAGCTCCTGTCCCCTGGTCCCTCCACTGCCACCTCACAGAAGTTCCCGCTCTTCCCAGAACAGGAAGGGCTCTTTTTCACACTGGAGGCTGTACATTTGCAGGTGCAGATCCCTTCACCTAGGACCCACTCTTCTCTATTCTGTACCTGGGAAAGGGCAGCCTTTCCATGAAAAAAAAACAAACGATAAAATAACCTACTGCGTGACAAAGGGGTCATTTCACCAGGGTGGGATTCTTCAATAAATAGTGTTAGGGCAGCTGGCTAGCCATTTGAGGAAAAAAATATATACTGATGTAAAGTTTCTACCTCACACCTCAATGGGTGTGAAAATGGTATGTCATAGTGGACGGTTTTGTTTTTCTCTGACTAGGATGTCTTTGCTACTGTGAATAGTGCGGCAATGAATGCTGAGTGGTGCAAATATCTCTTTGAGACCCTGATTTCATTTCCTTTGGATATATATATACCCAAAGTGGATTTGCTGGATCATAGGGTCGTTCTATTTTTAATTTTTCGAGGACCCTCCATACTGTTTTCTGCAGTGACAGCCCTGTGATTACTTGCTTGTAATTCTTTATTTCATCAGAGCTGGAGGCTGTCATACAGAAAAACCCTGCCAAGAAAATAATATTCACCGTATGCTAGAGACCAGCATGTCAACAGAAGACCCCAGGACCAGACACAGGAAAACAGACCAATTAATGGGATCGGGGTGACCCTTAATCCTGGCCATGTGGGAAGTTGTGGAATACGAATTTACCTTTCCTATTCTACCATCCCTGTCTCCATCCCAGTCCCAGAAATGTTAGTTCCAAAGAATGAGGTGTCCCAGAGGCTGACCACCTGCCCATTCCTTGGCCCCACACAGAGAGGGGGGACAAGTCAAAGAAAAGATTCTGTGCCCATCTTCACCTGAAGCATCTTACGTCACAGATCTGGCATGAGTGGGGATGAGAGGCAATTTTGAACCAATCATTATATTGAAGTTTTAAAATGAACTGGACTGTGTTTTAATAAAGGTAGGTTACAGAGAAATTATGTCATCTGCCCAAATCCTCTTGCAAACATACCCAGCAGGAAGGGAGACTTAGAGGCTCTCTGAAAAATGACAGCATTTTATTTGCATCCTTCCATTAATTAATATTCTTTTTTTAAAAGAGAGAGAGAGAGAAAATACAGTGCAAAATGGTTAGTTTTCCAGATTTCACAAGCACACCCCAAACTGTGCACAAAAGGAGAGGGACTTTTTTCCTCCTCAGTTATTAAATAGAAATACTAGGCTGCACTCTGATTGGACCAACTCAGATCACTCACCCAGCCTGAAACAGCCACTGTTGCAGGGGTGTGGGGTGTGGGGAAGCTTTGCCCTGATTGACTTGAGCTGGTTCTTAATGTCTCTGAGCCAATCATTGTGATGAGGAAGATTGCCTCAGTCAAAAAAAAAAAAAAAAAAAAAAAAAAAAGGAAAAAAAAAAGGTCCTGGCCTGGAAAAAGGGCCAGCTAATGGGGAAAAGAAAGAGGGGCAATAAATAGAATTATCCCCTAAACTTCCTTCTGGTCAGTAAAGTGTCCTGCCTTTTCATTTACATTCAGTGTGAGGCTTGGAGCACATTGTAATTCTCCTTGAAATGCTATTTAGAAAATTGTTTATTTAATCAGTGGGGAAGTCAGCTATTTAGGAGCTAACAACCCAGAAAAACAGCTTCTTTCCCATTCAGATCCAATAAGCCTGCCAAGGGAAGCTTCTCTGGGTCCTTAGGCCTTTCTTCCCAGCCCTGCTCTCTGCAGGCAGTGGAGTCTCAGTCTAAGCGATCACAGTAGCAACTCTCGTCTGTAACCCGCTTTGCAGTTTCCAAAGTGCTTTCCCACCCATGAAGCCATCTAATCCACAAGGGGTGCTGGGGAGGGCGCTGGTTTCCGTGCCGCTCTGTGCCTTTCATAACCATGTTGTACTAAGGACGGAGAGAAAGGATCATGAGCAAGATGCTCTGTGAGGCCAGGGCAGTTTTTGTAAACAAAACAAAACAAAACAAAACAAAACAAAAACCACCAAAGGGAACAGCAAAAACAAATGGCCCCCTATCCCATCCCATCTGTCCCCAGAGAGATGTCAACAGCCCCAGTTCCAAGATGCAACGCCAACATCGGTGACCCTGACCAGGGCGGGGTCAGGGGAGAGGAAACTAAATCAGCTTTTCTAACCTCCCGGGGGCCCAGATCCCCCCACCAGTCAAGGGTAGCCCCCAGAGAGGTCTTGGTGTCTGGTCTTGGTCTCTGGTATAAGAAGAGAAAGGTAGGGAGTGAAATACAGGATTTGTGAAAATTCACCCTGGGCCACTTCACTTTTAAGAAAGACCTACATAAAAAAAAAAAAAGAAAGACCTACATTAGTATAGTATAGGTTTTTACTAGGAAAGAAATCCAAAGAGGATTTTGCTTTGTTCAGAAAAGGGGCAAAGCACAAACAGTGTTCTAGGGTTCAGCGTGAGTTTTTCATTAAGCCTTTTTTAAAAATAAAATTATATTTTATATTATAGATTATATTTATTTATTATATATATATATATACTGTAGATAACTATCTACAGTAATTATAGATTATATTTGTTTATTTATTTGACAGAGGTCACAAGTAGAAAGAGAGAGAGAGGGGGAAGCAGTCTCCCCACTGAGCAGAGAGCTTAATGCGGGGCTCGATCCCAGGACCCTGATATCATGACCTGAGCCGAAGGCAGAGGCTCAACCCACTGAACCACCCAGGCGCCCCTGCAATGCCCTTTACAAGGGCAGTGAGAGCAGCCCCACGGGGCTCCTTCCCAGGAGCCACACCCCCATCTCAGCACCAGGCCACCACGGTGCTGAGCTGTGTCTGTACCAGTCTGTGCTTTATCTCGATTTACTTTGTGCATCTGTTAGCAAGATGTGGGCTAAGGTATCAGAAAAGCCTACAAGAGGTTTTTTGGGGGTCGGTCTGGGAATGCTCACATTTTTTCCTTACAGATTAATGGTAATTGCTTCTCCGTTTTATGCCAACCTGGCATATGAAAGGTTTCCTAGGAACCCTCTACTTTCAGAGAGCAGAGGACAGTTGCATACAGAGAAGTGGAATTTCTGTCCTCCAAACTTGCACTTCTTGTCTGATAACGAAACTAATCTCTTCCAAGAGTGCCATTCTTTACAGTTTACAAAACGTTTTCCCTTTAACCTGCAAGTTGTCTATTGATTTCTGCCTCAAAGAAAGTATCTTCTGATGTGGCAGATTTCCCATCAAGCAGTCCAAAATGCTGGACTTATGGAATTCGCACCCTATTAACCCAACATCTCTAAATGTTTTTCTTCTTCAAAAATGATAATTGCATATCATTGCCAGCCAGAATTATTTGGACAGCAATTTGCACATTAATATCTACTCAATTATCATTTCCTGTGGCTATAATCCTAACCCAAAACAAAGCTCAGAAAGATGTATTTTTTCTCTCTTCTTAAAATTAGTTCTTCTTGTTGTTGTTTACTTATTTTTCACCTATTTTTACTCCATCAAGTGGATCCATCAAGCTCCAAGAGAGGAGAGTAAGCAAGACCTGGACTAGCTTGCCTAGAACAGAGGTTCATTGCTTTACTTCTGAGCAAAGTGAAGGTCACTACATATGCTAAAGTCACATGGGCAAGAGAGGCTCGGTGAGAATTCATGAAAGGGAAGGATGAGAACTCAGCTTCCACTGGAACCCGAACTTTCCTTCTGGCCTTCCTCTTTGGGGTGTCAGGGTTGATGTCAATCAACCATGGAGGCTGGGGAGTTTCCAAAGCACAGAAGGTACCAGGGAACTAGACTTCTTATCATTAGGAAGGAGAGAGGCTTGGCCAGAAAATGCTGTGGGGCAAAGTGAGGGAGGAGACATAGCCCACATGGCCAGTTCCCTCCTCCCACCCCCACCCAGAACTCACTAACTGGGGCACTTCTCCAACTCTTTCAGCGAAGTGCTACTTATAATTTCATTGCCTTTGGGATGTATTTGGTTTGGGGGAGATGGATGAGAAATGCTTGGAACCAATAGGAGATGACCTCTTTCTGTGTGCATGTCAGCAACATGCCCTTCAGCTGGGATGGTTGGGATCTCTCTTGGGACCTCATGCAAGCATTTCTCTAAGATGGTGATGTCCAGCACTGTTCTCATTAGGCACCGTTGACTCATGCACTTGAAACATGGCTGGTCCAAAATGGAGATGCGCTGGGAGCACATAAGATGCACACCCCATCTTGAAGACTTGGTTCAAAGAAAAGAATGCAAAAAAATCTCATTAGTGATTCCTGTAGGCATTACATGGGGAAATGACAATGTTTTTGGATCTACTTGGTTAAATATTGAGAAAAACTCATTTCACCAGTTTCTCTTTACTTTTAAAGGTTGCTTCTGGAAAATACTCAATTACAAATATGGCTCACGTGTGTAGCTGGCTTTAGATTTCTGTTAGACAGTGATGCTCCAGAAGTGGAATTCTTAGGTCAGATGCAATTTTAGTTAGGGCTGTAACCGGAGGCAGACGACATATTTAAAGGGGTGTCGTCGAGGAGGGTTAGGGAGGATATATTCACCAGGGTGGGGCAGAGGTGAGAGAACCAACCTGGGATGACGAAGAGAGCTGATTGTAACAGGAGTTGCCAGCACCCCCAGACCTGAAGGAAACAGGGAAGAAGCAGCTCCCCAGACCAGGAGTAAGAACTGCAGAAGAGTCCTTCTGGGCAGAAGTGTGGTCTTTAGTAAAAAGAACGCAACTGCTTCCAGACCTTGTCCAATACAGGGAAGATGAGGGAATGGGGAAATAAGTGTCCTTCCCTCATTCTCATCCCACCTTCAGATTGCTGCTGGAGTCTGTCATTGCCCAAACTCAACTGGAGTCAAGAAGACCGTCCGCGATGCACTCCACGTGGATCAGACCCAGAACAGTGCAGAGGAGCTCAGAGAGCGGTCTGGGAGGGCAGATGGAAAACATCGAGCATGGAAGGGTTGGGCCTTGTCAGTTTTACTCTTCACGGCTAAAATGTTTTCCAAAGTGGTTGAACAAGTTTTCCTCTCATTAGCATTTGGAAAGGGCACCTGTACCTACATACTGTTAGGAACACTTGGTATTGTAGACTTAACCAAACACTTTTTCAGTCCAATATTGTGGAAATGGCATGTCATTGATATCTTAATTTGGATTTCTCCGAGTTGATGAACGTGAGTGCCTTTTTACATGCCTCTTGGCCGTTTGATCTTCCTTTTGGATGAAATATCTGTTCATGTCTCTTGCTTATTTTTCAATTGGATATTTTATCCTTTCATTATTGATTTGTGAGCATTCTTTATATTTTCTGAACGTCAATCCTTTGTTATTTATATATTTGTCTCTATTTGTGGCTTCCATTTTGAAGCTTTTAAACAGCAGATATCAGTTTTAATATTAAAGAGTTCGTCAATCTTTTCCTTCATAGGCTGTGCTTTCTAGTGTGTTATTTAACAATGCCCTACCACTTCCAAGGTCAAAATGTGTGTGTGTGTGTTTATAACCAATATGTCTTACTGTAAACAGTATGAAAACAGAGAGAAAGCAAAAGATAAAAAGAAAAAAATTACCCAATTAACAGAAATCACCATTGGCATTTTTTTTAAAATTTAAATTCAAGTTAATTAACATATAGTGTAGTATGGGTTTCCGAACCACAGGTGTTAATTTTCAAGTCCCAGGCTCACAATAAAAAATTTAGGTGGTGCTCAAATAAGCCTCATTACAAACAAACAAAAAAATCCGTCATCAGCATTACATTCTTTCTAATAATCTCCTGCCAAAACATCTAATCCTACAGCAGAAATATTCAATACTAACTAATTCTTATTTCTTTCCTTGAATTATTGGTTTTTCTTTTGCTCTAACCTAGCTTTGAATCGCAAGGACTCTCTTGCTTTAGGCAGGAAGAAGAAATGTTTGAGTCAAAGGTGAACCAGATGAAGAAAGTCAAATGTTGAGGTATGGCCTCAAGGCATCAGATCACAGCAAAGTCATCTGGAAGGTACCATATGGAAACATAGGCCAGGCCTTCTGCCCAACTCCCACACAATTCACCAAAACTAAATCCGACAGCATCTTGTTTACAGCAAGAGGGGATATTTCTCCCTGCTGTTCAATAAAATCTGTAACTCTTATGGCTACCCTGACTTGATTCTGTGAATGTCACTGTCTTAACTAGTGAAAAGCAATCTTCTAGGTGAAGACTTATTTTATAAAGCAGGTGTCCTACATATCTATTGCTATGTAACAAATCAGCCCAGACTTTAGTGACTTGAATTAACAACCATTGTATTATCTCTCCTGGTTTCTATGGGTCAAGAATTCAGTGAGGGCTTTGGACAAACAGTTCTGGCTCAGAATTGCCCATATGATTGCAATTAGATCCATAGATTGGGCATGTGGTGGTCTAAGACAGCTGAGACCTGACCAGAGATATCTCTCTCTCTTTCTCTTCATATATTCCCAGAACCTTCTCCTGTGGTCCCTCTCTGTGGTGGTTTCTCTGTGTGGGCTAGTTGGGGTTTTCTACTAGCATGTTGGCCTCAGGGCAGTTGGACTGCTTTTCAAAGAGTGAGTGTCCCAGCACCTAAGGAACACCCAGACTCAGAAGTCATTTATCAAGTGTTATTTCCACCATTAAATGGTTGCAGAAGCACCCCCTCTTCAATTGCAAGGAAAAAGGCCATAGACTTGACTTCACAAAGGAAAGAGTAAAAAAGAATTAAATGATATGTTTTTAAGCCACCACAACCAGCCCTTTAGGCAAAAATTATTTGCATACCTCCTACATGCAAAATACATTCACCTCCTCCAAGGACTTCCACCCACAGAAGCTTACCACATTTCAGCATCAGTCTCAGGCTCAAGGTCTGGAATCTCATCAACCTGTATCAGGTCCGGGTGCAAGTGACATCATCATGCATGGTTCTTCTCTCTTTTTTTTTTTTTGTCTTTATTTATTTATTTATTTATTTATTTATTTATTTATTTTCAGCGTAACAGAATTCATAGCTTTACACCACACCCAGTGCTCCATGCAATGCGTGCCCTCCACAATACCCACCACCAGGCTCCCCCAACCTCCCACCCCCCGCCCCTTCAAAACCCTCAGGTTATTTTTCAGAGTCCATAGTCTCTCATGGTTCATCTCCCCCCCAATTTCCCTCAACTCCCTTCTTCTCTCCATCTCCCCATGTCCTCCGTGTTATTTGTTATGCTCCGCAAATAAGTGAAACCATATGATAATTGACTCTCTTTGCTTGACTTATTTCACTCAGCATAATCTCTTCCAGTCCTGTCCATGTTGCTACAAAAGTCAGGTATTCATCCTTTCTGATGGAGGCATAATACTCCATAGTGTATATGGACCACATCTTCTTTATCCATTCGTCTGTTGAAGGGCATCTTGGTTCTTTCCACAGTTTGGCGACCGTGGCCATTGCTGCTATAAACATT
>PISX010000733.1:0-19552 GCA_004024625.1 Mellivora capensis | reverse complement strand
ATGCATGGTTCTTCTCAATCAAAAGATCATGATCTGCAGAGGCAAACTATCTGCCCCCCAGGTGGCCACACACCATGGTGGGGCAGACATAGGATAAAGCTTGGTGCAATGCCTTGAGGGATGTTCTCCATGAGTCTTGACTTTGACTGCTGGGTTCTTGGTTCTACTGACTTGCTTTCCTTCCCTTTCACAAGATAAGGCTCATGTTTGCAGTCTGCTTCTTGTTCAGAAAAGACTGGGGAACCAAAGATCTCTTTTTTCCTTAGGCATTCTCTCTCTGTTCCTTTCATTTTAAGATTATGCAATTCCTTTAAAAACTTGATGGGTTTCCTGCATACCAACTTTCAATCCACTCTATTAAATAGAAGACACCCCCACAAATGTCTTCTAGAGAAATCTTTTTCCTATTTTGGGCTTTCTGTGAGGCAAAAACAATAATTCCCGTAAAATTCTTATAAATTCTATTGTTCTATGATTCAACAAAGAGGGCTTGCAAAGCCATATCCGTAAGATGCTTAGAAGGATATTTGTCTGTTCATAAAGGTCTGTAAGGTACCATCTCAGATCCTGGAGGGATCCTAACAAAGGCTTTTACATCATACCTTTAGCTTCATCTTCACCTTGAGATCATATTTTCCTGAAGGTGCCCTGGATTTGATCTTTTTCCTGAAGTCTTTCATTTTCTTAAGAATCCTTTGCTGGCTGGAAAGACCGTCCTGATCCCTGTATACTTGTATGTATTCTCCAAAAATAAACTCAAAAATTGAGTATTCTGTTCCTTAATTCATCTCTCTCTTCTCACATTTCTTAATTCATTTCTCTCTTCTCACATTTCAAGGGGTCAGGTGGCCCCTTTGACACTACCCAGGAGCTTCCCCGCTAGATCATCATTAAGTACATTAAGTACATTTTATGTCTTCCCTGTTGTGGCAGGTAACAGGAAACAGTGTTGCTAAACTTTCCATGTACAGATCAAAGATCATGGATGGAGACATGAAGCATCTTAGTGTGGTCTTCTCACTCTGCTTGAATGATGGTGACATTCACTAAGACACACAGGAGAAATTAAGATGAGTTCAGTCCAAGAGATGTTGACATTTCCAGGTGCTACTAAGACATTTGGAGGTGAAGGACCAAGGGGAGCCCTGGGTCCCCTAAAATACAACCTGATGACTGGCTCCATCTTTCTCCTACTCCTTCTTTATCCTAGTCTTACAGGGTCCTTCAGGAGACTCAGTAGCTCTCCTACCCTTGATTGCTCTAGCAGGTGCAGGCCAGGACATGAATGAATGCTCTAGATTATGACCTTAGCTGTGACTAACAAGCTCACCTGAGATAATGACCCAACCTGAGGAACATAGATTCTACCCTGGAATGGCTGTAAATATGTCTCCTGGGTAAACAATGATTCCAACCTATCTATTTGGGCATCTAATTCACTGCCTTGGGCTGCCTTGGCCTCTGTGTGGTCAGAGGAGAAAGGTATCTTTAAGATCAGCTCCCCCAGGGCTTGCAAACTGGTGGTATGCAGGCTGAAACTGGCTGGCAGAGACTGTTTACTTAAAAATGGAATTAATTGACAACATTAACAAATTGGGAGATTTTACTTTGAGTGTTTGGATTTCAGCTTCTTTTGAAAAACCAGAAGTTTTTCTTTTTTTTTTTTCCACCAGTCATAACTTCCCACATGGCAACAGTCACTGGTGCCAAGCTGGGGCTGTGCCTCCAGTTTGTCAAGGATTGAGAAGAATGTGGGGAAACCTTCTCATCCCCCACTGCTGAATTGGTACAGACAATTTGGAGGACAATTTGTAAATTTCTATTCAAATTTAAAATTTACATTTTACAGAAATACTCAAACGTTGAACACAGAGTTAGTGTGTACTGTAATATTATTTGTAGTTAAAGAAATGAAAATAACCTTAATTTCTCTCTATAAGAAATTGGCTAAGTAGATGAAGATACATATATCAACTCAATTGAATATTATGTAGCCATGGTGGGGAGGGGCAGTGAGAAATGAAGTGGTTCTCTAACAAACTGACAATGAAAGCTACTGAAAATATGTTAGTTGTTCTTTTTTCTTTTAAGCCAATCACAGGATCATATGGATAGCGTGATCTCATTTAGACTAAACTCAAAATTGTACTGGCAAACACTGCAGCAAATGGCAAGGTGTAGGGCTTTGGGCTTAGACAACTTGGATGCTGTTGAGCTCTCCAAAATATCACTGAACAACTTGTTAATAAGGCAAAGCTAAATGTATGAGAATTCACTGTCAAAACCTTAGTCTCATCCCAGAGGGAAATTGGCAGCATGATCTCTGTAGGACTCCAGAGTCTGGGCTAAAATGGTCTAAGGCATTTTTCAAAGACAGGGGCTGACTTGAATTGGAGAAAGTTGATGATACCATAGCTTAGGTTTCGTGGACACAATAAGGTGAGAGCAATAATGTGAGGCTTGGTTGGTAGATTGTGGGCTGGTGAGCAGGGCAATGCTGTCTTTCATAACTCGATCTGCAGAAACTTCCTGAAGCAAATAGTGAAGTTATTCACTCATGTACACTTTCATCTTTCCCAAGCAAAAGTTCTCTTGAACAATCAACCATCATACTGACACAGATGGACCAAATCTTCCCTTTCCCACGACTAAGTGGGAATGACACAGATCATCTTGGATCCTCTGTGCAGACCTCAGCTCTACCATTTTCTGGTAGAATGGGGGGTCACTGGGGGAATTAGGGCAATTGATTTAAAGTTTCAGTTTCTTTATCTGTAAATAAAGGTTGATGATGATAGCAATCCCATGGGGTTAAGGTAAGGACTAAATACAATTCTAATGCCTAAAATACAGAAAGCTCTCTGATGTCAGCAACTTAAATTACATCTGTATACGAAGGCATAGGGAAAGGGCTAGCATGAGATTTCCCCACCTTAGCACCTACTGATATTTTGGGCCAGATAATTTTTTGTTGTGGGGGCCCATCCTACACCTCCTAGGGTATGTAGCACCTTTACCCACCAGAAGCCAGAAACACTGACTCCTCTTATTTGTGACAATCAAAAACATTCTCAGACATTGCAAAACATCCTTGCTAAGAACCACTGACCTCGAGGCATCCACTGTGTGGGTCCCATAGGGGAGATCATGAGATTAATAACATGAGGGATTACAGCCCATATTGTAGCCTGCTTTCTCTTCCTGGAGTGCTTGTCTCTGCTCAACTAAGTTGTAGGCTACCAGCTGGCAGACTCAGTTATACATCTCTGCAAACACTACTGATGTGCAGACAGAGCTAGAGAAATATTTGTTGGGATAGAATTTCGGTAGTTGCTTTCAGACTGGGTAAAAGGCTGTGCCTACTGACCCATGTAGGGGTCTTGGAAAAGAAAAAGGTCAAATCCATTCATTTTAGAGATGAATTCAATCAAACATTCAAATCTGAAGACGCTTCTTAGCCTGAAATGTTCTGCCTTTAGGCTTCAGATGTGTTCCAGAAAATTCAGAATGACTGCAAATGATCAGAGAGGGCTATGGGCCAAGGGAACCTGAATTGCAAAAAGAAATCATTTAAAAGAGCCTCTGTGTGGCAGCTTTGGCCATCATTGTTGCCCCACTGGGGGCTGTCAGTCTTTGTCCAGGCCTGGGAGAGATAACGAGAGGTAGGTGTGTCCCAATGACCTGGCACCTGCTCTAAGGGCTTCTAGAAAAGTGAGCCACACTCAAGCTCCCACTATTGGTTTTTGGTGGCCTTTAGGTAATTTGAGACTGCACGGTGTTTGCAGAACTGTGGACAGGAGGTGAGAAGCTGTCAGCCCTTGCTTCTGAAAGTGGTGTGCAGTGGGAACACTGCCTCAGATGCCTCTTCCCGAAGTATAGTCTGATTTAAGAAGTGGACCAACATAATTCCCTGTCCCCAAGGTAAACAATTCTGGGACTGCACATATTTTCTTGGTACCATGTCAAACAAGAAGACCGAGAACAAGAAAAACAAACAAACAAAACCAAAACAAAACAGAAAAAAAAAAATAACTTAGCTACCAGCTTCAAGAAATCCCTGCTCCTAGACTTAGGTATTTGGACATGCATCTTCATGGTGGCATTATTCCTAACAGCCGAGAGACACGAACAACTCACATGTTCATTGATGCTTGAACAGATAAACGAAAATGTGGTATGTCCATACAATGGAATATTATTCACCCTGAAAGAGAAAGCGCTTTCTGACACCTGCTACCACGTCGGTGAACCTTGAGGACATGACACCAGGTGAAATAAGCCAGTCACAAAAGGACAACTTTGTGTTAATTCCACTTCTAGAATGATCAAATTCAGAGACAGGAAGTGAAACACTGGTTACCAGGGGCCAGAGGCGGGAAGGAGTGGAGAATGGGGAGCTGGAGTTTAATAGGGGCCGAGTTTCCATTCGGGGAAGATGAAGAAGTTCTGGGGATGGACGGTGGGATGGCTGCACAGCGATGTGAATGACTTTGAGGCGACTGAACTCTACACTTAATGACGGTTCAAATTGTAAATGTTATGTTATACACGTTGTACTATATACGCAACACAAAGGAAGAAATATGTGCTTCTAGATGATAAGTCTAGGAACCAACTCAAAGAGCTTTAGTTACCAGAACCAATCGTTTGGGCACCAAGGCTCCCTTCATGATCCCCACCACGCGCCCCAACTCAGTCCAAACCTGTTGGGTTGTAAACACTGCCCAGCCTCATCCACTTTCCTTCTTTGTAAGATCCATCTTAAAATCACCCAGCCTGGGCCCTAAAACTATAAACATCCCTACATCTTCTTCCTATGTTGAAACACCACCAAGATTTTGTTACCCCACTCTCCCCTTTTATGACAGCAGGCTTAATAAACTCAGCTTTGCTTTGTCCACAAGTTTTTTTCTCATATTTTGTGGGAAGTTAACAGTAGGTAGAGCATGGATTTCCCTGCTTGAAAATCTTCTGGGATCCCTCATCACCAAAATCGGAATTTGCAAATGGGCATCTGGCAAGGCCTCCAGATATGTTTTATTCCGCTTGCAACGGGGATCAAAAACAATTTGAATTTTCTGCCAAATGTTCAATAGTGGGAGTTTTCCCAAACAATATGAATTTGTTACTTCTTGGGAAAATTCAGAACAAAATCCATGTGCCGTCCTTGTCTCGGATATTTGGGCCTATGCATACAAAGGGTTCTCTAAGCAAAGATACAAGACTGGATATGTCTTGACTCTTGGCATGCCCAGCACAGTGTCAGGTACTGGGTATTTCTTAGTTGTAGGAAACATCGTGTCACTCAGAAAGACTTATTCCAATGAAATGACAAAGATCTTACAAGCCATGATGTTGGAGAAGGGTGTTACCACTTTGGAGCAGGGTGGAGTCTGGACTCTACCACTTATTTCTAATATGAAATCAGGCTATCCCCTAGCCTCCATGAGCCTCGATTCCTCCCCTGTAACATAGAAATAACACATGGTTGGAGAAGACATACTGAGCTAGTAGATGTCCTGGGACACAGTGAACCCATGGTAGATAGAGGCTGCCATGATGTTATTTTAATGACATGCATGAAGCCTTTTATTTCTGTGATTTTTTTCTCATTTTTCCATCCATTTTTGGCAGAAGACAGTTTCAGTCCCACATTCTAATCGCAAAGTGTGACTTGGAGCTTTGAAGACAATGACCGTTACCATGGAAGTGTTTCTAACAAAAGGAAAAAGGAGGGAGCAAATTTCAAAGCTTAGGAGAAACCTTTATCTCGAGTGTCTTTAAATGACTTCTAAGACCCATGCAATTAATTGTTCCAAGATTCTTTGTGGAGAACGTTTTTGGCTCTGGGTCTCCCTGAGACGCATACGATGCTGGAAAACATACGGACACGAGGGACTGCAAGCTCAGTGGGAGGTGGGGGTTTCAGCAGCCCCAATAGTGAACTGCTGACTCTGTTTGCAAAATATTTCTACTCTGGCTATTTCTAACAGGGAGAAAGGGAAAATAACACAATGAGTCCCCTGGTTTTAGCCATATGGTTTTAACACATCTTAACATTTTATCATTTACTCAGATCTTCTTACTGTTTAAGGAAGAACAGTTTACAGGGCATAATGGAAGCATCTTGTATATCTCTTGCTGATTTCAACTCTTCACTCCTTCCCCAGAGAGAACCACCATCCAGAAATTGCTGGGTATCATTTCCAGGCACAACTCTGTACTTCAATTATAGATAGCATATAGCTATAAAGAACACACTGTATTTTGTGTGTGTGTTTTTAAACTTCAGATAAATGGCAGGGGACTATAGGTTTTCTCTTGCCATTTTCTTTGTATCTTTTATGTAGCTCTGGTTATATCATTTTAAGTGTTTTATAGTCATCCTTCACTTTTGATGCTTCAACTACTTTTGATTCATGGCAGATCTGTATCAACCTCAGGAAAAATAGAATGATCACACATCTTGCCTTTCAGGGGCTCTTCGCCCCCTATAGTATGAAGCCCAAATTAAGCCTGGCATTCTAGACTGAAAATCTTGTCTCCCCAGATTACTTCTATTCATCCCTCAAAACCCAGTTGAAGTACCACTATCTCAAGGAACAATTCCCTTTAGAGTAAGTTAGGCAGCATTTCCTTGGCTCCCCATAGCCATGATTATAATCCTCAACTCATACACTGTTACTTCTCTACCCCCCTCATAGACACCTCAGAGTTTCATAACTGTGATTTATTCATCTGTGTATCACTGACCTCGAGCACAGCCCTGGAGGCATAATGGCAGGTGCTCAGAAATGATGGTGGCATTGCAGGAAATGGTGGTGCATGCCCTTTTTGGTGAGAGGGGTTCTGCCAGTGCCTGGGAGAAATGACGTTTTGGCCTCCTTCTTAATAAGCTCACTGTGAGCATCTCCTCACTTTCCCATTCCTTAATGGGATAAGTTAACCCTTGCCTCTGGGGCTTAACCCACCGTACTCCCCAACAACTCCAAGGAGTCCTTGCATTGTGAGCCAAATACTGAATGTGATGGATGGCCAGAGCTTAGCTCAAAACTTGGAGACAGGTCTCACTCAACTTTGGGGGAGAAAGGAGAATGTTTTTCAAGTGATGAGCTCCTTGGATCACAGGTTCTCCAGCTTGATTCTGCACTGGGAGCCTGTGGGGAACTTTCAAAGGAAGAGATGAGGATCTTACCCTGACCCACCCCAGAGTCTGCTATTGCTGCTCTGGGCAGCTCGGGCCCCAGGGCCTATTCAAAGCTCCACCCCCCCCCACCCCACCCCCCCGCAATGCTTGCCCACAGTGAGTTTGGAGAGCTTTCTAACTCATGTGCCACAATATTTACCCTCAGCTCTGGTGCAGCTGGGAGAGATTGGGGCAGCTGGGGTGCCCCCTTTCTCCACCTCCCCCAGCCACCCTTGGGAAGTCTGTTCTAATGAACTCCCTGCTCTGAATTAACAGACTTTGTTGCATGTGCTGCATTTTGAAAGGCTGGGACACTCTGCTTCAGAGACCGGGACAAGCCTAAAACAGCCTTGACATTCTTCAAGAGCCTGGGGCTTGGTTTGAATGCAGCTTCTTCCCCGCCGTGCACCTCTGGTCTGCAGAAAACCCACATTCCCCCGGAGACCGGACTCCAGGGGTTTCCTTCATCATCGTCTCATCGAGTCAGCTTCCTAACAAGCCTGGGAGGTCAACCCAACGGCCCCCATCTGACAAGTCAGGACTCGGGTCCTCATCCCAGCAAAGACGTGATATGTGGCAGGCATGGAGACCCTCGCTAAAGGTAGACTCTCCTGGAAGAAAGTGAAGGCGGAAAGGACAGGGGGATTGAGGGTGTAGCATGTCAAGAGCGTGGCCTGGGGGACGTTCCTGACAGGAGACTTCAGAGCTAAGGATCCTTGTAGACGCAAGAGTGCGGGTCACGAGTTCAAACAAGACTTCAAATCCCTGCATTTCTTCTTACTGTTTTTGTAACTTGGGTCAGGTGATTGAGCCATTTTGTGCCTCCATTGCCTCATGCGGTAGGTGGGGAGAATCACGCGAGAGAGTCAATGCCTAGAGCCCGGAGCGCAATGGCGGCCAGCAGCTTCGCCTCCAGACTTGTCACTTGCTGACTGTGTGATCTTCGGTGAGAAAGTGTCATCTCTCTGAACCTCAGCTCCCTCATTGGAAAATGGGTATAAGAATATCCACCTTGCAGGGCCTTAGGAAAACTGGAGACGGTAACTCCTGGAGAGTGTTTAGTGTCGTGCCCAGCATCCTGAGTGCTCAGTGGATGGTGGTCACTATTATGACCCGCGGAACCAGGGACAACACATCAGCTCTGCCCATTTACCCGTGAGGTCTAGAATTGGTCTCACCTGAAGTCACTCTTCCAACCCTAAGCAGGAATCTGATGGGCCAAGGCAGGCCTCATGAGGTATCACTGTGAGGGTAAATCCTGGGTCAAAGGAAGCCGATTACTTAGGGAAGGCGATTACTTAGGGCGAGTCCATAAAGAGCCTGGGTCTTCCCCTTGTGTAAAATGACCTGCTTGGGCAGACAGGTTCAGGAATGTTCTGGCTGAACCTGTAATTCATTAGACATAGGCATGGTCATGGTCAGGATTGGACACTCTGGATGTCCAAACCCAGGGTGGGTTCCATGGTCATCGTCATGATACCCACCGTGTGAAATACTCCACATAAGTGACTTCATGCAGTTTTTGCATGACCCTGTGTGGTGGGTGTCGTTCCATGTGGAATTCCAAAGAGATGAAATTTTCTGGCTGAAGATCCCATGGCCAGGCAGCGACAGCTCTGGAAACTAAACATGAGTCTGTCTGAGGTAACCTCTGAGCTCACCGCTGTGCCCCGGCCCCGTTCAGGCATGCCCCCTCCCCCGCCCCGATGACAGAGGAGCACCACAGAGCATCTTGGAGCATGGGGAGCACCATTGAGTTTCTCCTCCCCTTCTGAGTCTTCCTTTCTAAGTCTTCCTGTCTAGCTGTCCAGAGCACATTCTGGAAGAAGGCAGAGGATGGGTACATCTATTCATCTTTCTTCCCAGCCCTCTGTCCCACCCTTCCTCCCACCTGCCCACCTCATCTCCCTTTCCCCGAGCTGTACATCTACGCGCCTACCTGTAGCCCTAGCCTGACTCCTCGCCTAAGTCCAAACCCTCCGAGTTACTGCAGAATAAAGCAAAATGAAAGAAGGCAGAACAAACTGGAATTCTTTAGAAAGTGCACTTTTGATTTTTGAATTGGAAACAGGATCCTTAGAACCTTCCCACATCCCCAAACCTGTTTCAACCTCACAGCAGCCTCCACTGCAAGTTGTCACGTAGCTCGTTTTTACCCTCAGCTGACAAGAAGAGCAAAGCTGGAGAAATGGAGGGGCTGCTTGTTGTCACCCCCAGAAACCCACAGTCTGCTGCCTGCACAAAGGCTCATGTCAAAGAGATACCTCAGCCCAACCCCGTGAAGGGATCAAGACAATAAGATTCCACATATGAGGAGACTTATTTGATACGTTTTTAATTTCCTGTACTACACTCATTCTAGTTTCTTTTTCTTCCGTTTATTCATCAGATGAGTAGACCCACACACACCCTTCTCCTGGTGCTATGGAGAAAACCCCCAGAGTTGCTAGGGCCCATTCCAGACAGGTCCATCCAGACTCTACTTCCTCTGCCGGACTCAAAATTCACCCTTCATACCCAGATCTGCCCTCGTCTGTCCCACTTCCCTCCCAGTTCGCTGCTGTCTCCAGTGAGGACTCCCTCTTTTTTTTTTTTTTAAATATTTTATTTATTTATTTGACAGTGACAGAGATCACAAGTAGGCAGAGAGGCAGGCAGAGAGAGAGGAGGAAGCAGGCTCCCTGCTGAGCAGAGAGCCTGATGCGGGGCTTGATCCCAGGACACTGAGATCATGACCTGAGCTGAAGGCAGAGGCTTTAACCCACTGAGCCACCCAGGCACCCCGAGGACTCCTTTCTTGAGCCCCTGTCCATGGCCAGTGTGGGGTTCTGTGAGCCTCAGCTCGCTCCCACCTCCAGGTGGAGGAGTGAGTCTGCCCAGAATCTGAGTGATGAGTTGAAAGGTCAGTTCACGTGCATGCCCCCAGGGATGAGAAGTAAAAAGACCCAAGGAAGGAAAACAGCCCGTAAGAAGACCCAAGTCATGGGAAAACCTGATGGGAAGTTTGGCATGGCAACAGTGTGAGATTCAAGCAGGAGGAGAGGCTGCAGGGCGGTCTCAGAGAATGGACACCATCCCAAGATCTCCCACTGCACACAGAAGAAAACCCTCGTCAGGCCTCTGCATGACCCGCCCCCTGGCTGGCTTTCTGTTCTCCTCTCCCACTTCTCTTCCCCAGCCAGGGTCCTGCTTTGAACTCACTATACTCCTCTCATATTCAGGACTTTTGTGTATTGTCTCCTCTCTGCCTGGAGCCCCCTATCCCCATCCCACTTCACTTAGTGCATTCTTTAGGAGTCATGTCCCTGGGGGTAATGTGAGGCTTTCCCCACAACCATACCCCAGCTTGTGATTGTCTATTTATTTGTCTGATTGTTGGTTTAATGGCTCTCTTTCCCCATTAGGATGTAAGTGCATTGGGAGTGAATTCTGGGACTGTCTATTCACAGCTTTATCCCCAGTGATGAGCAGAGTCTGGTACACACCAGGAGCTCATATGTAT
Source organism: Mellivora capensis (assembly GCA_004024625.1). Classification (NCBI taxonomy): domain Eukaryota; kingdom Metazoa; phylum Chordata; class Mammalia; order Carnivora; family Mustelidae; genus Mellivora; species Mellivora capensis. Next base: position 8,864 of record PISX010000733.1, on the reverse strand, counting down.
TTAGTGGGTATATGGAAGGATATATGGATGGATGGGTGGGTGGATGGATGGGTGGATGGATGGATGGATGGGTGGGTGGATGGATGGATGGATGGATGGGTGGGTGGGTGGATGGGTGGATGGATGGATGGATGGGTGGGTGGATGGGTGGGTGGATGGGTGGATGGGTGGATGGGGTGTGGGGATAGATAGATTAGTGGATAGATGGATTGACCAAAAGAGGTTATTCAGAGGAGGGAAATGCCAGATTTGTATTGAACAATGAGCTCCTGGTTGCAAAACAATTTATTTAGAAGGGAAAGAAGTTCTTTTGCCTCCAAACTTCAAAGCTCTCACAAAGTGGGCTTTGCTGTGACCTCAGAATGACTGGAGAGTCTGGCTCTTGAGTCTGGCTGCTTTGGGTCTTTGGCTTTACAACTCCGCCACCTAGTGGCCAAGTTGTATTCTGCATGGGAAGGGATGTTAACCAGGAACTTGAGTCTGTCCATAGAACAAAGGCACCCCTTTTTGCAAGAGTCCCTCCTGCCCTTCATCTCCCGGGACTAGTTTGCACCTAGGGCTCTTAATTCTTACAGTTATCACATCTTCCTGGAAGGCACTTATGAAAATAGAAATGTGTTGCTTTAGAAAAATCGTCGGAATTTAGAAAATTACCATCTTCTAAGTGACCAATGATTAACATGGGACAGTCATTTGGGGGTCGACTTTAAGGACTTAGGTACAATTGTCTATTAGTACTGAGCAGTAATTCTAAATGGTAAATGCTAAGCATGTTAAATTAGAGCCCAAAGTTGATTGCATGGGCAGTTCAGCATTTTAAAAATATCCATGAAAATAGGCTGACCCTGATTTCTTCGCCAGACTAATGAGCTGTGGGACCCCGATGGAGCCACCTCCTTCCATCTCTACAACATTCCATAACATGTCCTCCGTGCCATCTCTGTCTCTGTTGGGTTGTGAGAATGGAGAGGAATAAGACAGCGACACAGGATAGAGGAGTCTGGGAACCATATGGGACTGAGTCAGAGAGGCCAAGATTTGGCTCCCAGCTTTCTACCTCAATGATCTTGAGCAGGACCCTTAACTTCCTGGAGACTTGTTTTGCTCATCTATAAAAGGAGGACAAACATCAGATTTAATGGGACTCTAGATGCCCATTTTACAGTTGCAGTAAAGACACAAGGAAGGGAAGCTACTGCCATGTCTGAAGGTAGTCAGGTAGAAAGTGCCAGAGCCAGTAAGAGTGGCTCTCATGGGTGGCTTCCCAACACCCAAGGTCGGAGCAGGTCCTTTGCACCCTACTCTGCATAATAGATGTGCACATCGCAAGAACGCATGCCTCGTGCATCATTCTAGAAAGAGCGTGCCCCTTCTGGCCCATCTGAATGTCAGCCTCAGCCCCACCACGGATTCCCTGCAGCTCCTCAGGGCTGGCCTGGAGCTCTTTCCTTTCTCCTCAAGAGACAAAAGAGTTTGCTAAGTACTCTGAGATCTCCAGGTGAAAGAACCTCTTGAAATACCACTTATACTTCCTTCAGAATCCCGAATCCTTGTGTGGTTCTTTGCCTTTGTAATTCACTTGCCAAGCAATGCTAAAGCAAGCAGCCCCGTTCTTTGATTTCTTGTTTGTAAGACCCAAATATTTCAGATCCTATTTGTCTTACCTCCATATCTACATTTCATTTCCTGCTGTTTCTTGCACTGTCTCGTCTGCTTATTGAATGAATGAAATGTGGAGGATGCCCTGTTTTCCAGCCCAGATGCTCCCCCCTTTTTTTGTAAACCTATCAAAATGCAAAGTAGAAATAATCTGCAAATTAATATTCTCTGCTCTCTACACATAAGTTATACATGTGCTCCTTCTGGTCTGCAATCTGCCTTCTGCCTCCAGTGGTTCCTGGGCTCGTTTTCTCACTCATGCGTTCACTTACTCTCTCATTCATTCATCAAATATTTATGAGGGCAGACTATGCACTTGGCTGTGTCCCAGACTCTGAACACCCGGAGATGAAGAAGACCCAGAGGAAGCACCAAACAGTAGGAGTTTGGAATCAGACAAATATAGATTTTTTTCTTTTTTAATCTGGGCTTTACCATTTTCTGGCTATATGACCTTAGCAAGTTGCTGACACTGCCGGAGACTTGGCACTCTCACTTAGAAAACAGAAGCTGTCAGCATGGTTATGTAAACTGTGTGGGGGCGGGGAGGGTTGCTAAATGAACAGTGGGGATGATACCTAACTTTGTGCAATTGTGCACAGTTTCTGCCTTCAAAGAGCGCAGGTCTAGTAGGGATCACAGACGCATGCACTTATGGGGGAGCTTGGCCAAGTCTCGTGAGGATATGGCACGCAGCGTAACTAAATCCACTCGGGGACTGGGGAAGGATTCAGAGAGGAGGATGCTTCACCGGTCAGGTAAGCTCCCTGGGAAGGGAAGAGAAAATGGCATTGCAAGTAGACAGGACATGTGCAAAGGCCCAGAGGCATGGCATGGTATGGTATTTCAGAAACAGGAAGACGCTGGTCATTGCTGCAGAGTATGTTGCATAGTAGGGAAGAGTGGCAGAGGAGACTGGGCAGATTACAAACTGGGCAAGAGGGCCTCAGATGCCACACACAAAGGATGCTCTACTGTAGACCAAGAGATGGGATGGGAAATGCGGAGCTCTCTCCTCTCCACTCTTACCCCACCCCAAAACTCTAAACACAACTCTGATGGGAATTATTTTCCTATCAAAGGAGAAAGCAAGTCTTGGCATAATTAAGTTACAAAGTCACTCCAGTTCAAATCAAGAAATATTAATCAAGCTTCCCATTTGTACCCTGAGTAGCCTTCCTCCTTGACATGTAAGTGCCTTTAACCCACAGACTTGTATCCTATGTTGTAATTATGTAGTATTTCATATGAAGTGACAATAGACCATAATATGGGTTAGGGTTAGGGTAGGCTCTTTATCAGATCTTATTAGATTATAACATTATGCCATATAGGCTGTAGGTTCTGTTTTTTTTTTTTTTTAAGAAGTATGGTGTGGATTTGAGTGTGACACCCCAGGGGACCCCAGACTGACCCTGTGCTCTCTGTCTGTCTTCAGAGTCGGTCACTGCGGAGAGAATTTATACATTTACTAACTTGTGCATCAATAAACAGTACATAAGAGTATTTTGCGTATTTGAAACTATACAATCAAATAAATTCAAGAAGTGTGATTCTTGGGTTTCTTACCAACTTTTTTTTTTAAAGATTTTATTTATTTATTTGAGAGAGAGGCAGTGAGAGAGCATGAGCGAGGAGAAGGTCAGAGGGAGAAGCAGACTCCCCGTGGAGCTGGGAGCCTGATGCGGGACTCGATCCTGGGTCTCCGGGATCATGACCTGAGCTGAAGGCAGTCGTCCAACCAACTGAGCCACCCAGGCGTCCCTCTTACCAACTTTTTAAAACATCAATATTTTTATGCCATCTGTTGTTTTAATAAAGTTTTCTGTATTTTTTCCCCATTCTGCTAATCGAGAGGTTATAAGTTCTATTCTTTTAGTGGTTACTCTTGTATTTTTCAATTATGCTATTAGCTTCTTTTTTTCTAAAAATGTCAACAGTTAATTCACATTTCTATCTTCCTCCTGGCTGAGGCAAACCCTTGTGTATTATTCAAGGTCCAATCTGGAGAAGGGAAACACACAGGCATTTGGAAGGGGGGGTTTATGATAAAGAGGCATTGACTCTAATGGGGAATGGAGTCACAAGAGACTGGCCAGCAGGAGGTAGAGAGAACGCTCTTGAATTCCAGATACAGAACACAGCAGCTCAGCACACCTTGAAACTGCTCTTCAGGGGCACGGGGATGCCTCCAGGCCTCCTGCTCCTCGTAAAGAGCCTGACCTGTCACATGCCTTGGACAGCTTCACTCCCTTCATCTCACAGAACTTGAACTCTCAGCTATTTCTTCTTCTGCATGGTCAATACCTTTGGACTTTCTCTCCCGTTTCTGGTCCAGTGTTTTTCTTATATTTTTCTTATATTTGAACCAGCTATGTTATTTTGTTTTATTTTAATCTTATCCACAACTGCCCTTTCCATAATGCAGCCTCCTTTATGTGAGGTCTGTGGACTTCCCGAAATGTACACAGAGACCTTGAAGAAGTTTGCATACACATAGCTCATCCGTGAGAACATAGGTGTTGCAGATGGACATATAATTGGGTGCAACTTTTCTGGAGAACAGTACGGATCTAGAGCCTGAAAAATGTCCTTACCCTCTCAACATTATGGACTTCTACAAATATAGCCAAGGGGAAGGTCTTGGTCTGTTTGTGTTGCTAGAACACATCAGCACAGACGGTGACCAGGGGCGGGGGGCGGGGGCGGGTGGGGGTGGTGTGGGGCTTACACAATAAACATTTACTTCCCACATTTCTGGAGGCTGGGAAGTCAAAGACCAAGGGGCCAGTGGGTGTGGAGATGGGTGAGGACCTTCTTCTTAGTTTGCAGACAGCTGTCTTTTCATTGTGTCCTGACATAGCGGAGAACAGAGAGGAGAACCAGGCTCTTTCCTGTCTTTCATAAGGGCACACATCGCGTTCCTGAGCACCCCACCCTCACAGCCTCAACTAATCGCAATTACCTCCCAAAGGCCCCCTCACGCTGGACTCCAACACGTGAATTTTGGGGAGACACAGACACTCAGTCCATTATAGAAATAATTCAGGAAGAGACAGCGTCTTGAACCCAATGATGTTTCCCAAAGCATCATTTTTAAACGTGAGAAAAGAGGGAAACCCCCTGAAATTAAGTAAAACCATAAAGGGAGAGAATGAAATATTGTGCAATGATTAAAAACACTTCCTGAAACAACTTGGCAATGACGTGGGCAAATGTTCACTGATATCATGTTAAGTAAAAGTCAGAAATGACAGCTGTATACTGTCATTGACTACTGATATGTAGTCAAAGTCGTATTTTTAAAAATATACGTGCACATTGGACACAAAACCTAGGTCATGCTTTTCTCTCTGTTTTTGAGACTGAAGGAAACTTCTGTCTCCTTCTTTGTTCTTTCCAGGATTTTGCAAGATTTCTAGACAAGAATGTACTTAAGTTTTGTAATTAAGAAAACAAAATCATAGCATCTGAAACATAGTTAACATTCACTATTCTGACCCCTTCTGCACCAGGGGCTGGAAGAGGAGGTAACCAGTCCGTGAAAAAAACATTTTCAGTGGAGAATTATTTACTCAGAGTTTTTCTTTTTTGCTGTTATATAGCTGTATTTTCTTTTCTTTTCTTTAAGGAACCCTAAGAGAAGGCGATTATTGAAAAAAGAGAAATCTGAGGTAACTTGAGATTTTAAGGGTGAAGATATTCACTCGTTCAACACATTTGTCTTGGAGGCTGGCATAGGTCAGAAGCGGTCCTGTGGGCTGAGGACAGAGGGAAGCAGGAGAGACAAACACTGTGTCTAAGGAACCGATACAGTTCTAAGGGGAGAGTGACAGAAACAAACACGCAGCTTTCAAAGAGAGCTAAGGGGGCAGCAGGGTTGGCTGTGACTGGATTCCCCCTGGGGAGGTGACAACTGAGCTAAGAGCCACAGGATGCGAAAGAAAAACCCAGGGCAGGGAATTCCAGGCAGAAGAGTGGCAAGTGCCAAGGCCCTGTGGTATAAGAAGCATGGGGTGATCAGACCGCTCCACAGCAAACTTGCATGGGGCAGCCCACTGCACCTCTCCGCCCTGCACCAGCTGGGCCAGCGCTGGCTGCAGGGATGCCACGCAGGTTCCTCATGCATTGCCAGTGCCCTTGACCTCTTCCACAGATAAGACGACAAGAGTGCCGAGAGACTGGTACCCGTGCTGGGACCTCCCGGGGCTGGGACTTGGCAGAACACCTTGCCCATAGCCAGCTTCCTGCCAGGTGGCTGAGGCTGACAGGATCCTAAACCAGCATGGACACCACCCCGTCCCTAGTGGCCACACTGGATTGTTGGGCTCTGGGATGGTGAAGACACTGGGCATGGAGCTGCGCCGTCCCTGCCCTGGACGCCCAGGGCTCAGCCTAGCTTGTCAGCCCCGGGCACCTGCCAACACGGACGGTTCACATTGCACTGGCAGTGTGTTTGCTGCCCGTGTTGAGTGGGGGCCCCAGGGCGCACAGCCACAGTCACCAGTCTCCTCTCCCCTGGAAGATGCCTGGCCCTTACAGTTTGGTAAGGGCCTCCATTGCCTGCCATGTTTCTTTGCATTTTTTGAAAGAAAAAAACAACAAAAGAAACTTCCATCTGAAGTAAAAAAAACAAACCGTGTGTCAAAGGAGCTACTTTTAAGGAAGAGGGAATAGAGCGCCCATCCTGCACCAGCCACTCTCCTTGCCAAGTCTCTCTGCCCCTCTTCGCAGGCCCCCCTCACCAGCCTTTGTGCCCAGAGATTGTACACACCGGCTCCTGTGTTTTCCCTTCACTCTGCTCTCCTGCCGGCTCTTGCCTGTACCCCGAGAGCTCTGCTCCCCACTCAGCTCAGCTCCATGGGAGGCACCTGCTGCCTTGGGGTCAGGGCCTCGTTGTGGGATCAGAGACCCAGATCCTGCTCTAATGTCTTTTAAGTTCAAAACCCAGTGATAAGTACAGAGCAGAACAAGAGCGATGATGCATACTTGGAAATCCAACTTCCCAGCTCCCCACACTGCAGAAGACACCACAGAGGCTGGAGAAAGGCAAGGGAGAGTGAGGAGGGCTGTGAGAGGGACTGGGGTGTCCCCCCCCCGGACAAGGTCAGGGGATCTCAGGCTTACAGGGACAGCTTCTGTTTGAGGGGACACTGGCCATTCCCTTCACAGTGGTCACTCAGTCTTAGCCACATCTGGGGAGGTCCATTAGCTGTCTCCCAAGACAAAGATGGGTCCTAAACGATAGGAGTGGGAGGGGGGACCAAAAACACAGGATCAAGGAGGGAGAGTACAGAATGAGTTCAAGATGTCCCAGGAGTAGAATGCTCCCCCTCCAATATGCCCATTTTGCAGATCAGGAAAATGGGACTCAGAAAAATTAAATGGCGTGTGTAAGGACAGACAGTGATGCGAGAAGGTCCGAACCCAGGTCTTCATGACTCCAGGATTCCTGAGCTTTCCACATCACCCAGTTACGTGTATCAAGAGGCGGCACTGAGCAAAATCGATTTCCCACCAGTTGCAAATGGCCCTAGTGGTCACTAATAATTCTTCAACAGAACTAAGAATCTAGGGTCCCCAGAGGGATTGCCTGTGTGTTCCTGTGTGTGCCCACAAGAGGGCACCAGCAGCCCACAGATCCACCCGGTCCCATCCCTGGAGCAGGGGCAACACAGGGCAGGCTTCACTGTAAGCGGAGAGCTTGCCCTTTGCCTCCCTTCATTTCTGTATTCTCACCTCTAGCCCACAGCCCACCACACAGTAGGTGTGAGTAAGAGTAAGACTTGCTGGAGAACAGAAGCCCACAGTTGGTGGAAGTTTTGAGCCTCCATCGACTAGCCAGAAATTAAAATCTAATTGCTCCAAAGTTGGCCTGGGAACACCTCCCCCGGGAGCACCTATGGTGGCCTTTCAATGCAGATTCTCAGGCCTGGCTGGTCCGGGCAGCTGGTAGGACCAGCAGACGGCTGAGCTCTGGTCCCAAGGGCCAGGGGAATACCTAAGAAGCGACACCCCTTAAAGAATGAGGCCCCCTTATTCAGGTGTTGGTTGCTTCAAAGAGCATGATCACAGGACCCCAAGAATGAGGTCCTCTGTGAGGGGATTTTTCTTGACCTTTTCCCAACCAGACTTCCAGGGTTCCTGAGTTGGGGTTTAGAAATCAAAGTAAGTTTTCTTTGGAATCAGAAACGGGCAAATCAGTAACTGTTCAGTGATGCCCTCCTACTTAGAAAATATACCAACTCCTTAGTGTCCAATGTTCTTTTCTAGAACATTCCAATTGAGCCATTCCTGTTTCTGCAGCCTTAAGAGAGCAGAGGTGTAGGCCACCCCATCCCCAAGAAAACTAGAGGTTAAGTATATTTCCAGCCCCAGATTTACTCTGAACCCTCAGGAGGGGTATAGCCTTTGATAGAAAAGAGTGAGAGGGGTTGAGGTTGAGGGAAGAACCAGAGACCCATGAGCAAAGGGGTGAAGGGGTCTGAGCAGCTCCACAGAGTGGGAAGCACTGGGAAACAGACCCCTGCAGGAATGTGGATTCTGGGGCTATGGTGTCTCCGAGCCCTTGTAACACAGGGGGACATGGGACAAGGAGAGGGAAGGTCATGGAAGCAGAGCCAGGCTTGAGATGAACACATTGGCTGCCATCACCACGAGAAAAGACCCACAGGCTCCCAGGTGCAGCCTTGCTCCCGGGCAGTCAGCCGAGCCAAAGGGCGCAGGTGGAAAGGAGTTTCTGGGTAGTCTTGTGGCTTGAGTTGGTTCATGCGTTTGGCTAGGGTGCTTCCAGCGAACAGGACATCTCGAAGTGAGTGGAATATTCAGGCACTAGAAAGCTTTCTTGAGAATCCTTCAAATATCAAACGGCAGTTAGGCAGGGTTAAGGTGGACTCTGAGGGGCAGAAATTAAGGAGAAGCAGATTTAAACTCCATAAAAGTCAACTCAACCCAATTCACTGAGCTTCTCTGTAACTCTGTGCTGGGGCTTGGCCCACCAAGGATAATGTTGGGGTGACTTTAGAGGGTATGTTGATGAGATTTTTTTTAATGGTTACATACTCATTTAATGAGAATTAAAGAAAAATATAATTGCACTCTCAGCCCTGAATATACAGCAGCAAGACAAAATTTTACTTTTCAATGAATTTGCCTGTATTTTAAAGTTAACTGATTTAAAGAAACATTAAGTCAATATAAAGATG
>PISX010000732.1:0-244606 GCA_004024625.1 Mellivora capensis | reverse complement strand
CGGAACCCACATAGTCCATCCACCAGCAGCAGGTCCCCAGGGCCTGGTCTCTGGAGCCTCTCCTGGCAGGAGAAGCTCTCCCCACCTAAGGATCTAGTTTCATTTAATTGCAGGGTTCAGGTTTCTGGACGCAGGCCCAGAGGCCTTCAGGGCCAGAGGTGTGGGCCATTTTCTTCCTCTTTTCAATAAAGCCGGGAAGGAAGCAGCGTGGGGCATCACCTGTCTGCTCCGAGAATCTGGAATACCTGCCCCCTGGGACACCCCACCCAGAAGAATCATCCGGGGCTCGTCACGGGTTGGTAGACAGGCTAGGGACGTATCATTTTTCTGGCCATCACGAGGACCAGATGCCCCCACTGGATTTGAAGGAATCAAGAAAAAAGAAAAACACACACACACACAAACCAATAACCCTACCTCACACCACCCCTTCCCCTCTCCAAAGCTTCCAAAGGATCATCTCTCTGCTTCCAGACATTTTTCTTATTTCATTTTATTCCCTAGCATGGACCTTAACAGTTTGCGATTCACTCTCTTGGCCCCAAATCCCTCACCCACAGCCCCAGGTCAAGGCCAAGACTCTGAGCCGTCACCTGACTCCAAGGTCACTGGCAGTTGGGACACACCAGCATCTAAATGACCATGTTGTGGGGCACCTGGATGGTGCTGTCAGTTGAGCATCTGACTCCTGACTTCCGCTCAGGCCATGATCTCAGGGTTGTGGGATCGAGCCCCGTGTCGGGCTCTGCACTCAGCATGAAGCCTGCCTGAGATTCCCTCCCCCTCTCCCTCTGCCCCTTCCCTGCTCCCATGCTCCCACTCTCTCTCTTTCTCAAATAAATAAATGAAATCTTTCTTTTTTTTTTTTAATAAAAAAATAAATGGCCACGTTGCTCCCGGCTGCTGGTTCTCAGGGTAGATGTAGGCCACGTCTGAGTTTCCTCCTGTGTTGTAATAAACGACCACAGACTCGGCGGCTTCAGCATAAAATGTATTCTCGCGTTCTGGAGGTCAGAAGTCCAAAAACCGGGCTACAAGTCAAGGTGTCGGCAGGGCTGTGCTCCTTCCGGAGGCTCCGTGGGACAATTCGTTCCTGGCCTCTCCCCGCGTCCAGAGGCTGCCTGCAGCTCTTGGCCCCACGCCCCTTCTTCATTCTCAAAGGCAGCATTAGAGAGTGTCTCGGTCTGGCTCTAACCTCCTGCTGCCTCCTTTTAAGGACCCTCATGAGGACTTTGAGGCCCCCAGGATTATCCTGGTGAACTTCCCCTTCTCAAGGTCAGCTGGTGGGCAGCCTCAATCCCAGCCAGCCACAGCCGGGACTAATCCCCCTTTGCCGTGTGATAATATATTCACCGTTGCCGGGGACCAGGACGTGGGCCACTGTGGGAGACAGCACTGTGCTCCTGACCACAGGCTCCAAACGTCTAGGCTTCGAGGAAACTGCTCCTGCGGCCGACCCCGACAAAGCCTGAATTCCGAAAGCAACCTCGGGGCCCATGTGACTCACTCTCGGTGCCCCTTCAGGGCCCGAGCGGGCATGCCCAGTTCTGCCACCTGCTCGGTGGAAACATCCCCCAGCAGTGCCGACTCTCGCTTTTGATGAAAATGTGAATCAGGCAGAGCCGTGTGGCTTATCACTAGAGACCTCCCCCTCTAGGACACCACCAGTAACTCCTCAATCAATATTCTTCGGCAAGGTTTCTTTCTTTTTTTGGACCAGTTACAGATGGCCCTCCGGGACATCCCACAGTCCAGCAAGATTGAGAACAGGAAAGCCACTCTGCGGGGACCTCTACTGATCCACTCGGGCACCCTGGGCTGAGAACCGTGTGGGCACCAACAAGCATATGACCTCCACAAAGGCAGAAGGCTTTGCAAGGCACAGCTGACCTGCTCGGAGAAGTGTCCGAAGGATCAAGCCTTATTAGCCTTCACCAGGCAGCTGGCATCTGCCAGAAAAAGGGGCAGCATGGTCAGCAGGGACCAGGAAGGCAGAGGCCACCAGTGTGCCCAGCATCAGAGCCACTTAGGAAATTCCAGGAGCCAGGGCGCCCAAGGACTGGACAGTCCAGAGAGGGACAAGACCAACGCTACCCCCTAACAGCACAATGACATGAACAATGTGACCCATGAAAACACAGAAGACGACAGGGCGCACAGTGCAATGGCTCTTTCCTGCCGGGACATCTGAAGACCATGTCGAGGCCCAGAGAGGTTGTGCCAACATCACCCAGGAACCCAGCAGTCGAGGTGGGTCTCTAACGCCCAGGGCCCAAGCCACAGTCCATCTCCCAGTCCAGGGCCCTCCAGGCAGCTCCACCTCATCAGGCTCCCCCACAGCCATCTAGATAGGTCCCATGTCCCCTCCCCGGATTCCCCGGATAACCCCATCCCGCTAACGTCCCCCACCTCCAGGGTAAAAACCACTCACACCCCCTTCTCAACGACAAACCACCAACCCTGCCCCAGTCACCACGCAGACACCCTGGGGACACTCTTCACAGCACAGGACGCACAGAGGGCTCAGGGGCACAGAGAGGGCAAGGAGAGCACAAAGGTCACACAGCAAACCTGCAGCACAATGCCCAGGGTACACACATGCTTCCGCTTTGGAGCTCCCGCCAGGAGAAGGACGGTGCCGCGAGGCACTGCGGCAAGGGGGCAGCGGCCGGAGCCCAGGTACCATGAGACGCAGCTTCCTGCCCGCCCTGCGCAGAGGCTGCTATTTATAGCCCAGACAGCGGGGTCAGCGTCCTGCATGGCACAGCCAGCCCCAGCCCAGGCGCCAGCAAGGGTGACCCCCAAGGGGGACAGGCTGGGCTGGGGCAGAGTGGGCAGTGGCACGTAGGGCTGGACACACGGTGCCCCCAGGCCACCCCCCGCCCCAGACCCACAATCCAAGGGCAAGGGAGAGGCAAGGAAAGGCCAGACCCTGCCTGTGACAACACCCCACTGCAGAAGGCACTTACAAGCTGCGTGCCCCGAGCGTGCATGGCGGAACCCTGCGTGCCTTGGTTTCCCTATCAGGAAGCAGGGAAAGGAATGGTTCTGGCCACAGGGGAGTTACTGTGGGGCGTAACTGAGCGACCGTAAAACGGGTGCTCGGGGAGCTCGCCCGGCTTCCCAGCCAGCTCAGGACCCTTTCCAAAGCACCCCGTCCCCACCTAACCCTGCCCAGAGACCAGACACAGAGGGTAAGGCGGGAGCTGGCGTGCACACCTAGCTAGAGCGGGTCATCAGAGGTCACCCCAAACACCCTAATCCGCTCCGCTCCCCCATGAGGCAGGGCATGCAGCTATCCCCATTGTACAGATGTAGAAACTGAGGCACCAAGTGACAGAACTCTGTCCAACAAAGGAAGGTGTCCTCAGGCCCTGGGTTTCTTGGAGTTAACGAGTCTCCCTCCTCACCCAGCAGACAGAAGACCTGAATCCTTCCAGAGGCTGCCTGAGCCTAGTCTGGGCCCCCGGGAGAGCTGCCCTGTGGGGGTCAGGGAGCACAGGCCAGAAAGGCGTCACCTCAGGCCACGGTAGCACCCAGAGGTCACCTGTCTGTGCAACACAGGCTTTAAGTCCCCCAGGCATCTGGGGTCATCTGGCTGTGATGTCCCAACCTTCCTCCAAAACCACAGCAAAGGGAACATCCTGCAGCCACTACCAACAGCACATGCGCCGACCTGCGTCAAGGCCTGCCCTGTGCCCCCTCGCGCAGGACCTCGCTCAACCCCTCAGCACCTTTCCCAGACAAGTAATCTTACTGTGCCCATTTTATGGATGGGGAAACCAAGGCTTGCCGCCTTGTTATCCCAAAGCCCCAAAGCCCGGGCTCTCAGCTCTGCAGGTGTCAGCAGGGTGGTTCCTTCCGGAGACTCCATGGGGGGAAGGGGAACGACTTCTCCGTGGATCTCCGTGGATTTGGGGCCCACCCTCCTCCAGCAGGGCCCCATCCCAGGTACAAATGCAACAACTCTACCTCCACGTAAGGTCCCACTCTGAACTTCTGGGGAAACATGAATTTGGGGGACACTATCCGACCCAGTACATTGGCCCAGATGGGGTGCAGGAAGCAGAGGTGGGGGAAAGTGAAAATGCCTAAAACTATTCAGGGGGATGGAGGGGGGCGGGGGTGGGGGGTGAAAGCAGGGCACCCACCCCCGGCTTACGTTCAACTGGTCATGGGAGCTAGCCACGAGTTACCACTACACCCAGTGCCCACCAGAAGCCCATCCCGGGGGCCTGGCCCAAGCCCCTAGGACCCCGGAGGGGGGGCCCTGATGCCTGCTGGGCCCCACTCCTGGCTCAGTGGCCTGCCAGTCAAACTGAGCCAAGCCCTGGGGCGGCGCGTCCCCCCACCAGCTCCCCACCCCGGCCCAGCAGCCTTGCCTCGTTAGCCTAACGAGCAGGCCCCTGGTGCCAGGCGGTTGCCATGGCCACGGAGACACCACCGTGGGCCCCGGGCGATGCTCCCGGAGGGTCTGCGGCGGGCGCACTGGAGTTCAGCATGAGGACAAGCAGGGGCCTCCGGGGCAACCCCTCCCGGTGGGTTGGGCTGCACCACCTCCGGGCCCTCTGGGCCGGCCTCCAGGCCTCCTGACTGACAGCATCTCCCAGAGAGGCTCCCTAGCCCACAAAGAAAATTCCAGCTCTCCCCCCAACACCGCCTGGCCTGGCCAGAGCCCCTCCACCAGCCACCAGCATAGCGCAGAGGGATTGCAGGGGGCCTGCCTGCGGGAGGTCAGAGGTCGGCAGGCGCTGGGGGCAGACAGCCCTCCCAGGCAGTGAGAAGTGGTGGGAAGCTCTTCAGGGCTCTGAGTAAGGTCGCAGCACCCCTGGGGCCCCGCCACACAGGATGTCGGTGGGGAGATGGGGGAGGGGGTTGCTGCAAGCAAGGGGGGCAACCACACCAGAGGGCAGCGTGGGCAACCTTGGGTCTCTGGCCTGTGCGCCACACGCCAGGAAGAAGCCCAGGACAAGCATCTGACGTGAGGAAGGACCTGGGTCCGGTTGGGGACAGCATGGGCCTGAGGGCTGAGGGACATCCATGAGCCACCAGCAGGAGACTCTGACACCCAGTTGCCTGGGCTCCCTGGGTGCTTGAGCCATGGAGAGGAGGGGCAGGGCAGGTCCCGGGCTGCAGGAGCACCTCGGCCTCAGAGGCCCCCTCAGCCCCCTCGGCTTTACCACAACCTGTGAGGATGTGTGTCATTCATCACCCCATTTCACTGGTGGGTAAACTGAGGAGCCACGCACAGAGGCTCCGCTACTCATCCAGGTCACGTCACACAGCCAGCAAGAGGCAGCCCTGGGACTCAGAGCTGCGGGTCAACCCTGGGAGACAAGAGGTAGGCAGCCTCAGCCACCAGGCCAGAGGACGGATTGACCCCCAAGAGCCTCCCAGCCTCCCAGCACCCCCAGCCCAGGGCACAAGCTCGCACTGGCAACATGTGCACGCGTGCGCGCGCATGCACGCACACACACACACACACACACGCAAGCCGGCCAGCCAGTCTCATCTAATCCCACTTCCTACAACCCACTCTGTAGAGCACTCTTTCCCCCACTTCCTTCCCCAGCTCCAAGAAATTTCCCAGGGTCAGCTGGAGGGAGCAGAGGCATCTGAAATCATCAGCACAGCAAGGAGGCCAGAAGAGATGGCCCAGGGCTCCTCACTGTGGACATGCCCGTAGGACTGCCACCCCAAAACTCCGAGATCCCTGGGCCCCAGGGCCCAGACAGGGAAGAGACAGAAGTGACACTTGACGCCGGGGATGGTAAGCATGACACCTGCTCCGCTCCAGGGCTGTCCCCCGGGGCCCTCCAGTGGGGACATCTTCCACATTTCAAGTCACTCCCTGTCATCTTCCCAAATCCAGCCCAACACGCACATGTAAAGATCCTGCCTATCGCCCAGGGTCTGACCTTGGTTAAAACCCTCCACAGGGCCAGGCCTTGGTTTCCTCCTGGGACCATCTGTCAGGAGACTCTGGGTGTAACCTCCCCGGGTGGGGTGACCCAGCGCCCTACAGGCACCCACAGGACACAAGCATGGAAACACCTTACAAAGCGTTTTCCTTTTCTTTACTCCTGTCTGCTCCAGGGTGCCCCTCCAGAGATGAGACGACTTTCAGGAACGCATAGGGTAAGATACTATCAGAGAGCGAAGTCAGGGCAAAGAGAAAAACCGGGGACAAAGTAATGTAAAATCAGGATGAAGCGGGTAAAACAGAAACACAGGCCAGAAAGACCAGACCAGGTTGCTGAACGCAGGCTGCACATCTGGCTCTGAGTTTCCTGACGGCCCAAGCAAAGAAGGAAACAAGATGGGTAGGAAGCGGCTTGCCCAAAATTGTGAACACCCCATAGCACTGCCCAGAAGCAGTTTCAGCGACCACGTAGTGCCACACAGCAGAGAAATCAGTCCAGACTGCCTGCTGCCTCAACGCCCCCCCTTTTCCCGCTGAATCCTACAACAGTCAACTGTAACCGGGAGCGTCAGCATCACTCGGCAAGAACAGTTAGTCAGGCCAACAGGCGGGATTTTAAGGGCCTGCTCGGTATGACTCTTCAACTCACAATCCTCTCTGGGCCCCCAGTTTCTTCAATAGCAAGAACCCCAGGAGGTCATGCTGAAGTCAGAAAGAACCAGGTGGGCGGGCAATAAAGACGTTAGCCTTGCAGGCCTTCGGGCCTCCATCACAACCCCACAATTTTTCATCTATACCTTGAAAACAGACTCAGACAACACATTCACGCACGGGCGTAGCTGTATTCCAATAAAGCTTTATTACGGACACTGAAATCTAAATTTCATACAATTTCGCAGATCACAAAATATTATCTGGTTTTTTTTTTCAGCCATTAAAAAATGTAAAAACCACTCTTAGCTTGCACACTATAGAAAAACAGGAGGTGGGGGCTGCAGGAGTGGCTCAGTCTGTTGAGCTTCTGACTCTTGATTTCGGCTCAGGTCATGATCTCAGGGTTATGAGATCGAGCCCCACATCAGGCTCTGCACTGGGCATGGAGCCTGCTTAAGATGCTCCCTCACTCTCTGCCCCTCCCACATCCCAAAAAATAACGGGAGGTAGGCTGGTTTCGGCCTGTGGGCAGAAGTTTGCTGAGAGCTGCTCTATGTGTTCCGGAATGAGCTCCAAGATACATTTTATTTTAGGGGACGAAAGCAAGACGTGAATAAGGTGTGATATTATTTGTGTCCATCTAAGGCAGGCAGAGACCCAGAGTCTCTCGGAGGGGAAACTTTACCTGTGCATGTCTGCCTCGGGGGACAGAGAGTGGGAGGGTAGAAACCAGACGACTTCCCTGGACGCCTGTGTGAACTGCTGGAACTTCCTAACAGACCCATGCGTTTTCTCTCACAAAAGTTAGTTTTTATAAAGCCCAAAGCAAGTGGCAGAGAGTTCTGAGTGCATTACTTTTTAGTTTCTTCTATTTTTCAAATGACAATAGACAGCAACATTATGTCCCCCCGCCACAACAACAAAATTAATCTAATTACATAATGCATTAATTATGTAGCAGAAAAAACTATGGAACACTTATGGGCAGCAGGCCTTCCTACATATGTGCACTCGTGAAAACAAACAAGGGGGCTTTGCAGACGATCCTCTCTGTGAGCCCAGCCAGGTTGGAGGTCCAGGCCCCAGAGCTCAGCCCTCAGGAGCAAGGGCTGCCCTCTTTTTGCAGGGACGCAAGTGGGGACACTTGGGCCTACTGCCTATAGGTCTAAGAACAGAACACTCAGCCAGTGGTCTGAAAATGCATTTGGGTCCAAGTCCACAGAGAAGGCAAGGCACTAAAACCATGCCGCCCAAAGGGGACAGTTGGCAACAGGCCACAGGGGGCTATTTAGACGTATTAAAATAAACTAAAAAATGGAATTCTTTATTTTTTAAGATTTTATTTATTTATTTGACAGAGATCACAAGTAGGCAGAGAGGCAGGCAGAGAGAGAAGGGGAAGCAGGCTCTCTGCTCAGCGGGGATGCGGGGCTCGATCCCAGGACCCGGAGATCATGACCTGAGCCGAAGGCAGAGACTCAACCCACTGAGCCACCCAGGTACCCTAAAAAATGGAATTCTGTTCCTTGGTTGCAGTCACTTCAAGTGCCCAGGGCCACGTGTAGCCATGGTGCTGGACAGGATAGATCTAGAATGTTCCCCCTGCAGCCCCCCCACGTCGCAGAAAGGTCGACTGCACAGAGCAGCCCCAGAGGCTGGTTGGGACGGGAAGGGGACAGTAAGATCAGGAGCATGGGCAGGAGAAGGACAGAGGGCAGAGGAGCCTGGTTGGCACTAGGGTCAGTCTGGGGCTGTCGGGCGGGTGGGGTGGGGGGAGGCTCCGAGATAGGACAGTGCCACGCTGGCACTGGGCAGAGACAAGACACACGAGAAAGGAAAAAAATCCATGCTAAGAGTCAAGCCCGGCTCCCATGCACAGACTCTGACTCCCACCATCCAGACCCGAGCTGTCCGGTCAGGCAGCCATTAGCCACAGCCACATGTGGCTATGTAAATTTAAGTTAATTAAAATGAAATAAAATTACCAGTTCAGTGGCGCTAGCCACATTTCAGGAGCTCAACAGCCGCCTCACCCCCGCCCCCCGTGCTGGGTGGCCACAGGCAGCGCGCGCGCACAACACTTGTCCCCCATGGCCAGAAACTGACCGCACACTGCTGGGCCACACTGTCCTCAGAGGTGGGCACGACTGCCTACTTAACGATAAGGAAACTGAGGCCCGAAGGTCAGAGACTTTGCTTGAGTCATTAGCTGATGGAGGCAGGATTTGAACCCAGGTCTGACTTCAAAGAAGCCCTTTCTGGAGCCTGCACCCAGGCGAAGGAGAAGCCTGGTCCTCCACTAGGAGATCCCCTCTGTCCCCAGTGTCATCTCTTCCCCAACTCTCCATGCTGCCCAAATCCTCCAAGTCCAGCAGACCCATGTCATCAAAACCTCAGCCTCCAGGGACAGATGGAGGGGGCGGAACATATCTGTCAATCACACCAACCAGCTAATAGGAAAGGAGCCTTCTCTCTGGAAGGCAAAAAGGCCAGGCCACCAGGGTTCCGGTGCAGGGAACCCAAGACCCGGCTCTGTTACAGCATCCGCCTTCTAAGCAGCCCTGTAGAGGGAGGAAACGTGGAACCAGCCCATCGGCGACAGCCCAGTACCCCACAGATCCCCTGTAGAATACTTCTATAGCGAAGCATTGACGATCCAACAGGGTAAGCCAAAATAGTAAACAGCACCTCTTGCGACACACATCGGGTCCTCACAACAATAAAGACACCAACCCCATCTTACAGATGAGCAAACTGAGGCTCAGAGACATTAAGCCGCTTGCCCAGAGTCAATAACAATTGGAAGCTGCAGAGACAAACTCCAAACCCAGTGCTCACACTTTCTGCCTCATCATCCTCTCCACGACCCCACCAGCCGTGAGCCATGCGCCCATCTTACAGACCGGGGCACCCAAACTCTGAGAAGCAGGGGCCAGCCCCTGGGTGCACCATGTGTACATGGCTAAGTTAGGACTCGAATGCATCAGAACCTGATCCAATGAGGATCAGGGACTAAACACTCCTGGTCTGTCCTCTACTGTGTGTTGAGAATGGTTCTTTAAGGTTCTAGGAAATCAAAGAGCCTCTCTCCAGGGCGCCTTGCCTGAGCCCAGCGGGATGAGTGACCATGATTTTGATCACTGTCAGCAAAAGTCACACTGCTGCGGGACCTTGGGCTGGCCTGGTCCCATGGACCCTAATCTGTAAAATGGAAAAAAGCTGCCTCCAGCTTAGGACCTCTCAAGGTCTCCTGCTACAGAAACGTCCAGGGCCATCCAGCCCAGCCCAGCCTCTGTGCAGGAAAGTCCAGGCCGCGGCACTCCTCAGATGCCACTTTGTGGAGCCCCGTTATCCAACCTGCTAAATAATTCAAAACCATGTTTTCATTTCAAAATAAACACAGCCGCCAGAGCGAATGCCAAATTTGCATGAATGTTTAAGATAAAATGAGACTTCAAAGAAACGCCTGGGCTTGCCGCAGGCACTTTCCCCCTCCCCAAATCCCGGGGAGAACAGGTTCTCAGTCTCCTGCCCCCTGGGGCAAAGATCTGTAGGTGCTGCTCCAATAAGAAACATAATTTCTTTCTTCCTAACCTGTGCAGCCCCCGCTGGAGAGGCACCAACAAGACCAGGAACCATCAATTCCAGGTCTTCAACCTCCTTCCAACATCCAAAGTGTGTGACCTTGGGCAAGTCACTAAACTTCTCTGCGCCTCCATTTCACCATCTAAAAATGGGATCATGAGAGCAAGGACCTCACAGCGTGGTACCAAGAGTGAATGAGTGGATTCCTGGTGAGGGCACAGCCTGACACACAGTGAGAATGCTTGACATGTGTTGGGGGGGGGGTCCCTATACAGTATTTGCCTTTACAGTAGCAGTGCTTGACAGGGGATAAAATTCCTTCCCAAACCCCAAGGATCCTCAAAGGATGCCAGCTGACCCTTCCCAAGCATCATGTCCCTGGGGACCCCACATACCCACCCATGGGACAAGGCCTTCTAAGATGACAGCCTGGCCTGGCCCTGGACCCCTGGCCCTCCCCAGACTCCTTCCTGGCACCCTCCCCACGGGGGCCTGGAGCAGGAATTACCAGCTCCCACAAGCTGTTCCCCTCAGAGGTATCTCTGCTGGGGGAGGCTGCTGTTGGCATCTGAGACATGAAAAGGAAACAGAGAAGAGAAAAACAGACACAAATAAAAGCTCTCAACCCTCTCTTGTCAGAGGCAGAGTGGGCAGAGTGGGGAGGCTTCGCTGGGAGAGCTGTGGGAGGGAAGGACTGCGCTCTCCTGCCTGCACCGCTTCTGCTTCTCCTGGACAGGAGCTCCTCAGGCTGGGTTCTCGGGAGGTGGACACCCCCCCCCATCTCACAGCCTCACCCAACAGTTCTCAGGTGGGGGGTGGGAACAGAGAACACCTCACAGTGGGGCAGGAGGGTGGAGGGGGGCGGAGAGGGGGCAGTCCAGGCAGCCTCCACACGCAGCCTTGGGCGCTGGGGGCCCGGACTCCTGGGGTGGTATTCCAATGTGGGGGCGGGGGTGAGTGCCCCCACCCGCAGAGCCCCCGCCCCCTTGACCAGAGAACAATCCCTGCCCTCCTAGGGTCCCTGCTAGATGCGTATTTGCAGAGCTCTCAGAAATCTTTAGGAGGTGGTATAAGTATTATTAATTGAGGGAAAAGAACGGATTATGCCAAATAAATCCTTCCCACGTAGCCGAACCCTCGCCCAGGGAGGGGGAGACGGGCGCGCAGCCCTACGAGGGGTCTCCATCCCTCACCGGGACCTGACAGCCACATTACCATTTACATGGATTTATCAATAGTATTGATCCCAGAGCAAGCATAAATAGCTCAGTGGGAAGAGGCCAGGGCTGGGGCCCGCTCAGCTCCCGCCCCCACGTCTGGGCACGGCAGACTCCCTGGGCACCCGGCGGCGGCGGCGGCGGCGGTAAATTTCCAAGCAGGGACAAGGCGGCGGCAGGGATGCCCTCACCGCTGCGCGCCTGCTCCAGGACCTGCGCGCGCCCCTCCGCCAGGCTCGGTCTGTGCATCCGCTCAATGGGCTGAAGGCACCACCTGCCCGGCTCGGCTCCATCCGCAACCGGGAAAAGCGGAGTGGGGGGGCGGGGTGAGGGGGGAGAAGAAAGCGTCCTTCCTCCCCTAGATCCCCCATTCCCCAGCAAAAGGCAAGTCGGCCCCGTCTCTCAAGATTTCCAGGCCGTTGGACTAAAGTCCAAGTTTTAGAACCCAGTAATAGTAATAATATTAATAACAAAGTGGTCATAGTAACATTCACACAAATAGGTTCTAGGGGTTACCACTCTCGGTTTTCACAACAACCCAAGAACTCGGGAATATGGTTACCCCACTTTGCAGCTGAGAAGCCTGAGGCACAGAGAGGTTAAGTAATTTGTCCAGGGTGAGGCTGCCAAGAAAGTGACAAAAGAAAGATTCGAACCCAGGGAGCTGAGTTGCAGAGTAGGCAGTGAAAGGCTCGGCTATCCAGGCTCACATCTCTTCCTTTCTCTGATTGCTTCCCCCACCACATCCAGAAAAAAAAAAAAAAAAAAAAAAAAGGCCACCCACGACGAGGTACACAACAATGCCCTGGGACGCCCTCCCAGCTCACGCTTGGCCCTGAGAGCCCCTTGTATCAAAGCAGCCGCGAGGACCCAGATCTCGTTTTTTAAAAAAAAGGGCAAAGTCAAGGCCACCGGTAACACATCCCAACGTGTGGAGAACTCCCCCATCCAGCCCACAGGGATCCTCTCCCCTTCCCACCGCCCCCCCGCCCTCCCTCACACATCCTTCCTCCAAATCTGCAAAAGGGGAAAAAAAAAAATAATCATAATAAAACCAGTTCTCACCAACGGGGGGGGGGGGGGGGGGGGGGGGGGAGGAGGCTGAGCCGACAGAACAGATCCGCCTCCGCTCCCTGCACCAGACCCTCGCAGAGCCGAGCCGGAGCCCGCGACAGGCGGCGGGAGGACACTAGCTTCCAAAAAAATAAACCTACAATGTAAAAATAACGCCGGGCGCCCCACGCTAATTGGGCCCCGGCGACGGCAGCTCACAGGTACAGCATGTCTCTCCCTCCTCCCGCCCGCCTTGCCCTCTCTCCCTCCCTCAGTCTTTTTTCTGCAAGCGCCTGGGGTGAGGAAGGCGCGCCCCACGAGTGCCCCCCACTGCAGGTCTCCGGGGAGGCTCCCCCAGCACTAGGGCCTGGGGCCTCCGAGTCCTGCCCAAGTGGGATCAGCTCTGAATTCCAACTTCCCAAACTAGTGGCATCCCAAGTATCCGCACAGCCTGGGGGAGGGACCAGGAGGCGGCCCAATGAGGCGTCACCAGCCGCGGGAGGCAGGCCCAGACAGCAGGAACACCAGCCCGCGGGGGAGGGGGGAACCAGGGGCGCCTCTCCCGGGGGGACCCCCCACCCGGTGCCCTCTGCTCCCTCGCTCAGGACCGGCCCCCGCCAGCCCCCGCCCCCAGCTGGCCGGAACCCGCCATGCGCCCTTCCAGAGCGGTCAGGCCGGGGAGCAAGGGGTGCCATCTCCAGGGACTCCCCAAGCCCGCGCTGCCTGCTGGAAAATAAGACGCAGTGTCACCCCCAAGCCTGGGTCTACTTGGGGAGGAGGGAGGCGCACGGCGGCCATGCCCACAGGGCCGGGGCACACGGTGGGGGGGCTGCCCGGCGCATTTCCAGGGCGTCCCCCCGCCGGTCCACCCCCACGCCACTTCCCTCCTTCCCGCCCCCTCGCAGGGCAGCTGGAGTTCCCCTAAGTTCCCCAGCGCCCCCACGCACGCGGGCCGCAGTGTCTATGGGGCGCCTCGCTCCCTAGCAGGCCACCCCCCGAGAGCGCAAACTCAGGAGTGCAGGGGCCCCGCCAACTCCGCCGCGTGCGCCGCCCGATCTTCCCCTGATCCCCCGGAAGCGCGCCCCGAGCCTCCCCCCGGCCCTCTGCGGGGACCCCCGGCCCCAACTCACCTCGCTGAGGTGGCGGCCGCGGCGCCCGGGCTCGGGGCGCGCTCGGGCCGCTGGGGCGCTCAGGCAAGTGGCGGTGCCGAACGGGCTGGGGGCGCGCAGCAGGCCCGGCCTCCAGCCGGGGCGCGATCCTCCCGCCGCCGCCTCCTAGGGCGCCTGCCCAGGGTCCCCGGCCCGCAACTTGGAGCGCATCGCGCGGCGCAGGGCGCGGGCGCACGGCTCGGGCGGGGCGCGGGCGGACGCGGGGCTCCGGTGCGGCCCGGCCTGCCCGCGGCTCCGCTCCCGGGCGGCGGCGGCGGCGGCGGCGGTGGCTGCGGCGGCGGTGGCGGCGGCGGAGGCGGCGGCGGCGGCGGTGCGGCGGCGGCGGCGGCGGCGGCGGCGGCGGCGGCGGTGGCGGCGGCGGCGGCGGCGGCGGCGGCGGGAGGGGGAGGAGGGGGAGGAGGGGGCGGGGCGGGAGCCCGGGAGGCGGTGGCTCGGCCTCCCAGCTCCCGGCTCCCCGCCCGCACCGACGCGCCCCGGCCCGGCCCCCTCGGGCTCCTTAAAGGGCCCGCGTCGCCTCCCGGGCCCTGCGCGCACCCGCTCACGCGCGCTCACGTTGCCGCGCGCGCGCGCGCACACACACACACACACACACTCACACACACACACACACACACGCCCTTACACTTGGGCGCGACGCCGTTTCTTTTTAGCAGCTCCCCGAAGGAGGAAGGAGGGGGAAAGCGCCTCCCCGTCCCGCCCCCTCCTCCTCCTCCTGTGGGGCTCCGAGCCCTCCTTCTCCTCCTCTTAAGCCCCCAGATACTTAACTGGAATCGCGTTTCAGCTATTAAATGATAACTCCAGAGTGGCCGGTGGGTAGGAAGGGGGCGTACGGGGAGGGCCACACGCCGATGCGCAGGGACGCGCGTGGGGGAGCCCACTCAGAGGGCTGCAGCACACGGTAGAGAGCCCACCTCTCCGCGACGGGCTGACACGCCCTGGGCCTCGCAGGACAGCAGATGTGGCCCAGTGACCGCACGAGGAAACTCAAAGCGCAACGCAGACTTGCGCGTAGCCTGGGGCATCGACTCAAGTGTAAGATCATGCACAGGTAAACACGGGGCACGGACACACAAGTTGCACACGCAGTCAGGCACACACACCAGAACGTCTGTTTCCCAAAGGCAGGGATTTCTGGCTGTTTCTACACGGCTTTTTCACACAGTAGGGACTCCATAATGTGTGGTTGAGTGAACACCCATTTGGAAACCCCGGGGGACACAAATGCATGGACTTGATGCCACAAGCCTGTGATACGATCCACAGGGACACACACACCCTCACAAGCCCAGACGGCACAAGCATGTGGGGTCATAGACACACACGTGAACAGCCCCGGGCCGGCTCCCAGGCACTGAACAGTCTCCAACAAGAACCCTTC
This sequence comes from Mellivora capensis, assembly GCA_004024625.1. NCBI lineage: Eukaryota > Metazoa > Chordata > Mammalia > Carnivora > Mustelidae > Mellivora > Mellivora capensis. The sequence goes on along the minus strand of PISX010000732.1, from coordinate 229,627 downwards.
TGGCCCCCAGCCGATTGTGCGTCCCTGGTGACCCCTTCCCAGGTGGCCCTCCCAGGCTAGGGGAGATTTTTTTTAAAAACAGCAGAGGGCACTGGGAGCCCCAGGCCTGGAGCCTCCCTCCTCCTCTCCTTTCCCCTAAGATGTTGGAGAGTTTGAATTTTTGTTTTCAGTTCAGCTTTCCTTTTTTGGAGCGAAGTCTCAGCAGATTCAGTTCTGCCATCTGCCAACATCTGAGAACCCCTAGGGGGAGTGGGGAATGGCTGCGGTGGGGAGGCGGCCATGCGGTTTCCAGGGGCCCCAGGCGTGCCTCCTGCCAGCAGGCTGGGTGTTGCCCGCCTCGCCTGTAGCAATTTGTCCTTCTCTGCCCCCTCAGTCTGCTCGTTTTCCTTTTATTGAGGGGAAAGAGGGAGCACCTGGGGCTGACAAAAAATCTGGAAAAAGGGGAAGTGCGTGTGGAGGGAAGAGGAGAGGTTTGGAACGAGAGGGGGACATGGGTCAGCGGTCCCTTCCCTCCCCATCCTGGCCCCACCAGCACCACAGCTGCCAACCAGACCGTGGGAATCCACAGGCAAAAAGCCAGCCCGGCAGAAGGAAGGCCCAGCCCTCTGAAGAGCCTGGGGAAGGGAGGGCAGGGAAGGCAGAAGGGGACCTGGGAAGCCCTCCTCAGCCCTCCTCCCCGACCCCCAGCGTCCCCTGAGACAGGGCCTGACATCTGCATTTCAATGAAGTCTGCTCTGGGATGTGGCACCTGAGGAGGAGGGTGTGGGGTACCATCTTCAGAGGTTCCCTTGCCCAGCTTCTGCCTCCCAGTGGTGGTCCAGGGGCTTTGGCTGAGGCTGTGAACATAGGAGTGGGGCAGGCAGGCAGGGGGACTGTCCCATGGGTCACTTGGAAACCCTTCAAAGGAAGCCAAGGATGGACTCAAACGTCAGTGTCCTCCGGACCAGCCATGTTACAGACAGAGAAACAGAAGCCAAGAGAAGCAAGAGGTTTTTTTCTGAAGAGAATTTGTTCTCTTGCTAGCCCCCTGTTGTCCCCCCAGTTACGAATCCCATCCTCGTGGGCTACAGCGAATAATATAAGTCCATGTCCTCAGGATCTCACAGGTTCCCCCCAGAAACCCTCAGAGGGTGGGTTCCTAGGATTGACCCCACATTACAGATAGGGAAACAGACCCAGAGAGATTAAGAACCTTCTGCTAGTGATTCCACATGGGCACTTGAAACCATGGCCCTGAAGGGATGAACTGCAAGTCTCAGCTGAGTCCCTGCCCTCCCCGAACTCCTCCCCTCCACCCCCTGCCTACCCTTGCAACCCCCCACCCCCCACCCCTCCTGCCACAGATCAGTACCCAGCACCCCAGTTGCTAGTCCTCAGCACTGCACCATTTGCTACTGGGCTCTGAACAGCAGCCCCAGGGGTTCTCATGTAACTAATGGGAACAACAGCTTTGAAAAATTGCCAAAGAACACTCCGCCCCAAAGAGCCTCCCTGGAGGGCCCTTAGACACTGGGCTGGGATGGGGGTTAATAATAATGCTAGCTAAGAGCCTCCCAAACATCTCACGGTGAGGGAAAGACTGTCAATATACCCATTTTATAGGTGAAGAGACTAATCAAGGGAACTCACCAAGAACATTGGGCCACATACAGTACGTGGGTCCTGAGCAGCTGGGAACAGGTGAGAAATCCAAGGGACAAATTCTGCCCTTAGGCTATGTTCCTACTATAATTTCGAATCATTCAACCATTCCCTTCTAAATAATTAGCAGACTAATCAAACTCATTCCTGCCTCAGGACCTTTGCACTGGCTGTTTCTCTGCCTGAGAAAGCCGTCTTCTATCTTCTGGTCCCAGCTCAATGTCACCTCCTTAGAGAAGTTGACTGACCCTCTATCAAAACTCCCAAGGCACTAACTAACCCATTACCCTATATATTTTCTTCACCATTTATCACCACCTAAAATTATCCTGGGTATTTGTCACCAGAATGTCAGTTCCATGACAGCAGAGACCTCATCTGTCTAGCCCACTGCTGTATCACCAGCACACAATAGACAGCAGTTAAAAAGTGTTGACAGTGAATGAGCAGTGAATAATGAATTCATGCAACACGGAAGGCACTGGCTGGGTATCAGGCTTGGCCTTGCAGAACCCGGACTCAGGTGGGAATGATTGATCCCCGCATCCCAATTGTCTAGCGCTTGTCTCTCTGGCGTATTTCACGGCAAAGTCTTCACTTCTCTCCACCATCTCAGCCTCTGGGTAAGTGAGGGGATCCAGCACCCAACCCAGGGCCTGACACCCAGGAGAAACCCATTCAAACTAAGAGTCCATATGGGCAACCATGATGTCAGATCAAACTCTCTGCTCCAAAAGAATGCCTCCTGGACAGGCCTGGAGAAGAGCCCAAGCCAGAGGGCATGATGACCTGAGCCTCCCTGCCCCCAAGCATCCCCACAAGCCCTAGACTGGCCTTCAGAACACATACAAAGGGAAGCCCTCACTCTCTGGGCCTCTACCAGGACAACCCAAAAGGCACCCTGATGAACATTCACAGGACAAATGTTGCATGCCCACCAGAACCACGTGCACAGGGGAAATCTTACATATAGTGTTCATACTTTAGACATGCTTTAAATCACAGTTGCAAATTCGAAAGCCCGCAGAGCCTGGCAGGAACCGCAAGCCAGGGACTGACGGAGAGGTGAGTAACAGAGACAGGTGGGGCCTGCGGTACACCCCTACGCCCGTGCCCAGGCTGTCATAGTCACCCTTGGTTTAAAACACAAGTCAGCCAAACCAAATACCAAATGCCTGGGTGGGCTGCACTCAGCAGATGCCAGCGACCACCGGCATTCAGCAGTAGGTGACCACCTACAAAGTGTTAGCTGCTCAGGCCAGCCTTCCACTCAGCCATCAGTGGTCCCTACCCAAAACAGAGGGGTCGAGTGGGGACAGGAAGTTAGAAACTCCCTTAGTGAACAAAGGACCCTCTTGCAAAATCATAGGCAGGAGGAGGGAAAGCCTGCTTTCAACGAATGCCTCAGAGCTTTATTCATTTAATACGTAGTTAGTAATTGCCTACAGAGTGCTGGGCACTGTTGGATAGAACAGCAAAGGAGATCAAGCCCAGCCCTCAGGACCGGGCCTCCAGTGGGGAGGTAGGGAGTTGCATCAACGCCTGTGCACTAAAATCCCTTTAAAGGGGTAAGAAAAATACTCTGGTGTTCAAAAAAGAGTTACATGTCAGAACACAGAATATTTGGAGGGGTCAGGATCTCCCCAGACCCCCACCTTTCCAGAAAAATGGAATCCGAAGTCCCCATCCAATCTTGCAACAATCTTGCAAACAGATCACAGAGGATGTCGCCCAGCACCCCTGCACCCTTTTTGCTGAAAGAAACTGCAGCGTCACCCTCCGCCCTTTCTCCGATGCGTGTACCTCTATTGATAACACTGTGCATTTCAGAAAGAAGGAAGCAGAGAATGAGATCAAGCCCCTGGCTGATGGGTCTGATCATCTCTGAAGATAACTCGCTTTCTCCCCAGGCTGCATTTCTGGAGTGTGCTCCTGCCCCCCCCCACCCACACACACACCCCAGGGCATCTGTTTGAGTCTCTGCTCTCAGGCGCCAGAGGGATGGGACCAGAGAGGGCAACATCACAGGAGACGTCCAGTGGGGACCATGGTCCCTGCAGCCTCGCTTTTGGCGGCCAGAGGCTGGGGTCGCCGGAGCAGGCGTCAGTGGAGCTGGCAGCATGGTCCTGGGCGTCTGTCCAGTGGGACAAGTCTGGCACCTGTGGACAAGCCTGAGAACACGGTGTACGTCTGCTGGGGGCAGAGGTCCAAGATACATTGTTTTAGCACAGAAGCAGGTGCGGGCCCAGTACGTAGTGTGGTACCTTTTGTGCAAAACAAAGGCTTACTGTGTGCAAAGCACCATGGCCTGTGGAGAGAATTCAGCAGTGACCAAGATAAGCAAAGTCCCTACCTTCATGGAGCTGACATTCTAAAGGTGTGGGGGAGGGGATGCATAAGGAAAACCAAATAAATATACAATGTATTAGATAGAAGACAGCCAGTGCTCGCAGAGGAAAAAATCTGGAAAGGAAGACTGTGTACAGGGGTAGGGAGGTCAGGGGCGGCCTTGCTGAGGTGCATCCATGCAGTATCTGGGCAGAGGGCACAGCCTGTGCAAGGGCCCTGGGATGGGAATGCCCTTGGCCTCTTCAAGGACCAAGGAGAAGGCCAGTATGAGAGCAGGATGGAGTGGGAGGTAAGGACAGAGGGATGAACCTGGAGGGGAACAGGGGAACGGGACACTTGAGAGAAGCTACTGGGTGTTGCCTCTGGGTAGAGGGGCTGCCTGGGAGCTGGAGTTGTGGTAGGGGGTGGTGCCTGGCTTTGACCATGCCCCGTGTGGACTATTTAAAGATGCAGAATGAAAGTTCATTCGTCTTCCCTCCTTCTCTCTCTCTCTTTCTTATTCCTTCCTTCCTTCCTTTCTCTTTCTTTCTTTCTCTCTTCCTTTCTCTCTTCTTTCCTTCCTCCCTCCCTCTCACCCTCTGTGTCTGTCTTTCTTTCAAATGTGCCCATCTGGTTTTGGACATTCCCTGTGAGCACTTCTGGGTTTTTTCTTGCGATTTCAAGGAGGTCTCCTTTCCAGCATCTTCACATCACATTTGCTATTTCTCAGACTCCCAGAGAATGTCAGGAATTAGCCCCTGGGTGGCCTGACCTCCCAGTGAGGCCTGGGAAGCCGACAAAAGCCCCAGGAAGGAGGGAGAACTAGGGAGCAGCTGCGTGACCTGCTTCTCCAAGGGGCCCTGGCCTGGCCCATCCTGCCATGGGCCCAGAGCTCAGGTCTCCGATCAAGGAGCGATCAGAGCCCAGAGGCCCAAGCACAGCTGGAAAGACCGGCAGCCTCAGAGCCGAGCACGTGTGTCCCTCCTTGGTCCCCAATGGCTTCTGTCCAGCAGAGTCAATCCTAGTTCTCATTTTAAAATATCAGCCTTTCTGGGGCACCTGGGTGGCTCGGCGATCCACAGAGCGTGTGACTCTTGATCTCGGCGTCATGAGTTCAAGCCCTAAGTTGGGTGCAGAACCTACTTAAAAACTAAATGCGGAAAATACCACCGTGGCGGGTTCACCTGACTCAGAGGGGCTCTCCAGGCTTCTCGGCACCCTTGGAAATGACTAAAAGGCCAGCACGGCATGCACAAAGTGTCTGGGGCTCTACACTGTCAAGTGGGGGCCCAACACGCCCAACTATCAAGGGAGAGTGAGTTAAAATGAAAGGATCCAGTTTTGAGTCAGACAGATCTGGGCTCAGCCCTCAAATCTGACACCTCATTCGGTCACTGGACGGAACCCGGGGCTAGAGCCGTGGACAGGGCTCCCACAAGCAGAGCTAGCTTGCCCGCAGAGCAGCGGGGGACTGTCATGCCTCGCTCTTCCTGGCTTGCCTTCCCTAATAGCAGAAGCCAGCAAGTATGTTCTCCAGACTTCTTGCATCCCAAGGTTGGGAAGGAGACACCTCACCAGAAGGTGAGGGCACAGCACTCCAGGTGGAAGGAACAGCAGATGCAAAGGCCATCCATGGAAAGTGACTCGGTGTCTTCCAGGCGGCTGGAGTGGTAGGGTGGACAGCTCATTTTCCCTCCCCAAGCCTCAGTGTACCTCATCTGCAAAATGGGCTGGACTCTTTAAGGGGTGGTTTCAGGAATTCAGTGAGCAAACATAGCGGAATACCCTTTGAGACCCCAAATTGCTGGGACCCTTCAGAATCTTAAAGAACATTCTTCAAGAGCTCTTTCTATAATGCGCCCTGGGCTAGCTGAGCATTTCCAGGGATTATGGGTCTAGAGATGCTGTGTAGCCTAAGGACTGTGGAGCCACACTGCCTGGCTGCGTGGCTTTGGGCAAGTTACTCAATCTTCCTGAGCCTATTTCCTAATCTGTAAAATGGGGAAAAACAACAGATCCTCCTTCAGAGAATTACCATGAAAATGAATTACTGTGAATAGAGCAGGCCGTGTCCAGCGCTGAGTAAGTCCTCTATAAACGGAAGCTCTTCATTGTATCTTAGGGAGCCGCTGACAAACTTGAGAAGACCAGCGCTCCTACCATTCCCAGTGTGTGGGGGAGGGAACACAGGCTCAGGGAGCTCCATCACCAGCCTGATGCCATCACCCGCGAGCCGTTCGCATGTAAGCCCAGCTCCGCCTGGCACCGGAAGCTTCCCTGAACCATCCCACAAGACCCAGCTGGGTCACCATGTTGACCACAATTTCCACTGCACAGAGGAGGCATTTGGACCTGGGATGGGATAAACAGCCATGGAGGGTATAGGCTTGATGTCCCCGGAGGCAAAAATATGGCTCATTGGCCCCACCGTGGACAGTGTGTTAGCCCATAGCTCAGAATGCATCGGTTTTGCTAGACTATGTAGGAGGGGGAAGAAAAGCAAGAAGGATAGCAGCAAGAAGGGAAAGGGCCCAGGTGGGGACACCACCCTGATCCACTCCCCTCCACCCCCCACCAACCTCATCATCCCCATGCCCCCCCTCCCCCCAAACTGTTCCACTGCACTGGCCTCTTCAAACACATCTACAAGGCTGCCTCAGGGTCTTTGTACTGACCATTCCCTCCCCTTCACCTTGGACTTGCTTTCTCACCTTCTGCACGTCTTGGATGAAATATCCAGTGAGAGATAACAAAGAAACACATCAGCATACAATGGCATATTGTAATTTCAGCTAGTGTTGAAGGAAGAACAATAAAGCAGAAGGTGGTTGGGAAAAGCCCTCTTTGGGGAGGTGACAATGGGGAATAGACCTGAATGAAGAGAGAGAGCCAGCTGCAAGGATATCCATGGGAATGACATTTCAGACAGGGAGGAGATGTGCAAAGGTCCTGAGACAGGTTGGATGAGCCCAGCAAACATGAAGGTCCTTGTATTCCACAACAAGGAGTCCGGAATTCACCTGCAAGCACTGGAGAGACCCCGAGAGGTTTTCCGCAGGACCGTCCTCTGGCCTGGGTCACATTTCAGAACGGTGATCCCTCTGAGCACGTGAGGTAGGAGGCTTGCAGAAAGAAACACTGTGTCAGGATGAGGACAGTGCAGCAGGGAAGAGGGGAAGGATGCCAGGGAGGTTCAGAAGGCAATGGGTGGGGGACCCAAGCCCCAGCATCCCAGCGCAGAGAGACCTGCAGGGCTGGGCGTGGAGACAAGTCTGGGCCAGGAGAAAGGAGTGGAGCCTGTTGGTACCTGCAAAACAGTTTCCTTTGGCAGCCGCGTGCAGGGATATTTTCCGTTCGTGCTCCCTGTAATTTCTTTAAAGCTATTTATGGAAAGGCACACCTGAGGCTGCCCGGCCTGTCTTGCTCTCCGGGCCATCCGAGTCCAAGTCAAGCCCATGAAGGCTGTCCACAGCAGGTGGATCAGGCCTCCTCATCCCATCCTGTTATTTTTCTTAACCTCTCCCTGCCTCAGTTTGTCTTCCATGAACGGGATATCCTATGAGCCCCTTCCTCATGGCGCAGTCCTGAAATCAAATGAGATACCAATGTGAAGCCTTTAACGTGGTGTTGGGGCCACAGACGTGTCAGCTCTTTTCATTTATGGTAACCGGGAAGGGGTGGTGGGCATGAGGCAGAGGAATCAGGAGTGGCTTCCTGGCAGAGGCATGGCTAGAGCTGGAACTGGTGAGGAACGGTAATGGCTAGCAGGGCTCTCACAACATGCCAAGTCCATGCTTGAGCTTCCTAAATCCCTGCCAGGACTCTTGGAAGAAGACGCAATTATCAGCTTCATGGTATAAATCTCCTGTCACCGCCATAACAAATTGGCCCAAATTCAGTGACTTTGAATGACAAAAGCATATTACTTTATAGTTGTGGACGTCTGAAGCCTGAAACAAGTATTACGGGGCTAGAATCAAGATGTCTGCAAGACTGTGCTGTTTTCGGAGGCCCTAAGGAGAGTCCATTTCCTTGTTTTTTCCAGAGTTTAGACGTTGGTGGCCCCCATACCCCCTGAGCCTCTCCCTCTGTCCTCGCATCTCCTCTCTGACTCTGACTCTGACCCTCCGGCCTCCCTCTTATGGGGACCCTAGTGTTTACACTGGGCCACCTGGATAATCCAGGATAATCTCTCCATCTCAAGATCCTTAACTTAATCACAACTACAAAGCCCCCCTCCCATGTCAGGTCACACATTCACAGATTCCCAGGATTAGGTTGGGGACAGCTTTGGGGAAGGTATTATTTTGCCCTCCAGATCTATCTTATGCACAAGAAAACTGAGATGGAAGAAGTCGCGCAAGGTCACCTGGCTCAAAATAGAGAGCTGAGCCCTGAACTCCGACTGTCAGACTGTGAGGCCCACAGTGGCCACCGTCCGGGATCCAGGCTTTTGCTATGTTCATCATTTGAACCTGCATTTTCGTGCTTCAGCTACTCTGCTGCACCATTTCATTGAACAAACACTAACTGGGCACCTACTGTGTGCCAGGCAGAGCTCCAGACACGGGAGATACAGTGACAACCAAAACAGGAGAAGAACATCCTTGTCTACACAAAGCTGATCATCATTCTATCAGATCCATTTTGATGCAAGTAACAGAACTCCCAGCTCAAATCAGCTTAAACAGTGAGATCATTTGCTAATTCACATAGCAAGAAATCGGGAGGAGAGGTAGTCCTTAGTTTGATTAGAAATGCCATTGCCATGGACTCCAGGATCTTTCCCTCCTCAGTTTTGTTCTCATCCCGAATTGCCTCATGGCCACAAAATGACTGCCATTGCACCAGCTAATACATACAGATACAACAGCGGATGCATGAAGAACAAGAAATTTCCCAAAGCCTCCTGCAGGCTTTCGATCATGTCCCATTGGCTAGACCTAGGTCCCATGCCCATGGCTTAACCAATCTCTGGGAAAGGATCAGAGCAATTACCTGAGATCAATCCAGATCCTCCCTCCACCACCACACACCCCCAGAGCTGGAGGTGTGTCACACTCTCTTGAACCACACAGAGACGCATGGGCCCCTTGGTGACAGCATGGCTTCCCCAGCAAGAAAGAAGGGGATCGTTGCTTCAGCAGCAGATGGCTTGGGTTCAAATCTAGGTTCTGCCACATTCCCTCTGAACTATTCTCTGGGCCTCAGTTTCCCCATCTGTAAAATGGGTGTAGTAATGGGACCTAGTTCACAGGCTTGTGTTGACAATGTCATGAATTGACCACTCAAAGCCCAGCTCTCACCAAGCCCAGCCACCACTATCTTTTTTTCAGCTTCCTCCCCAGGGCAGGGCCCAGAAAATCTATTCTTATTCCATTGCCCTGACTGTGGAAGACTTTTTTCTAGTCTCCCCGTAGTTCAAAACGAAAAGTGGCTGAACATGACTGCATTGCAAGACCCATCCTAGAAGCCAGTAGTGGAAAGACTTGAGTGAGCACTCCGCCCAGAACAAATAAGAATCTGAGTGGTCCTAGCTAAAAGAGAGAGGCTGGGCTAAGTGTTTGGCATAAGGGACCTCTCTCACCTTTGCCTTTATCAGCTGCCATGGGCAGATGAAGAGACAGAGGGTCAGAGAAGAAGAGCGGCGTGGCTCAGATTACCCAGGGCAAAGCAGCAGAGAAGCAGGGTCTGAGCTGGGGTCTTTGGGCCCTGAGGGCCAGCCTGCAGGTGCGCGACTGCTCCCCACACAATGTCGTGAACGTCCTATTGGCCAGAGTTGTGGCACATGCACATTTCTGAACCTATCCCAGAGAAGGGAGATTGGCTGGCTCACAGACCCATCGAGGCCGTCCCTGGTGCTGGTGGTGGGCTCAGCTATCCCTGAGGGGCCTGGTCGGCGGAGGCTGTTAGGACTCTGATAAAGCCGGGGTTCTTCCTTCTGGGTAAGAACCAGGAGTAATACCCCCAACCCGTCTTTCCTGAAGGGTGACGTCCATACTGCTGATGGCTCACGAGGTAATTTTCAGTGGTGAACTTTTTAATAGGTTTTAGATGAACCTTTTTAATAGTTATTAGTTTTTATAATAGCTATTATAACCTCTTATTTGTGGCCAGTGATACTGATTTTTCTTTTATGATAGCTATACAATTTTCTTTTTAAAATAAGCTTAGGGGCGCCTGGGTGACTCGGTCAGTTAAGCGTCTGCCTTCGGCTCAGGTCATGATCCCAAGGTCCTGGGATCGAGCCCCACATCAGGAACCCTTGCTCAGCGGGGAGTCTGCTTCTCCCTCTCCCTCTGCTGCTCCCCCTGCTTGTGCTTCCTCTCGCCCTGCCTCCTGCTCTCTGTCAAATAAATACATAAAATATTTAAAATAAAATAAAATAGGATAAGCTTACATGGCACTATTCTGACGTTTGAAATAATAATTACATCAAAAAATAATAAACACACATAATCACATAATAAAATATATAAAGTGAAATATATGGGCAAATTCTTTTTTTTAAGATTTTATTTATTTATTTTTTATTTTTTTTTAAGATTTTATTTATTTATTTGACAGAGATTACAAGTAGGCAAGAGAGGCAGGCAGAGAGAGAGAGGAGGAAGCAGGCTCCCTGCTGAGCAGAGAGCCCGATGCGGGGCTCGGTCCCAGGACCCTGGGATCATGACCTGAGCCGAAAGCAGAGGCTTTAACCCACTGAGCCACCCAGGCACCTGTATGGGCAAATTCTCATACATTCAGGTGGGAGGGTAAAATGGTTCAACCACTTTGGAAAACCCTGCTAGTCTGAACATAGGCCTGCCTGAGGACCCAGCAATTTCTATCCCAGATAGGTACCCTTTAGAAATGTGCCCGTGTGTTCATAAAAACACAGGCACTGGGACATCCAGACAAGATTTATTCAGAATAAAAGCTGCCTCAAATGCCCATCAACGTGGAACATATAAATAAATCACGGGGTATTTATGCCGTGGCATAAGCTCACAAGAGCTTATAAGGTCACAAGACAAGACCACAGCTCCATATAACAACACGGGGAAAACTGGAGAAGAGACCCATCTGCAAGATTCCATTCAAGTCTCAAACCAAGCAAAGCTAACCTGTCGTTTGAAGTCACAGTAATGGTCACCCATGGGGGTAGTGATAGAAAAAGGGTCTGGGAAGGGGGAGTCCTAGGAAAGCTGGGACCGTGGAATTTCTTGCGGTGAGTGTTGGTTAAACCGTTGTGTTTGTTTCACGAATTCTTTAAGCCATGCGCTGAAGACCTGTGTCTTTTCTGTATGTATAACATACCTCAGTGGAAAGTTTCAAGGGCACCTGGGTGGCACCTGAAACATCTGACTTCAGCTCAGGTTATGATCTCAGGGTCCTGGGATCGAGCCCCACGTCGGGCTCCACACCGAGCAGGGAGTTAGCTTCTCCCTCTCCCTCTGCCCCTCGCCTCTGCTCGTGCCCTCTCTGTCTCTGTCTCAAATAAATAAATGTGGCTCAGTGGGTTAAGCCTCTGCCTTCAGCTCAGGTCATGATCCTGGGGTCCTGGGATCGAGCCCCACATCGGGCTCTCTGCTCAGCAGGGAGCCTGCTTCCTCCTCTCTCTCTCTCTCTCCCTGCCTGCCTCTCTGCCCGCTTGTGACCTCTGTCTGTCAAATGAATAAATAAAATCTTTAAAAAGAAGAAAAGAAAAGAAAATACTACCTAAACAATAGAATCAGTATATTGGCTTATGGAATGTGCGGGTTTTCAGGAATGACTGAAGTCTTGGAATCTGTCTTATATCATCGTTATTATCATGCCTATTTTTTTAGTGGCTGGAGTCAAATGAACAGCCAACACCTGTTGTGATAATGTAGACTAAGGGAAGAGGCTTAGGAGAACAGACAGGGCATAAAAAGTACCATTTGCTTAGAGATTATTTCATTTAGCACTTGATGGAAATAGATCTGTCTTCAGTTGTTGGGATGGCCTCTTAAAACCCCCTCTCCCTGGAATAACCTTGGGAAGTCCTGGCTTATTGCAGCACATACGAGGCGTGCCTCCTATCCCGTCACAATCCATTCCCAGGGCAGGCATTGGTAATCAATCCCAGCACTCACGTCCATTGATTCCAGATTAAGTCGTTAATCCTTTACAATGCAACATCACAGAGAATTGTTGCCAACAGTGGCAGCTTGATGTTGCAGGACATCTACTTGACATTCCAACTCCAAACATCTGCCCTGCCTTGATCAGGAGGACTCTAAGCCATGGGTCTTACCTCTGCCAGGGACACACCCAGGAGATCACCATGCCCAGCACAGAGTGCAGAAGGGGAGACATCCAAAGCTTCTGTCTTGGACTAGGTCATATTGCGTGATGCCTGGACCATCTGTGCTCTCAGCCCTTCCTGCTACCAGTCCCCTTCCTCTCCTGTACAGCATTCACTTCTAGACAGAAAAGCCTTGCATATGTTCACCTGTGTTCCCCATGCCCAAGCGGATCTCACAAAAGCACCATACAGTTTTCCCGAGCCAGACTGCTACCAATTAGTTTTCTGTGTTAATGAAGGGGTGGAGCACGGAGAAACAGCAGCAGATTCATTTTGACTTTGGGATGCTGTTCAGATCTGTCCTCCTTGCATGATTTTTGCATAACTAATCATAATTTGATTAAGCTGGGGCTTTTTTGCCTGATCAGTACCCATTCCTTCTTTTCCCCATAGTAGCATCTCAATTTTCCTTTAAGGAACTTTCCCTCTCCTACCACCGAAGGAAATAATCTCTAATGTGATTTGTATGGAGGACATGGACTAACCCAAGCAATCATGGTGATTGGTTCAGGTATGGGCGTAAGACCCAGGTGGGCCAATCAGAGCTGGCCCAGATACTGGGGCTGTTCAGATTGCCAAAGTGATAAGAGGTAATCCAACAGCTGTTGGCACTGTCCTAACTCCCCTTGAGGAAATCCAAACTTAGAATGAAACCAAATATGAGGGAAAGCAGATCCAACACAGGATCTGTGCAGGATTCAAATCCCCTATGAGATCTCTTCAACACCTGGATCCAGCCATACCTGAAACCAGTTTCACCACTTGCAGACATTTCTGCTTATGACTATTTGAACTGGATTTTTTTCCCTTGTGACCAAAAGATTCTTAATTAATATAGATTATTAAAATAAGTCTGAGTAGTTTACAAATTGACAACTATTTGGGGAAATGACCTAAAAACATGTGGGATAGGAATTTCCAGATAAAACAGATGCAGAAAACAGAAAACACAAGGCAGATAATCAAGAAGTTGGTAATAATTCCTACCATAAGGATAATAAAACCACTATTCTACAGATCCTTTAGGAGCACAGGGTCCTAAGTGGCCATCTGCTCTACCAGGGTGGTCTCCCCATGGAAACAGGAAATTGGCATGAGTTGACACAAGGTAGCTTCATGAACCTGCGTTAGCTTCTCATGATTATCATAATGTCTTCTAAACAGTCACAAGCCATCTGTGTAAAGCTCTGTTCCAGAATATTCTGCAAAGAGCTCTTGCTGTCAGACATTTCCCATCTGGGGTTTCCAGAATCCATATCATCTTCCCTTTTAGAAAATGGGAGTCCTCACCCATCTTCAGGCTCCGATTTCTATCCAGCGGTTTCTTCTGGGTCCCTTCTTACTATCTCCTGGAGAGCCGTGAATTCAATTCTCTCTTCAGAACATCTCTTCCTCCCGTGGGATTTGAAAGAACATTTGGCCTCAGTGATGAAGGCAGAGCTGCATCAAAGATGAGTGATTCCGTGTTCTTCCTGTTGTATGACCACATGACCCCATCTCCTCCCATGGAGAGTCTGTCTCTGACATCTCATTTTTCCCTCTGAATTTCGTACGTTCTTTTTCTTGTAAAATTCACCTGGAGACCCTATTACTTTTTTTTTAAAGTAACACGTGCATATGATAAAATAAGTTCCAGCAGACCCAAAGGATATGCCATTAAAGAGATGCCCCCTCCCTGACCCCCAACCCCCTGAATCCCATCCTCAGAAACAACCATGCCCATCAGCATTTCCTCCCAGACATATTTTGGGCAGACACCAGGACATATGTGTGTACATGCATGTGTTGGTAAGTATCCTCCCCCTGCTTTTTTTTTTACCTTTAAGTCATCTCACACCCAACATGGAGCTCGAACTCACAGCCCTAAGATCAAGAGTCCCATGTTCCACTGACTGAGCCAGCCAGGGGCCCCACCCCATCCCCCTGCTAGTGTGTGTGTGTGTGTGTGTGTGTGTGTGTGAGAGAGAGAGAGAGAGAGAGATAAAAGATGCCTGACATAAAACTTAACCATTAGTGACACTGGGGACATCAGCAACCATTCCTGTCTAGTTCTAGAACATTCTTATCTCTTGGGAAGGAAACTCACACCCATTTACCAAGCGCTCCTCATCCCTCCCCCCAGCTCCTAGGATTTACCTGTTCCGGACATTTCCTATAAATGGAATCACCCAGCATGTGGCCTTCTGTGCCTGACGTCTTCCACTCTGCAAACGTCTGTTCAAGCTCATCCAGGTGGAAGCAGATATCAGCACTGCATTCCTTCTTATGTCCAAAACATACTCCAGTGATCGGGGAGACCACACTTTGTTGATCCACTCAACTGTTGATGAACTCTTAGGCTGTTTCTACTTTTTGGCTGTAGCAAACAGCACTGCTGTGAACCTTCCCATGCAGGATTTATTCGAGTCCCCGTTTTCAGTGAGGAGGGGCCACGCTTAGGAGTAGAACTGCGGAGCTGAAGGCATGTAACAGTTTGAACCGCCCGCCATACTGTTTTCCAGAGAGGCTGCACAATTTCCTATTCCCACCAACGGTGCACGGGGGCCCCAATTTCTCCCCATCCTCACCAACACTTGTTTTTATGTTTTTCTTAGAGCCGACCTGCTGGATGTGAAGTGGCGTCTCATTGTGGTTTTGACTTACGTGTCCCCGATGACTAATGATACCCTTCCTTGTCCCATGAACGTAGCCCGCTAGCCGCTCTTTTTGGTCTCCTGAATAGTTCCTCAACAATCTGCAACTAGAGCTTGTCCCTCATCAGTTTTACAATGAATCAGTGATCTCCGCAGACCTGCAGGCTGATCCACAGCCCTGGTGTTCCCTGACCCACCAGTCAGCCCCCTACTGGGTTCTCACTTCCCATAGCGCTGGAACACACGTCCCTGGGTGGGAGTTCCTCCGATTCTTAGTTTTCTTCCTTGAGGTCAAGGGCAGCCCTGTCTCTGCTAATTTCAGTCTGTAAAAGGCCTTCATCTGGACCTCCCCTCCCCACAATCATCTCCCCGCCACCAACAAAAACCAGTGATATGTTCGAGACCTCACTCTATTCTAGGCACTCAAGTTTCTCGATTTCCGTCTATTGCCTTCCCCCAGTCTCCTCTGAGATAACTTATTCCATTTTCCAGAAAGCAGATGGGGACAGAGGAAGGTCAGTGGAAGCCGGATTCAGCCCCTGCATTGTCCAACACCCAGGGCCGCCCCCTCCTTACCTCCAGGCAACTCCCTTGCTTTGGCTCTAGAACAGAGCAAACAATGGTCCCAGTTTCTCTGGCATGGAGGGGTTTCCCAGGACCGGGGACCTTTAGTCCTAAAACCCAGAAAGTCCCAGACAAACCAGGATGAGTCGGTCACTGTGGTCTGGACAGCCTCCCAGGCTTTGTGTCAGGGGCACTGTGCCATGAGTCCCTTATGCCTTCTGTCCTCCCCCTGCTGGCACGGAAGCAAGAGTCCTAGCTCCTAGGCCTTGACGGGCCTCAAACCCACAACCTTGGCCCTTCATTTCCCTCCCCCACACCCTGGCTTGGTCAGCCACTGTCCTAAATTTCCCCTTCCCTCCCACGCAGCCCCAGACAGGCATTCAGATGAAAACCCACAGCGAGGTCAGCCGCGGGCCCAGCCAGCGGCAGAGAGAGAGCAAGCTCCCGGCCTCGCCGACAAGGGGACTGAGTCAAGGGAAGTCGGGAAACACTCGGTGTTGGGTACCTTCCCGTGTCTGTATTTTGCATAGTCCCCTGTGTTTCAGCCGCACATCTTGGGATAGAAGAAGGCGGGCAGGACCCAGCAGTTCAAAGGGATCCGCCTGGGTATTTGTGCCCAGGCAAATCGCCCAAGTGAGTAACACAGGATGCTGGGGACAGCTTTGTCGCTGTCCCTAATCATTCAGAACCGCTCGCTCAGACGAGACCCAGGGCACCGCCTCGGCCTCCTCACTCTCCTGATCTGCCAGCACCATAATTATCTTATTACCAGCCACCTTGTGCTAATAACCTTTCCCTTTATTACTGAGAAAGGAATTAGAGAGAACTAATAGAGCGCGGCCAGTAATCCATTTGTAACCTTGCATGTTTTTTACCCTGGGCGCCCAGTGAAGACAGAAGTCAGGGGAGGGTGCCCCCCCACCCGTGCTCTGGCTCTTCTCCAACCGTTTCGTGATGTGCTGTCCTCAGAGCTTCCCCTTTCGGGGTCACGTCTCAGGTTCTGCTGGCCCTGAGCTGCCCGCTGCGTGGGCAAGAGCAGGGGTTCTGGGGAGTCGTCCCCTGGAGGATGGGAAGGGCGGGGACAGGGGACACGGCCATTCCCTGGCCTGGTGTGGCCTCCTGCTTCCTCTTGGCCCAAGCGTAGTGGTCAGCTGTGGTCCGTGGTGGTCATGTGTCAGCTGAGTCCTCTGGCACGTGCTGTCGTGTGTCCTTGTTCTTGATGGGGATGGTGGCTTCCCTGTTGCGGGGAAGGAAGCTTCCAGCAGCCTGCTTTCCCAGGGCAGGGAACCCCGGCTGGTGGCGGGCCCGGATCCCTTGGAACCCTTGGCGGATCTGCGCCTCCGGCCCCAGGTTCTGCGTGCTCTCTGCTGCTGACGGCCCGCGAGTCTCCCGAGGGCTGGCTCTGGGCTGCTGGGGGCCTCTCACCGCCCTGCCTGGTGATGACGTCCCCTGGCACAGCTGTCTGGCAGCACCAGCTGGCACAGGGACGAGCGCCTGGTCCTAAGGCGGGGCCCTCCGTGGTCCCACGGGGACTAAGACTTAACCTAAAACTGCCCCCTTTCCTGACTCACTTCCCCTCTCCCTCCCCAGCTGTGCCAGGAGCACGACCTTAGCCGTAAGTCACCCTCACAGAAATGTCACCTCAGAGTCTGCCTCTGAGGAGACCGACCCAAGACTCCCATTCTGAGCTAGGAGAGGCCCCGGGACCTAATTCTGGCCGGTAGACGTGAAGGAAGAGTCTGGGGAAGGTTTTCCCTCCCTGATGAACACCATTGTGTGAAGAGACGTGGCCATGGCGGCCATTTTGAGCTCAGGAGGGGCGCCACATGGAGTGGGTATGGGTCTCGGGTCCTTGTTGCCACCGAGCTGGCCACCACCAATCCTGCGGCTGCCTGCCTGTATCTCCACCTCTGTTCTTGTGAGAGCACACTGGCCCTTTCTCATGGAATCTTCTAGTCAGATGTGGTTACTTGCAGCAGGAAGCACGCTTACTGACAGAGCCCCCCCAAGGCCACAACCATGCCCGGGGTTGACCCCCAATGACCCCTGTCTGGTGAGTGCATTGTGGTGAGACGTTCACCCTCCTTCTGACCAACAACACGTGAAAGGAGGACTTCTGGGTCCTCCTGGGGAAAAGGGCTATGTGCGCTACCCACACCGTCATGGCCGCCGGGCCCCAGGAGAATGCCACCCCCGGCCTCCCCAGTGGATGGATTCAGAGTCCGGCCACTATGCCTGAGACCCGTGGGGTGGGGGTGGTGGGGGCCTGGACCTCTTGTCACGTGTGACGGCGAATTTTCTTATTGTCGAACCAGGGAGGGTGACCAGGGCCAGAGTCAGACGGGCCCTCCGCTGGCTCTCTGCGTGTCCTTGAGCAAGGAGAGTGAGGGCTGTGCACACGGGGTCAGTTCCCACCGCGGGAACCCTCACGGTGGCCCTTGGGGCCTGAGTGTTGTGCAGAGGTAAAAAATAAGGAAAGAGTAAGGTAAGAGAGGAGGGAAGGAGGGAGGAGGGAGGACGTGGCCTCCGTTCACCCATGCCTCTGACCTGCTCCTTCTTATTCTTGCCGATTTTCACAAGGGCTCAGCAGCCCTGCTCCTGCTTGATTTATTTCGCTTATTATTATCAATATAGGATATATGAGTATCAGTATTTTAAACATCCATGGCCTAAGAACAGAGAATTCTATTGTGAACACCCCTATGCACCCCCAGATTGACCAAAGGCCTCCCTTGGTCAAAACTGCTTCGGATGCATCGGAAGCCAATCAAACGTTACAGATCAGACGAAGCTCGCTGGCCCCCCACCCCCAGGTGCCCCCCTGCCCAGAGCTGAGCACCACCCGGAAGTTATCGTGCGAACTGCTACCCCTTCGGCCGGGGGTACGTCTACCCCACTCGAATGCAGTCACGTGTGTTCTAAAACGTTACCTAAGTAACATCCCACAGCAGGAATTATTTTGTAATTAGCATCTCCTGTTCCCTATTATGTCTTTGCAGTAAGCCGCGTTGATAAACTTGGTTCGAGTTCTTCGATTCAACCACTGCGGTGTATCCCATTAGCTGGTGCAGCTACAGTATTTTTTTTTTTTAATTTATTTATCTGACAGAGATCACAACTAGGCAAGCAGAGAGAGAGAGGAGGAAGCAGGCTCCCCGCTGAGCAGACAGCCCGATGTGGGGCTCAATCCCAGGATCCTGGGATCATGACCAGAGCCGAAGGCAGAGGCTTTAACCCACTGAGCCACCCAGGCGCCCCAGCTGCAGTAATTTTTTAAGTCACCGTTTGACGGGTGGGCGGGTGATGTTCGATTTTCCCCAGTCACAAACAAGGGAGGCTACCGTGAAAAATCCTATGCATGCTTCTTGAGGCTCAAGAGTTCTCTAGAGCTCAAGGCCCCCTTTGAAGCCAAATGTTTGGACTGTCGCCTCCACGATCCTGAAATGTGACTCATGACGGATAGGAGCTACCTACATATGGTACGTACCAAAAATAAAACACAGGCGCGCAGGATGCCCTGTCTGAAATATCAAGGAAAGGGATTCCTATTAAAATAATCCGTATTTCTATAGCTCAGTGCTCAAAGACAGGCAGACTGATTGGTCCCAGCGGTGGGTTTGCACCTATTTGAGGAATCACTCCAAAGGCCCCAGGTAGTGCACAGACTCACACAGGTGTGTGGGTGGCGGTGACCCACATGTCACTGACGGCGATGTCATCAGATATATGGCTTGCCAGAGGGGCACCTGACGCTTGGCACAGCTCTGAACAAAATGGACCCTGCTTGCCCCTTGATCCCTACACTCACTGGATTCCTGGAAAACCCCGTGCCCACTGAAAACCTTGCCAAAACTATTTTCGAGTTTTTTTGCACAGTAGAGTTAGGCTCTAGAATTAGTTTGGGATAGACAGGGTCTTCAATAAAAAATGCAGGAGGTGGGGGCGCCTGGGTGGCTCAGTGGGTTAAAGCCTCTGCCTTTGGCTCAGGTCATGATCTCAGGGTCCTGGGATCAAGCCCCACATCGGGCTCTCTGCTCAGCGGGGAGCCTGCTTCCTCCTCTCTCTCTGCCTGTCTCTCTGCCTACTTGTGATCTCTCTCTGTCAAATGAATAAATAAAAATCTTTAAAAAAATTTAAAAAAATGCAGGAGGTGGGACCATTCCTTCTTTTAAGGGACAATCCCCACATCATGGGAAGATTAGCATCTCTCTTCTCCGTTCACGAAAAGCCCTCCGCATTCTCCCTGGTTACTGCAAATCCCAAAAGACATTATCCAGGGGCCTTTAAATCTCTAGACTCCAGGCCCACAGGACAGAGCTGAAGGGCTGCTCTCTGGGACATTTCTCCAGGGCCCAGAGGAGGCCACAAGGTTCATGATAATGGCCAGAAAGCTTCCTGGGCTTGGACTCCTCAAGACACACCACCAGCCCGTGCCAAGACCAACCAGGTCCTCAGAGGGTGAGGACCGGGACACCACCTTGTAGAATGGGGCCGTTTTTCAAGGCACGTATGTATCGAGGGCTGTTCTGTGAACTATAAACGAGCTAGTGGACGGGCACTTTGAGGAGTCTTTGTTTCCTTTTAACTGGGCTATAGCCTGTGTGCAGAAAAATGCTTGATGAATTTTTACATATGTACACCCGTCCCTCCGGTAAAGACATACAAGACTTCTAGCACCCTGGGAGATGCCCTTGGGGACCTACCCCACCTTCACCCCCGTCCCTGGCAACTACTGATCTGATTTCTGTCCTGATCGCTTAAATGTGGCCTGTTCTAGAGCTTCCTATAATTGGGATCACATAGTACATATGGTTTTCTCTCTGCCTTCTTTCATTCAGTATAACATATTGGAGATTCATCTGCGTTGCGGCACGCATCGAAGGTTCATGGCTCTGCTTGTTGAATATCTTTCTGTGGCGTGGAAGTCCCACAGCATGGTTATTGGTCATGAGTTATCGGGGTTGTGGCTTGTTCCCCATGTTGGCTGATGGTGAATCTTGTGGCTACTAACCTTGTTGTCTAAGCCTTGGTGTGGACATGTGTTAAATTTAACCCTCTTGGGTTAAATACCCAGGATGTGGGCTGTGCAGGGTCCTATGGTGAGCATACGCTTCCCTCTGTAAGAAATTTCAGAACAGTGTCTACAGAACAGCAGTTCGGCTAGGCATTCCCACCAGCCATGCATGGGAGGTCGGGTTTCTCCGCAGCCTTGCCAGCACTGGGTATTACCCGTCTTTTCAATGTTAGCTGTCCCAGTTGGTGTCTGGTGCTTCCGCACTGGGGCTTTATTTCCCTTCCAGAGTAATGAGATTGACGTGCATGGATTTTACAGAGTGGAAAAGAGAGGGCTTTTAGCTAAATCTCTTAATGTCAGGCTCAGAGGGAACCCCCAGTCCCTCTTGGGCTCCCCAACCTGGACGTAGGTTGGCAAAGCCCTCCTGTTCCACAAGTCCCCTGGGACCAGAGAAGGGTCCCTTGGGGCCACTGAGGCCTGGGCCTGGGATAACATCCTGCACACTGGACAAGATAGAGGGGGCCACTCCCTGTGACCCAGGGTAACTGACCCCAAAACCTCAGCCCCTGCAGTAGACAGGTGTCGTAGTAAATAGCAGGGGCTTGGGGACTAACCCCACGACGGAGCACCCATGCCACTTCCCAAATATGGGACTTCGAGCGAAGAATTTCCTCTTTAACCTCAGTTCCCTTGTCTATAAATTGGGTCTAATACTGGAACCCCAGTGTGACGGGGCCACCGTGCAAAGCATCTGTCCCAGTGGCTGACACCCGGGAATGCTCAGGACATCAAAGGGACACTAACTCCTTCCGTCTCTCAACAAATAGAATAGCCATCCTTCAGAGACACAGCAGCGACCTGATACTGGAGTCCTTGCAAAGCCTGGTGCTTCCTTATTTCTGTCTCATTAACTTTTTTTTTTTTTTTTAACATCAAAGTCTGATCTGGTAGGGCAATTCCCCAATCTGAGCACCGGGATCCGCTGGAGGGCTTATGACAATGCAGAGCTTGCTGGCCCCACCCCCGAGTATCTGATTCAGCAGGTATGGGCTGGGGCTGAAAGTTGCATTTCCAGCAAGTTCCCAGGTGGTCCTGATGTGGATGGCCCAGGGAGCACGATTTGGGAACTACTCATCTGTTGTATCAAAATTAGCCTCATGAGTCTCCGTCTGGCTAGGGAGTAGAACCCCCCCCACCCTCCGGGGAGTGCTTAGGACTCTAGATGCCTATCCCCCCGACCCAGGAACCCAGAACCATCCATATATATGAAAAGCTCCCCCCTGCTCCCCTGCCTGGTGATTCTAACCAAACTGCCCAGGGAGAACCAGAGCCTTGGCCTGAAACCACCCCAAATGACGTGTGCCGCATGGTATTCTCAAATCATTTATCCCGAGAGGACCCTGAGAAATTTAATCAGATCTAGCCATGATTCCGGGGGGTATGACTTGGCATTCACAGGTGTTGGCTGTCGCAATAAACAAACCTTTCAAAGATCCCTTTAAAAAAGCAATATAGGAAGCAGTCCCTTGCTCGAGCTCATCAATAATAGATACCCACAAAGCAAATGAAACAACCGATGTCCTAATTTATGCAAAAGGGTATTCGTGGCCTGGGATAACATTTCCAGTGGCTGCGTCATATGCAGATTCAAAAAACACCATGTCTGTGAAGTTCTAGACATAAGGAGAGCAGATGGGCTCAGCCAAGCTCTGTTTGATGACTCAAACCACCGTGTCAAAGACACGGGCCCGGGGGAGGGGGGCTCAAGCCACGTTACAGTGTCTCATGAAGGCAAGCACGGGACAGAAAGAACTGATTCTTAATGTATTACATTATGTATGTACGCTTATGTAACATGTGACTTGACATAGAAGTAAATGGGCATATGTGACTCTTTTACTAATACAAATGGGCAAGTAAACATTTGTTTAATTTATACCTCTGAACCCTGACACTGAAGCTCATCCAAAAACACGGGACAAGTGCCCCTCTCACTGGTATAAAAACAAGGCGCTGCCTTACATTTGTGCATCTCTTCTATTTTTTTTTTATTTTTTATTTATTTTTATTTTTTATTTTTTATTTTTTTTGCAGCACAATGGTAAATAAGACCGAGGAGTCTCTGCTTCCAGGAAGCTGCCATTAGGAGAGAGACAACAAACAAATGGGATGTTATGCAGAGGGCCCTAGTGGAAAGGAGAGTAGTACAGAGGGAACAGAGAGACGGGGAGGAGTGCTGCTGAATTTGAACGGAGAGAGAACAGAGAGGAATTGAGCCTTGCAAATATCTGAGAGAGGAGCACACCTGGGAGCCAGAACTGCAAGTGCAAAGGCCCTGAGGTGACAATGCACTTGGAATATTCAGTGGATAGTAAGGAAGCCAGAACATAGTAGGAGCAGGGAGAGTGGGCAGGCCAGGTCTTACAGGGCTCAGTGGACCATGGAGGGAGGTGGGTTTTATTTAGCTTGATGGGTCTGGAGTGCCTGGTTCCTTCTGGGCTGAACAGGGGGGTGATTTCTCAGTTTTGTAACTCTAGGGCCT
The DNA here is from genome assembly GCA_004024625.1 of Mellivora capensis. Classification (NCBI taxonomy): domain Eukaryota; kingdom Metazoa; phylum Chordata; class Mammalia; order Carnivora; family Mustelidae; genus Mellivora; species Mellivora capensis. Next base: position 206,591 of record PISX010000732.1, on the reverse strand, counting down.
CTGTCCGCAGCTGGGTCCAGTCAGTATGCCTGATCAGGATTCTCAGGGCCTCCAGGATGGAGGAATTAATACCTCCGACTTCCCTATCTGCCTCCCACCCTCTTCTCCTCCCTGATGGGGCAGCCAAGGGCAAGGAGGGGCCGCAGCAAGTACCAGAGGGTAAGTCAGGGCTTCCCAGCTCCACTGGAATGATGCAATTCAAGTTTGGGAACTAGCACTTATTTAGTACCTCTTAGATGCAAGGCACTGACCTCAGGTTGGCACCATGTACACTCCGCACTCAACAACACCTGCTTTTGGGGCCAAAGCTAAGAGCGGATACAATCACCCTTTGTATTTTATGGGCCTTGAGAGTGTACTTTGTTCTCACCAGGCCTGCACCCCCTGCAGGAAGAGGGAGGGCAGGAAGACAGGACTGGCGTACCCACTCAGTAGATTAGAAAAGTGAGGGGAGGCCAAGAGATTGAGGCCCCAGAACCCAGCTCTCCTTATTCCTAGGTCCTCTGCTCTTAGGGTGCACTCCTGCCATATGGGGGCCAACGGGGACAGGGAGCAGTCATGGGGGGACCCACCCTCAGAAGGGCCCATGGCTGGTTTAACGCTCTACTGTCACCACATTGAGTTTCTTCATCATTTTTGAACAAAGGATCCTCTGTTTTTATTTTACACCAGGCCCCACAAATTACGCAATCGGCCTGGAGAGGGGCCCTGTTCTAGATGCCCAGACAGGGATCTAGAAGGCTGGTTCCCTGACAGCCCCTGGAGATCAGACATGCAGCATAGACTCAAGGCCCCCAGTGCTGTGGCCTGCAGATCCCCACCTCTTGGCCAGAAGGCGCTGGAAACCCTCTGGGCCCGTGTCACTGTGAAAGAACATCTGCTGAGGTCAGAGCTGCTCGCAGGAGACGTCTGTGAGGTGGTGTCTGGTTTTGATTAAATATCCAGCGTCACTCATTAGCTTGCCCTACAGACAGACTTGGAAGCCCTCCCGACATAAAACCCTCTCCACCGGGGCTGCCCGGCCCCGTCCCTATCACCCACGTTTCCTGCCTAGAGCCAGGATCCCCTGGTTCGGGGGGCTGAGGACATGGAGGTAGGGTCCCCCTCGTCTCCCGACTGGGCTCAGAGGTCATCGCCAACCTGGTATCATTTAAAGGGGTCTAAGAGGGCATCCTGCTCTCAGAGCCTTTCCCTACCTTGGCCCCCGGGTCTGCAATTCCATTAAAGCCAGTCCTTTTGGGGGCCTGGGTGGCTCAGTCGGCTAAGCATCCGACTCTTGATTTCAGCTCAGGGTCGTGAGATCGAGCCCTAGGTCAGGCTCTACGCTCAGTGGGGAGTCTGCTTGAGTTTCCTCTTGCTCCCTCTCCCTCTGCCCTCACCCCGCATGTTCTCTTTCTGTAAAATAACAAATAAATAAATCATTTTTTTAAAGATTTTTAAAATTTATTTGACAGAGAGCAAGAGAGCACAAGCGAGGGGTGTGGGAGGGGCAGTAGAGGGAGAGAGAGAAGCAGGCTCCCCGCTAAGCAGGGACCCTGACATGGGGCTCAATCCCAGGACCTGGGATCATGACCTGAGCTGAAGGCAGACGCTTAACCCACTGAGCCACCCAGGCACCCCATAAATAAGTAAATCTTAGAAAAAAAGGTCAGTCCTTTTTCCTTTGGGTGAAACCTGTATCTTAAACTCTCCTACACATCTTGTTGCGTTATTTGTAATGATTTATCTACCAGTCTGTCTCTTCTCCAAGTTGGAGCTTTGGAGGGCAGAATCTGGGCCCCATTCATTCATTCCTCAAGAAAGCTGTTCCCCGGCACCCCTCTGACTGGGACATCAGTCAGTACAGGAACTTAAGCCCAGGCTTTGTATTTGCAACACGAGGCAAAGGACCTCCACTAGTAGGGACCCTCTAAGTATTTGCTGAATGAATGAATGAATGAATGAATGAAAACTACAGCTTACATATCCTGAACACTTGCTAGGCGCTAAACATAGTGTTACTACGTTTGTCTGTATTTCCTCATTCAGCTCTCCTAACGGGCCTGAGTTTAGTGCTTCTCTTGTTCTCTTTTACAGACAAGCAGACCGAGGCACTCAGGAAGGACACTTAGAAGGCAGACATTCATCAGCACACACGTGCATGCACACTTACACACACACCCCTCTGTAAGCCAGAAACCGGCCGATTCACAGGCAGGCAGAATTCAGGGCTAAATTAGCGAAATATCTTGAGATGGTGTTTATTTCCCTTCTAGTTCTCGAGTTTTAATGACTGTTTATTCTCATAAACATCTAATTTGTGTGCTCAGCCTCCCAGTCAGACTGTAATGCCAAGTGGCTGGGATGTTTGCCTCTGGTGGGATATCAAACCCCCTCCCTGTTTTGTTTTGCTTATAAAACAAGACTCCTTGGAGCCCTCGCATGTTGCTGGCCTCTCCCAGGAGGGACGTGTTGACCTCCCCAGCCTGTGAGCCCCTGCCAGACCTGCTGGAAGCAGGCTGCAGGGGAATGAGGGTTCCCTGCAAAGATGGCCATCTGCATGCCTCTCCTGCCTGCAGGTACCCGAAGCTCCTCCCACCAAGGGGCGGAGTCTCCCCCAAAGTGGGTGGGCTCCTTGAATGCTTTGACCAATCGGAAGTAGTTGAAGTGATTTAATGCCAGTTTGGGACTAAGCTTTAAGGGACCTGGCGATTTCTACTTTCCCTCCCTTGGGACCCTGCTTCTACCATGAAGAGAAGCTCAGGCCAGTTCCCAGAATGACGAGCGAGCACGTGGACAGAGGGAAGACTGAGGAAAGGAGGGACAACAGATGGAGAGACGGGCCCGCAGGTCCCTGCCCTTACAGCTTGGCCAGATGCAGTACCAGCAGAGGGGGGGAAAGCCGTACAGATCATCCAGTCCGCCCAGCACCCTCATGGGTCTTGACCGTCAGCCTTGCAAACAGCCTCTCCCCAAGTACACCCCCACCCCCTTCACCTCCCCCCCAGGAGAGTGCCTGCCGGTTTTCTCAGCAGGTGTTAAAATAACGACCTTCAGGCCAAAAAGGAAGTAGTGTGCATGGGTGATAAGAGGGTCTGGCTGCCTGAAACGGAAGGAGGGAGGAAGGGAACAGAGGTGGAGGCAGTCTGGGGAGAGTTGGCAAATTTTGAGGGGGTGGCTATCAACTGGGGGAGGGGCGGGGGGAGCACAGCGCTTCTTGCCACGCCCCCCAACTCAAAATTCAGCCTCAGGCTTTTCCTCCTGAACAAGTTTTGCAGGAAACAAAGGTCTGACACATACCCGTCTCCTGCCTCAGGGCCTTTGCAAGTGCCATTCCCTCTGCTTGGAATGCTGCTTCCCTCCTGTTCTGGACTGAGGAGTGTCCCACTTAAAGACAGGTTGAAGTCCTAACTCCGAGGACTTCAGAATGTGACCTCATTTGGAAAGAGAGTCACTGTAGTTGTAATTAGTTGAGTTAGGCTGAGGTCATGCTGGAGTGGGGTTGGCCCTAAATGCAGTATGACTGGTGTCCTTATAAGAGAGGAGTGTAATGAGGACAGAGTCCCTCAGGGATGACACCCTGAGACAACAGAGGCCGAGACTAGAGTTTCTGCAAGCCGAGGAAGGCGGAGGGGGCAAAGAACGGTCCTCCACTAGAATCTACAGTAGGAACATTAGCCCTGCTGTGCCTCAGTTTCACACTTCTGACCACAGAAACTTGAAAGAATACATATCTGTTGGTTTAAGCTACCCAGTCTGTGGTACCTTGTTATGGCAGTCCTAAAAAACGAATACACGCCATAGTGCCCTTATCTAGTAACCTTGCACTTCAGTAAGCACTGTTGACTCTGTCTTCAAAATATACCCCGAATCTGCCCCTCCACCCACCCACAGTGAACACCCTGGTCCAGCTACCATCTTCTCTTGCCTGGACTGATGCAGTAGCCTCTTCCCCGGTCTCCTATATCCACCCTGCCCTCTCTCCTTCCAAGCAGCCAGAGGGAGCCTTACCAAACCTACCTCAGGCCTGTCACCATCCTTTCAAATTTCCCCATCCTGCTCACAAAACAATCACAATTCCTGCCAACGGCGGAATCAGGCCACCGTGAACCCACCCTGTCCAGTCTCTGTAGTCTTCTCTCCGCTCACCCACTTCGCTCCAACCCATTGTCCTCCCCAGTGTTCCTCAAACACATCAGAAGTTGTCCCACCCCAGGGCCTTTGCATGTGCTATCTCCTCTGCCTGGACCGCTCTTCTCTGCGCACCTACGTGCCTCCAACTCTCTCTTTATCCATACCATTGCTTCCCTGACTACCCTGTGTCAGAGGGCTAAGCGCCCTCCTCGTCCCCCGACCCTGCATCATCTTTTTCCATCTTTTTTGGGAAGATCTCTTGCATGGCATCCAAACCCAAACTTCTCACGCAGACACTCTTTGAAGCAGCTGTTCCATTTGTGGGAAGCGACCCTGTAGAGACGCTGGGATGGGTGTGGAAGCACAGACAGACCGATTTGCACAACAAAAGCCTGAAAGCAAGCCAGGCGCCCACAGATAGGGGACCCAGTATGTCAGCCATGGGACTTCCAAATGGAAGGATGCTCTGCAGCGATCACAGCAGGTGAGACTGTCCCATGGTCCGGGCACAGGGCCACCTCGAAGATCTCTGCTTCCCTTGTCATTTCTGTTCTGTATTTTTTAACTGAGAGTTAAAAATACGTAATAGAAAAGGACACCCCTTGCAGTCGCCTTGGGTGTACTTGTTGGATTTTTTAAAAAATAAACTATTTTATGAGCAGTTTCTGTTACAACAATTTGTGAAGATAGGACATTGGGCCCCCAGTCTCCCATTATTAACATCTTAAATTCACATGCGACATCTGTTACAATGAACAAACCAGTATGGGTAGGTTATTATTCAATAAGTCCACACGTCCATCAGATGATCTCTGATCCTCCCTAACATCCTCCCCTTCTCTGGGATCCCATCAGGGACACCACACCACAGTTACGCGGCATGTCCCCTTGGGCGCCTGCGCTGTGACAGTGTGTAGAAGTCGATTCTGACAGCCTAGACGGTGTTTAGGAGCCCTGGTCGGGGAGTGTGCGGGAGGCTTCCCGGTTGGGACTGGGCTGCTGTTTCTCTTGTGCTGGGACTGCCATATTGTTCAGTAGGTGCAGGAGACGGAGGGGCCCCATCGCCGGCCCTTCAAGGAATATGTTCATATTCGTGTTTGTGCATTTCTGCAGGTCTCCGCTGGAAGAACACACAGACACTGGGGACAGCAGATGCCTCAGGAGCAGAGAAATGGAGGGCACCCGCGGATGACGGGAGACAGAGATGTGCTTTTTGCCGCACCCTTCAAAAAAATGCTTAACTTGTACATACGCAATGGAAAAATCTAGAAAGATACAATTGAGTGAAACAAAACATGCCCCCTGCCCTGTGGCCTCCGCCCCTTTCCTCAGCAGCCCTGAGAGGCTAGGCAGGAGTCCAGGAGGAAACAGGTCGGCCCAGTCCGCTGGCTGGGACTTCAAATGACCTGAACAGCCGAGAAGCCCCATGTGGGGCCGGGTCATTCACCTCCCTGGAGGGGAGGAAGTGTCAGCCCAGAGGGACAGACCACCTGGGCAAGCAGCTTCCTCGCTGTGCCTCAGTTTGTTTGTCTGTGAATTGGGGATGCTGAGATGGCTGAGCTCTGGGGCTGGCCCTTGGGCTACTGTAACAGTGACCATCAAGGGCTTAGCTCTCAGCAAGGCTAATGACACGTGCTCTCCCCACCAACAATAAAATCAAGCTGTCTCCCATCAGCAAACAGGGTCCTGGGGGAACACCCCTGACCACCTACCTGTCGCACCCCTTCCCCTTCCTCTGCCTCATCGCTCCCCCAGCTCCAGCCATACAGGGCTCTGAGCTATCCCCCAAACACACCGAGCTCTTCCCACCTCAGGGCCTTTGCACTTGCTATACCTGCCATCCAGAACGCTTTCCCCCCACATATCCACATGGCTCCCTAGCAGCTGCTCTCAGCTGGGTTGGGGCCAGCTGTGTGCCACTGGATGGGACATTTCACCACCTGCCTTCTGGATCCTGAAGGAATTTCAAAGCAAATGTGTCCACAGGGGTGTAGGAGTCCAGCTTCCAAGGCTCCAGGGAGACCAAGTTTCCCTCCTTAAGGAGGTCTCTGGGAGTGCAAGGGCGGATCCCTGATCCTTCAGTCCTTAAACTCCCCTATAGGGAGGATGAGAGGCTCAGAGGGAGGGGGTGTCTTGGACACAGAAGAGAAGCATCCCTGCCCCCCAACAAGACAATGGAAGTGTGAGGGTCCATAGCTCCACGGCCAGGAAGCTTCAGAAAACGGCCAGATGGTCATTTGCAGGGAGCCCCCGGTATTTCTAAGTGACAGATAATGCCACTGACAGAGGCTTGTGTGGGGCCTCTCTACACCCGAGATGCTACACTCTAAAACAGTCCTCAGCCAGGGTGGCCCTGGAAGGTTGTGCAGACTCAACACTGCACAATTCCAGGGGCCCAGAGTCCGCAGTGGCTTCCTGGGAAGGGTGTCTAGGACAGGTAGTTTGGTTCCCTGCTGTCCCCTCCCCTTGCTGCTCTAAAGCCCAGCCACAATAATGCTCACCAGCCCCTCCACAAGGGCTGCTTAACTTCTGGAGGTGGTACCGAGTTGATGTTACTCCAGATGCCTGATGGGCCCATGCTCTGCTCCTGCCTGCCCGCCTGCCGCGGCCTGGGAGGACACATGACCACAGGCTTCGTTTGGGGCCAGGATTGGGACTGCTGCCAGCCTCCTGGGTCCAAATGCCAGATCTGCCGCTTCCTGTTTGGCAGCCCCAGGCAGACTGTGGAAACTCTTTGGTCTCAGTTTCCCTCTGAATGAAATGAGAGTTAGAACAGCTTGCCTTGAAAGGTTAACACTACATTTGATTTCCAGGCCTGAGGGTATGTCTGGGGGTGTCCCTGTGAGTGTGGGGCACTCTGCAATTTTCTGTTAGGGTATGTATGAGGGTAAGCCTGCCTAGACCACCCCATCCCTTGTCCTCTCCATTAGGCAGACTGGAGGGCTGCCTGGGGGAGGCAGCATGGCCCAGTTTTCCTGTGGTTCTCAGAACCTGTTTGATTGGAGCTGGCCTCCAGGGAGCCATCACCAGTTGACTCCAGGGGTCAGTAAGGGGAGCAATTTCTATGCTGGTGGTAATGACTTATTTAACGGGACCTGGCAAGTCTAATGATTTCTTTGTTGTGTCCCACGTAGGAGCTTCCGGCCCACATTGCTTGGCAAGGTCCCCACTGTGGGTGTTTTTTAAAACTCCAAATGATCCTAACAACACAACATCTAACGGGTCACTATCTACCATACATTTCACACACCTTGTCTCAGTCTATGACACAGTAAGACCATCCCCATCCCCATTTGACAGACAGGAAACTGAGGCACAGGCTGTCTGAGAAGGGGCTCCAGGTCCCACAGCAAGTGGGTATTCAGTGGGATTTGAGCCAGAATCAGGTCACAGCCCTCCTGGCCTGAGTCCCGCTTCCCAAGGCCCACCTATGACCCCCTGTGGAGGGGCCCCAGGGGCAGCAGGGGGGGCCTCGTGTCCCCTTCTCTCTCTCGGCCCCACCTTGCTGACTCCCCTGAGCCCTCACCCGCCCTGTGGATCCCAGGGCAGCCAGGGCCTCCCTCAGAGACCCCAGAACCCTGAGCTCTCACGACTTGCATAATAAACACCACTCCCGAGAGTCAGGGATGAGAGAGCACGGGTTCTGTTCTGGAGCAGACCTTTGGCCACTGCTGTGTCCACCTGTCTGTCTCTCCCCCTCCCCTCCCCGCACAGGCAACCGGAAGTGCTCTCTTTCCTCCAGCCATGCAGGTCCATGAGTAGCAGTTCTTGTTTCTGGAACATTTTTTGGGCTTGAGCCTCCAACCAGTGGCTTCTCGCCATGATTCTCTCAAGCCACAGCCTCGCCTGCCGTTTAGCTGGAATCAGCCAAGGGCAGCCCCGGTGTGGAGGGAGAGCTGCAGAGGAAAAGCACTGAGACGAGATGCCATCCCCAGACACCTGAGTTTCGCGTGGAGCGAGCTCCCTGGGTGCCCAGTGGTGGGGGCCAAAGGGGTGACATCACAGCCTAGGGGACCCCTCCTGCCTCTGGGGGCGGGGGCGGGAGTCTAGGAGAGCAAAGCCTGAGTCTCTGCAGTGAAGGGAGTGACAGGCCCCAGGGAGACACTGCTACGCTTCTCGCCCTCTAGCTGCCTCCGTCCCCGCAGGGAAGCCCCATCTGTTCTCAGAAAACCCCTGTGACAGGCAAGGGCCGGGCACCCGCCCCCTCCGGGCATCTCGCTGCGAGGCTGGACATTCTCATGGTAGGACCTCTGAGCTTCTAGGCTATTCCCTCTGTACAACATGTCACTGCGGCTTCACTTACCCTGCACCAGGTACAGATGGCACATTTGAACTTGTTTCATCCTTTCAACGTCTCTAGGATGCAGACCCATTTGTAGATATGGAAACTGAGGCACAGCCGGGTCCCTTGCCCAGGGTCCCCATCCCCGGGAAGGGGCTGCAGCTGAGACTCGGAACCAGGCCGGCTGCCTCCGGAAGCCATGCGAAGACCACCGGGGATCACACAGTCCCCACGAGGACCACCGGGGACCACAACCTCACGCGGTCCAGGAGAGACACAGCCAGGATCCAGCCCCGTGATGCCTCCTTGAAATCTTGTGCCCTCTCTAGCCGCACTGTTCTGCTTCGGGCCATGTGTTGGTTACCCACCGCCGCATAACACATTGGGACAGACTCGGCGGTTCAAAATGCCACATGTTTATTAGTTCCCCGTTTTGGCCGGGCAGGAATCCGGGCATGCCTTTTGGCTCTCAGCAAGAAGACCCACCAGGCTCTGGCCAGGTAAAGGATGGGTCATGTTCTCTTCTGGAAGCCTGACTCCGGAAGGATCCCCAGCAAGCTGCCATATGCCGCCAGCCGAATTCCCTTCCCTGTGGCTGTTAGAAGTCATGGCAGCTTGCTTCTTCACAGCCAGCGACACAGAAGGGCTCTGCAAGCTTCCCAGTTCTCCCTGCCAGACCCTCTCCTAAAGGCCTTGCCTGATTAGATCAGACCCACCAAGGATAACCACCCTTTTGATTAGCACAAGGAACCGATGAGGAATTTTATTCACATCTGCAAAACGCCTTTACCTTCCTCACATTCTGTGGGTTAGAAACAAGTTATGGGTCCACAGACGCAATTGAAGGGGAGGAAACATACCAAGCCCATTCCTGCCCCAGGGCCTTTGCATGTGCTGTTCCTCTGTCTGGAATGCTTGTCCCCCAGATTTTCCTCATGGCTACCTCCTCAGAAAGATCTTCCTGAGCCCCTGCCCCAGGCAAAAGTCACATCCCCTCTCCCTGTTATCCCGTGTCCCATCACCCAGGTTTCCTGGCTGTGTAGCATCTTTTTTTTAAAAAAGATTTTATTTATTTATTTGACAGACAGAGATCACAAGTAGGCAGAGAGGCAGGCAGAGAGAGAGAGAGAGGAGGAAGCAGGCTCCCTGCTGAGCAGAGAGCCTGATGTGGGGCTCGATCCCAGGACCCTGAGATCAAGACCTGAGCCGAAGGCAGAGGCTTTAACCCACTGAGCCACCCAGGTGCCCCCTGGCTGCGTAGCATCTTGAGCTCATTCTTTTGTTAACAAGGAGGACAGGGACCTTGCTTCCAGTCCCTTGCTCTCATCCCAGTGCCTGGCATTTAGTCAGGGTTCAGCGAACGTTGGTTGAATGAATAAGTGATCCCCTAAAACAAGGCTGCTGGGCGGTGTTGATATCGACCCTTTTCAAGGAAACCGAGTGAAGCTGAAGGTCACAGAGCTTGTCAACAGAGGCACCAGGACAGGACCAAAACCTGTGTCAGCCTGCCTGCTCCCCACCCGAAGCACCTCAGAAAACAGGGTAAAACCCTGGAGGAGGCCCCGCATGCCCTCATTTTGCCCCCTCAGGAAGGGCAGCTAGCAAGGAGAGAAGGCGCTGGGCAGCTGGCCTTCCCGGGAGGCCCAGAGCCTGCAGAGCCTGACTCGCTATGGCAGAATTAATCTGCCCTTGGGCTGTGCTGGCTCTAGTCCCAGCAAGGTGGTGGCTGTCACTCGAGATAGAAGAGGGTGCCTCTCGCCATGGCAACGGGGATGTGTTTGCACAAAAGGGGGTGTCGGGAAACACCCACACACTGGCAGCGGGAACACGATGCCGCGGCCTCTCTCCCTGCCTGGGGACAGCAGCTGGGAGGTTGCCGAGCCTCTCGGAGTGGCCATGGCCTCCTGCAGCCCCATGCCTGCTCTCTGAAGATCTGCAGCTCTTTTCTGCCCTTTCCTGAAGTAGAGAAGGGAGGAGCCCCATGCGTCCACATGCATCTGCTCTGTGCCTGGCACCGTGCTCTCTGCCTTCATGCCCATTTGCACAGATTCAGAAACTGAGGCACAGAGAGGCAGGGACACTTGCCCCAGACCCAGGGACCCCCTGATGATGTGGGGTTACCTGTGGGGCTTTGGAGGCACAGCCAGCCTAGGCTCAAATCTCTGCTTTCCCACACACCTGCTCTATCTCCTTGGGTAAGGTGTTGGGTTGCTGAGCCTCAGTGTTTCATCTGCAAAATGGGAGTGATAACTGTTTCCACAATAGCCCCTCTTCTCCTTCTTTAAGTGTACAATTCTGTGGGGTCAGTATATTCACACGGTTGTGCACCCATCCCCACCACGTAATTCCAGAACATGTTTCCTCAGCCCCAGAGGAAAGCCTGGGCCCATTAGCAGGTGCTTTCTTTTCTCCCCCCACCCCCCAGCACCCCAGCCACCACCAGTCTGCTCTTGGTCTCTACAGCATTTGCCGGTTACGGACATTTCATGTCAGTGGAACCCCACACTGGGTGACCTTTCGTGTCTGGCTTTTTCCACTCGGCTTGTTTTCAGTGATCGTTCATGCCCAGCCGTTCGTCAGGGCTCCATCCGTCTTTACCGCTGAATGATATTCCATCGCGCCGAGGGGCCGCGGAGTGTGCGTCCGCGCACCGGTGGATGGACACTCGGCGTGTGTCTACCTCCCCACTGTGGTGAGCGGGGCTGCCGTGAGCGTTGAGGTGCAGGACCCCGGTGGGCGCGCCTTGCAGTCCTCTTGGGACGCCCTGGGACCCGGACCCGAGTGCCCTGTTACGGGGTGGGCTGTATCTTCACCTTTGTAAGAAGGCGCCCAGCTGTTTTCCAAAGCAGTCCTGCCATTCTGCACCCCCCCCGCCCCCAGCGTGTGGGAGGCCCGGTGGCTCCCGGTCCCCCAGCAAGTGGCACACTGCCGTCAGATTACCCGGAAGGTGCTCTAGAACCCCCAGAAGGCTCCAGAAGAGCCCGTACATTACTCACCATTACCCACGCACAGCGGGAGCCGCCCACAAGGCCGTGGACAGAGGAACGGGTGAACAGGGTGATGAATGGACGGACCGGGAAGTATTATTCAGCCTTAGAAAGTCCCCGCTCCTGCTGGGGGTACCGCGCGCCCCACGGTCTGAGAGATGCCCCTGCAGGCCATCAGTGCTGTCCTTGTAAATGTGAGCTAAAAATGGACTAGCTGGCAGAGATGTTAGGCGTCCAAAATAATCAAATCGGTATTTTTTTAAAAGATTTTATTTATTTATTTGACAGACAGAAATCACAAGTAGGCAGAGAGCAGGCAGAGAGAGAGGGGGAAGCAGGCTCCCTGCTGAGCAGACAGCCACATGCGGGACTCGATCCCAGGACCCTGGGACCATGACCCAAGCCGAAGGCAGAGGCTTTAACCCACTGAGCCCCAGGCGCCCCTCAAATCAGTATTTTTCATAACATACCCAGCTGGCATGACCAGTGACGTAATGTCTGATAATCTGGAATCCAAACAAACAAAATGCCCAAATATTGGGTCTTCCCACCACGGAGTCCCCTGCCCTGTACCAAGAGGAGGAGGAGGAGGTGGGGGTGGGGTGCGGGGAGGGGAGGTAGGGACACATGGATGTCAACGTGGAGGACTGTCAAGGACAGGACACTGAGTGAAAGAAGCCAGATGCAGAAGGACAACTCCTGCATGATTCGGCGTCCAGGAGGTCCCTGGGAGAGTCACAACCATGGAGACGGAAAGCCGAAGGGTGGTTGCCAGGGCCCCAGGACAGAAGGGGGGGGGGGCAGTCGGTGTTGAATGGGGACATTCACACTGTTGTGCAACCATTGCCACCGTCCATCTCCAGAACTTTCTGGTCTTCCCCAACTGTAGGACTCTGGAGGCAGAGGCAGGCTGTCCCGGGTGGCGGTCTGGCAACCGTGGCGTCCTTCCTGGCTGACGGAGCTCTGGAGGCTGCAGAGGCCTTGGGCGGCTGTCTGGGGAAGGGACACAGATCCGGGAGAATCGGCTTGTACGCTCCCTTCCCCCATCACAAAAGCGCTGAGTGTTTACTTAGAGCAGCTCATAAATCCCCAGCCATGGCACAGCCTTCCAGCTGGAAATGAGTCAAGCGTTTCTCTTTGCTGAGTTCAAGGCTGGCCCCCCCGTTCTGCTGGCTCTCAGGATCCCCTGGAATGAGCGGAGGGGCAGCCTTGCAGGAAAGCCTCTCCCCCAGGAACCAGTGGAGCCCGGGAGTAGGGGGTGAGGGGTGGGGAGGGCAGGTAAGATCACCTAAGGAGGATCCCAGGACCCTGAGGAATCTGAGAGCTAACACTAAGACAAACTCGCAGGTGGCTACTAGCCAAGTGGGGAGTTTCCATGCCCCCAGGGTGGGGGTGGGCTGGCAACTTGGATCTCCTTAGCAAGGTTAAGTTCATCTTCCAAGTGTCCAGAAGCCACTTCCCGATCTTGTACCCATTCTCCAGATGCCTCCACTGAGGCTGATATAGACTGAAATTTGTGTCCTCCGAAGTTCATATATTGAACGGAACCTGATCCCTGGTTTCGTGGTATCAGGAGGTGGGGCCTCCAGGAGGTAGGAGGGGATTGAGGCATCAAGAGGGGATTAGCACCCCTACAAGAGTAGCCCCAGAGAGCTCCCTGGCCCCTTCTAGCCCATGAGGACACAGTGAGAAGATGACCAGCCACAAACCAGGAAGCAGACCTCACCACACGCTGGATCTGCCGGCACCTTGCCCTTGGACTTCCAGCCTCCAGGACTGTGGGAGCTCTGTTTGCAGTGGAAGCCCTACTCCATTTTGTGGTACTTTTGTTATAACAGACCCCACAGACGAAGACAGAATCCCAGAGAGACTTTGGGGTGATCTCGGAGGCGGTGGCACACCCCCCACAACGTGGACAGTCCACATAGCCCGCTGCGGTGGGTCCATTGCAGGTGGGCCCCTACAAGACTGCCAAGCGCTCAGGTGTTGAGCTGCCCTCGCTTGGTCCTATCTGGTCTCCCTCAGTCTCTCCCCCTCCAGCCCCATGCCACGTATTCCGTGCTGCCCTTTCCTCCAGAGGAGTTTCTCGGGTCAGCTGCCACTCCCACCTCCAATGTCCGAGAGAGTGACTCTGAGAAATGTGTCCATCCTAAGGAATGCAGACTCCCTGCTTCATGTTCAAAAAATATACTCAAATCCCAGTGCAACATAAGTAACAGCAAGGATGCAGGAAAACCTGGGAGGTCACAAGAGAATGGGGAAGTATGGCGGGAAGATGGGTGAGGCCCACGCAGTAGAGGGCATTGACTTGCCCAGCAGTGGCTTTGGGCTGAAATGGAGAGGGAGCTGAGAGTTGGGGGAGGCTCTGTGTTGGGCCTGGTGCTTCTGCTCCAGCCACACAAACCTCCTAATGGGCCCTTGGACACATGGGCCTTTGCACCTGCCATTCTCCCTGCCTGGAATGTTCTTCCCCAGATCTTGGCACAGCTTGGGTCAAAGATCACCTCAACTTGGGGGGAGGGCAGGGGCCTTTCTAGAGCAGCTGTACCCCTTCTGTCATTATTCCATGTCAGTTTGTTTGGTGGAGGTACCCCTCTCCCTGCCCAGAATCCATGAGCCACCTTGTTTGTTGGTCTACCGTCTTCCTCCTTTACTGCTGCGGCCCCACTTCCCAGGGCAGCAGTATCAATCAGTGGATGGACAGTGAATAAATTGCATGATGGAGCTGGGTTTGGGGGTTCGTCACAGCACCGCACACAGCGGCCCCAGCCTGGCCACGTCCCGGGCACGCCGCCTGCAGCCCCCAGCAGCAGCCTCTGCACAGAGTTGACACTGGCCTTCCCCGCCGGGATGCAGGCGGGGACTGCCTGATGTTTCTCAAGGGGCAGGGGGCTGCCAGGCTGCAGAGCTCTGGTTTCCCATCAAAGAACACCCCAGGGAAGCAGCTTTTTTTTGTTTTCCAGAATGCCGAGGGCAGACTCTTGTCTGAGACTCCAACACCTGTGTGACAGTGAGGCAAGGCCTCGGGGCTGCTCCTGGAGCAGCCAGGCCCTCGCAGGCAGGACAGAAGAGAACGCCAAGGACTGGGTGGACACCTGCACGGGAGAGAAGCTTCGGGCCCCAAGGGATGGGACAGAAGCTCCCAGGCAGCCAGAGGCGGCCGCAGAAAGACCCAGGCCTGGAGGAGGGGTCTAGCCCTCGGTAAGAGATTGCCTTGTGCACAGACGGCCACCCCGGTATCTGTCGGTTCAGCCGAATTAGCTGTTGAAAGGCCCTTTCTCCCGCGTGCTGGGGGCTCGAGATTCCACGTATGAGTTTCAGGAGGAAAATAAAACTCATTACAGATCCAAAAGGGACTTTGAGACGAAGAGATAATCCCGGGTTATCCTGGCCGCCCGCTGTCACCAACACGGCCCTCACAAGAGACAGGCAGGGAAGTCAGAGTCGGAGGAGCCCGAAGACACAGGTGTGTCTAAAAGGGGGACGAGGTCCGCACATGGATCCGGTTTGGTGCCGGGCCCCCCAGAAGCCCAGAACGTGTGCGCCACTTTGAGCCACTAAGTTTGTGACCACCTGTCACAGAAGCAAGAACGACACCTTCCAAACACCTGTGTTTGTAGAAACCCTCTCCAAACCCACCCCTGCTTCAGGTGGCCGAGTTCTGCCTCCTTGGGATGGGTCAGAAGAACTCTTTCCCTGGGACTGGCTCGCCCCAGAGTCTGTCTCTGGATCTAGAAATTTCCACCTCCAGTCTCAGGACATGGAAGCCCTCACCTCCCCCTTCACCCCCACCACCACCGCAGGGCAGAGGGACCCAAGGGCCTGGGGCCACCACCCAGGATGAGGGGGTCTGACCTGTACAGGTGAGGAGTAAATACAAAGGACAAAGGACCACAAACCGCCCCTTTTTCTCTGCCCTGGGGACAAAACTCCTCGGCCCTCAGCCTGACCTCCCAATCTCAGCTCAGACCACATCCAGCGGCTTCTTCAAAGTCACCAGGCCCTTCCTGCCTCCGTGCCTTTGCCCGGTTATTTCCCCTTTCATAGAGAGCCGGTGGGCCTGATTGATCCTCAAACCCTAGCTCGACCGTCTCCCACCGGCTACAGCCCATCCCACCTGCCCCCGCCCGGCCCCGGACTACGGGCTCGATCTTTGTTCATGCATTCACCGGATGGGCGCTGAGCAGGTCCTCGGTCACGCCGGGCAGGGAGCCCTGACCCCCGTGAGCCGACAGGCTGGGGGGCCCCGAGACCTGTTTTCATAAAAGGCAGCCACTTGGAGTGCGTGGTTCAGACACGTGAAGAATGTGCCGCTGCCCCAGCCGACACAGAGGTCATTTCCGTCACTCACTCATCCCCCACCGGCTTCCAGGCAGCCCCCCCCCCCATCTTCTTGTTGTCACTATGGAGCCCACTTGTCTTCTCCGGACTCGAAGGGCAATGGATCACTGTAGGCCCAGCTTCCTTCCCTAAGCAGGGGTCCCCAGGGCCAGATCGGGCCCTCTGCCTGCTTGTTTAAGGCCTGTAAGCTAAGAAGGGTTTTGACTTTTATTTCTCTTCTTCAAAAAATAATGAATAAACTTCCTTTTTTCTAGTGTAGTTTTGGATCGACAGAGAATCGGGCAGAGCGCACAGACGGTTTTGTATAAGCAGCCTGTTCCAAAGCCCATCCCCCTGTTCCCAGTCTCCCCTGTGAACGTCTTGCCCAAATGTGGCTCATTTGTTCCAAATGCTGAGCCAGTACTGGTAAATCGTTATTCGCTCAAGTGCGTTGTCTACATGAGGGCTCACTGTTGGCGCTGGACCACGCTGTAGCTCGGGACCGAGGTGTGACAGGTGCCTACCATGATTGCAGCAGACGGAATATTTCACTGCCCTCAAAGTCCTCTGATCTCTGGCAACCACTGATGTCTATACTGTCTTCTTCATAGTTCTGACCTTTCCAGAATGTTCTGCTGTTGGAATCATACAGTCTGTAGCCCTTCCAGACTGGCTCCTTTCACTTAGCAATATGCACTAAAGGTTCCTCCGTGTCTTTTCGCGGCTGGACAGCTCATTTCTTTCTAGCGATGAGTAACACCCCATCGGCCGGACGGACCACGGTTTACCCCCTCGCCTACTGAAGGGTATCTGGGTTGCCTCCGGTCTGGGAGATTAGGAATAAAGCTGCTGCAGACATCCCTGTACACCTTTTCAGACGGATGTGTGTTTCAGTTCATTTGGATAAATACCCAGGAGCTCCACTGCTAGGTTGTCTGGTAAGAGTATGTTTAGCTTTGTAAGAAACTGCCAGAAAAGGGCGCCTGGGTGGCTCCGTCGGTGAAGCTGCTCCCTTCAGCTCGGGTCATGGTCCCGGGGTCCTGGGATCGAGTACCACATCGGGCTCCCTGCTCTGCAGGGAGTCTCCTTCTCCCTCTCCCACTCCCCCTGTTTGTGTTCCCTCTCTCACTGTGTCTCTCTGTCAAATAGATAAATTGAAATATCCAAAAAAATGTAATAAAAAAAGGAACTGCTGAAAGTACCATCTTCAAAGTAACTGTACTGTTTTGCATTCCTACCCCCAATGAATGAGACTATCTGGGTTTCAACCTGTTTGAAAGGTTGAGAAAAATCCAAAGAAGACTATTTCATGAAATGCATATGAAATTGAAATTTCGGGGGGCGCCTGGGTGGCTCAGTGGGTTAAAGCCTCTGCCTTTGGCTCAGGTCATGATCTTGGGGTCCTGGGATTGAGCCCCGCATCGGGCTCTCTACTCAGTGGGGAGCCTGCTTCCTCCTCTCTCTCTCTGCCTGCCTCTCTTGCCTACTTGTGATCTCTGTCTGTCAAATAAATAAATAAAATCTTAGAAAAAAAAAGAAATTGAAATTTCGGTGCCCACATATTAAGTTTGATTAAAACACAGACACACTCATTTACGGATGAGTCTAGGTCGCTGGTTTCTCCTGCACTCTAAGAGTAGAGTTGAATGGTCGGCCCCAAGATGCTACATCGCACAAACCAAAAATATCCTAAGTGGCCCCTTATAGGAAACGGGTGCTGAGACTTACCTCCGTCACTGTGTGGCTCCGTAGGTCCCTCCTTTTCACCACTGAACAGGGTTCCAGCATGGGCATCCATCACTGATCTGTCTGGCAGCCGACAGACACTGGGCTTTTCCCTGCCTTTACCTATTACGAACAAAGCTGCTGTACACATTGGTGTAGGAGACTATATGGGACAGAGGTTTGCATTTCTCTCAGGTGGATGCCTACGAGGGGAATCGCTGGGTCCTGCTGGAGCATGTTGTCCTTCATATATGACCTTGGGCAGGACACGATTTCTAACCGATGCCCTTTTTTTAAAAAAAAAAAAAGATTTTATTTATTTATTTGACAGACAGAGATCACAAGTAGGCAGAGAGGCAGGCAAAGAGAGAGGGGGAAGCAGGCTCGCTGCTGAGCAGAGAGCCCAATGCGGGGCTTGATCCCAGGACTCTGGGATCATGACCTGAGCCGAAAGCAGAGGCTTAACCCACTGAGTCACCCAGGCGCCCTGATGCTCTTTTTATACCAAGGATTCCTTCCTTGCCCTTTGCCCTCTACCAGATGAGACCCCAGAGGACTTTATTGCCCCCGGGAAGGAAAAACAGACCAGAAAAGCATGTGAAAGTTTACTCTGTTTCCAAAACCAGAGCTTTTGTGTTTCAAGAATCTGGGTTTTTGAGGGGCAGACCAAGCAATGAAGAGTTTCAGACATGAAATTGATCCCCCAGACAAAAGATTCAAGGGGGGGGTGGAAATATGTATAAGGATAAGCCCACCTGTGTGGGCCCCTCTGAACCTCCCCTAAGTGTTCCCTGATCTCTTGTTGCCCTACTTGACGCCACTGTCACAAGAAACTCATGGACGTGGTGGGACCATAAGATGGCAGGAGCCTGAGACACGAATGACTGGGAGAAAGCAGGGCCCCCTCCACCTAAAATACCACCCGAAGCTCAAACAGGCATGTGACCGAGAGACTCACTTGTGTTAAGCCACGAGAGAGAGCCTTTCTAAATCAAGAGTACCAAACATGAACGCTCAGCTGGTCACATTACCCAATGTGAGAACAGTGTGGTTGGCTGGGAGGCAACAGAGAGTGGTGGGGACTACGGCAAACTGGAGCCCACGCACCATCTAGAGAGGAGAGAAACACTTTGCCTCCTCTACTTGCTGCTACAGGGCAATAGGGACCCAAGGTGGCCAGAAATCCTGACCTTTCTAGAGAAGCTGGAAGTTTAGATGCTTATAAATTGCCCTTCTCATTAAAGGGCAGTGAGTCATTTAAATTCTGCAAAAATATACTGTGCTGGCTGGATTCGATGCATCAGGGTTGGATATGACCCCTGGGCCACTGGTCTGCAACCTTGGTCCATTCATTCAATTAATATGAATTTATTGAGCAACTCTGTGCCAGGCACATCCTAGGGAAAGGGAAAAGGGGAGAAGAGCTCCCTGGCAGAAATCCAGATGCATAACCCCACCCCCCAACCTGAGAGGGAGGGGGTTCGGGGTCTGTGTGGGCTGTGCAGCAGCTTCCAGGCCTTTCCAAAGATTTACTGGGGAAAACTTTGCCTCACTGTCTCCCAGAATAAACTCCCAGCCATGTGCTAATTACTATGCCCTTGAGCAAAAATGTTAATCTAAAAAACATAAAATTATAATGGCTTACTTGACATAATAGGAACAAACAAGATGAGCCAGGAAGCAGCTAGCAGCAGTGTCGCCCACACCAGCCCCCTGCAGACCCCAGTGGAGGGTGGGGAACAGGGCAGCTGGAGGGGGCGGGGGATCAGAGGGCGGGGCCCTGCTGGGCAGAGATTTATGGCCCTGGGATGTGGCTGAGCACGTCTCTCCATTGCGGTTTTCTGGCTCAGATCGAATAGTCATTGTATCTGGGTGTGGAACCGCCAGGCTGAGTGAATCTTCGTTCCTCCTGTGTGTCCTGGGGACAGTGACTTCCTCTCTCTGTCTGCCCATTTCCTCATTCATGAAATGGGGCTAAGAAGAAGGTCCACCTCTGAGAGTTCTTCCCCACCTTGTGCATTTGTGAACGCTGAGCCCAGCTCTCCACACACAGGAAGCTCTCCCTACGTGATCCTGATCATGGCTCCAGGACTATGGAGGACAGAGGGGAGGGGCTGCAGGAGGGAGGACTCCCCACTGCACACCTCTGTCCTTCCTTCTCTTTCCTGGGCCTGTCCCACCCCTAGCTGTAGCTCCAAGGTCCCCGTTTGGGAAAGGTTCTCATGCTCCTCCTACTGGCCTGCCTGGCCCAGCGTCCGTTGGGTAGGAAGGTTTCCGGAGATTCTGGAGTTGGCAAGGAGGAAGGGAGGGAGCTGGTCATCTCTTGATAAGACATGATCTCTGAGGGCGCCTGGGTGGCTCAGTTGGTTAAGCCTCTGCCTCCGGCTCAGGTCATGATTCCAGGGTCCTGGGATCGAGCCCCGCATCAGGCTCTCTGTTCAGTGGGAAGCCAGTTTCTCTTCCTCTCTCTCTCTGCCTGCCTCTCTGCCTACTTGTGATCTCTCTCTGTCAAATAACTAAATAAAATCTTAAAAAAAAAAACCCTTCTCGTCTGAGCCCATAAGACAGTGAGGGGGTAGGGCCCCACCCAGGGCCCATGCACACACACCCAGAGCCTGTGTGCGCAAGCACACACACACACACACACACACACACTCATACAGACCCTCTCTTGGCTGCCCTTAGCCCCAGGCTCTCTAGAGAGTTTCTAACTGGTGGCATGCTTTGGGTTGCAAGTAACAGGAAATCTAACTCAAAAATGGCTTAAACCAGGGGTCCCCAGACTACTGCTCCTGGGCTGGCTCTGTGTTTTGCTAATAAAGCTTTATTGGAACCGAGTTATGCCCATTTGTTTGACTATTGCCTCTGGCAGCTTTCATGCTCCAACAGCAGAGCTGACTAGTGGTGACAGAGACCGCCAGGTCTGCAAAGCCTAAAGTATGACTCTCTGGTCCGTGACAAGACCTTTTTTTTTTTTTTTTTTAAGATTTTATTTATTTATTTATTTGACAGACAGATCACAAGTGGCGGGGTGGGGGGGAAGCAGGCTCCCTGCTGAGCAGAGAGCCCGATGCGGGGCTCGATCCCAGGACCCCGGGATCATGACGTGAGCCGAAGGCAGAGGCTTTAACCCACTGAGCCACCCAGGCGCCCCAATGTGACAAGACCATTTTGCTAACCCTGCCTTAAACAACAAAAAAGACTTGAGTCGTTTGATGAAGGCACAGAACGAAGGTGACAATCAGGTGCCTATGACCGCACAGCAAATTATCTCTAGATGCAGAGGCTTAAAGCAACAATAGTCATTTCTTATGTCCCCGTTTCTGTGAGTCGTGAACTTGGGAGTGGCTCTGCAGGGAGTTCGGAGCCCCAGCAGTCAGAAGGTGCGGCTGGAGGCATCAGGGCTCAGACAGGGTCACCTAGACGCCGTCTTCTTTTATGCCCCTGGCACTGGGCTGGGAAGACTCAAACCGTGAGCACACCTCAGGTATCTGCCTTAAGATTTAAGTGTTTTGTTTTTTGGGGTTTTTTTGTTTTTTAGATTTTATTTATTTATTTGTCAGAGAGAGAGAGCACAGCTAGGGGAGGTAGAGAGAGAGGGAGAAGCAGGCTCTCTGCTGAGCTCCATCCCAGGACCCCAGCATCATGACGTGAGCCGAGGACAGATGCTTAACGACTAAGCCACCCAGGTGCCCCAGCTTTAAGTGTTCTTTCCAGCATGACAGCCTCAGGAGAGCCGGGCTCCTTACACAGCAGTTCATGGCTCGGCGTCCAGAGCATGTCCCAAAAGAGAGTCGGGTAGAGATCCTACTACCTCTATGACCAAGCTGCAAAGTCATGCAGCTTCACTTCCTCTGCACCCACTGGTCGAAGCAGTCACAAAGGCTCACCCAAGGTTCAAGAGTAGGGAACTTAGACCCACTTCTGCGGTGCCTCAGCATGGTCACCAAGAATCCAGGATCCTTCCATCTTTCTGCTCTGCTGACCTTGCTTTGTACTTGACTGATATCCCCAGTCACAAAATGGCTGCAGCAGATCCAGCCTTTTAGGAGAACACAGCAATGTCCAGCAGAAGAAGAGGAAACCGTCTTGACCTTGTCTCTCTCTTTTGTCCCCCACATCTTTACCAAAATATGTGTCATACAAAAGAGGTCATAAATCTAAGTGTTGGGGTGCCTGGGTTAAGTGTGGGTTAAGCATCCCACTCTTGGTTTCGGCTCAGGTCATGATCTCAAGGTCGTGAGACCTAGCCCCATGCACAGCTCCACGCCCACCATGGAGCCTGCATGAGATTCTCTCTCACCCTCTCCCTCTGTCCCTCCCCACCCCTGCTCCCTCTCACTCACTCCCCCTCTCTCTCTAAAATAAATAGATCTTTTTTAAAGACACCATTTTTAATAAATCATAAGTTTTCAGAGCAATATATTTCCAGAAGTGAGCACATCCGGTGGCCGACACCGAGATGGATGATGCGACCGGAAGCTTCTGGAAGCCACCGGAAGCTGCCCGAAGCCCCTGCACTCCACTCAGCCACTCCCCCACGTGGCTCCCCCTAGGTAGCCACCATCCCCACCACCATCCCCGCCACCATCGCCACAACCCAGTCTTGGCTGTTTTGCATTTTGTACAAATGGAATCAGAGCTACGTGCCAGTGTGTGCCCAGCGTTTCCTCCCCGCCATTGCCAGGAGGAGCTTCCTCTACCATGTCGGGTGGGGTTACAGGCAGCTCTTCCTCCTTGCTGTGTACTAAATATCTCACGGTGAGCCACCACCACTGATTTCTCCATTCCCCTGTCGCCAGCTACCCGGCTTGCTCGGGCAGTTGCAATCGCAAAGAGAGCTGCCATTACCATCTCCAGAGGCATTTCCCTGCAGAACTGGGGGTGCACGGGGTGGCAGACAAGTATAATTACTGGGTTACAGAGGAGGTGAAGTTCAGTTTTAGTAGAAATTTCCAAACTGTCCCCAAAGTGGCCAACAATGTCCCTGGCACCAAGCTCGGAAGTCCTGGCACCACACCTCCCCCCCGCTGTCCCCGAGTGACCCATTGTGTCCAGTCTCCTGCCCCAGTGTCATCCAGGCCTCTGTGACTCCCTTCTTTCCTGCCTGCTGGAGACCAGAGCCATGAGCTCCAAGGTGGGCTGTCACCTCCAAAGGCAATGGGGCTGCCGAGGACACCTCATTAAAGGAAGTTTAGCTTACAACTTTTAAAGGTTTTTTTTTTTTTCTTTAAGATTTTATTTATTAGTTTGAAAGAGAGAGCATGAGAGAGGGGAGGGGCAGAGGGAGAAGCAGCCTCCCCACCGAGCAGGGAGCCTGACACGGGACTAGATCCCAGGACCCCAAGATCATGACCTGAAACAAAGGAAGACACTCAACCAACTGGGCCACCCAGGTGTCACCAAAGGAGGTTATTTTTTAGGACAATAGAAAAGGTGTTTATTATAAATATTTAGAAAAAATTTTGGACTCTAAAAAAGAAAATGATAGTGATAATGAAGAATGTCCACTACAATTTTAATATATTTCTTTCCCATCTTTCTTCTACACATTGATGTGGACATATGATTGTGGCTAGCTTTTATAACATACTAACCATACGCCAAGCGCTGTTTTTTTAAGCACTTCACATATATTAACTCATTTAATTTTCCTAACAATCCATTCAAGTGGCTACTGTTATTGTCCTCACTTTTCAGACGAGGAACATGAAGCCCAGAGAGGTGAAGTGACTTGCCCAAGGTCACACAGCTCTTACGTGGTAAAGCAAAGACGCGAACTCAGCTCTCTTGGCCCACGTCTGCTTCTAACCGCTCCAGGTTACTTCTTCTGGTCTTGTTCTTATTCACCTGGAGTTGCATGATGCAGAGTGGGTGTGATCGTGGACTTAGGAGTCCCAAGTTCAGAGCCTGGGAGCCCCCTTCTTCCCGGTCCCCTGTGATAGGGCCAGGGCACCTCTGTTCTTTGGTCACCTGCCTGACTGGGGGTAGGGGGGTATCCCAGCCTCAGGACAGTGGTCACGGAGAGCCGGCCCAGCCTCCCTGTTTCCCCGGCCCTGGGGTCTCTGCAGAAGGTAGACGTGTTGGGCGTTCACCTGTCCTCGCCAGGTGTCTTTCATCTCTGCCTCTGAAGATAAAGATCTGTAGGCTGCCAAAATCGCTGGAAAATGCCAAGACGTTCTTCACCCAGGCAATAAATAGAAAGACAGTCATGCTCCCCAGGGCTGTGTTCTCCCCAGTGCATGCTGGGCCACTGACGCATCCAGGGCACTTTCCAGGTGCCCTAGGGTGGGGGTGGGGGGCTGGCACCCTGCAGCACTGGCTCATGGTGGGCACATTCAAACGCAGCAAAAGCCAGCCTCTCCAAGACCAGTGGGGGCTGGAGTCACCCGGCCCGGCTTTTGGGTTCCCCCACTCCCCACACCCTGGTTTTGAGCAAGGCCAGCCTCCCTGGGCCCCCATTTTCTCAGCTGGAAAGTGGGCGCATTGACACTGTATTTCCCTGAGACGAAGCCACCATCGATGTTGGCTGCGCTGTAACGTGACACCCCACTAAGAAAAAACGTTGCCTCTAAAACTCTGGCCAGGCCCTAGTGGTCAGAAATGTTGTGATTTCAGTGAGGAGGGAAGCCAGGCCTCTCAGAAGTGATGACTTCCCGACCTCGCAGAAGGAGATGAGTCAGTATGGCTCAAGAGTTCGTGGCAGGGCTTGGCACTGGTGTGGTGTGCTTATCCTGACCAACCATCCTCTGACTTTCTCCTCTTTTGCAAGGGGTGAAAGACGGTGCCAGGTTCCCAAAAGGGAATCAATCTCTGGACAGTCTGTCCTGAACTTCATGGGGGAGACTGTCCTCCCAGAGGCCACTCCTCGGGCTGGGTTCATGGGCTTTGTTGTAACCTTCAGGCAGCCAGGTGGACCGCCCCTTTGGGGACATCACTGTCCTCTCTACTACAATGAAGGGCATTGGGGTGGCCTTTGGGCAGCAAGTTTCCCTCACTGGGGAGAGGTCTCCATGGAGATTCCCATGGAGAGACAGGCAACAGGCAGCTGAACAAAAAATATTCCATGATAATGTCAGGGAGACACGATGGTGAGGAAGAAGACACAGCAGAGTGAGGACCAGCGAGCTACGGGGAGGGTCCTGGCTATTTAGAAAAGGGGACCAGACAAGCAGTGGACATGAGGTGAACAGGGACATGCAGACATCTGCAGGAAGGGTGTTCTGGGCAGGGGAACAGCAAGTGCAAAGGTCCTGAGGCAGGAACGGATCATTCTAAGAGCAGAAGGAAGGCCCTTGGGAATGGAGCAGAGCGAATTGAAGGGAAGAGGGGAGGCCATGAGCTGGAGAGGTAGGCATAGGCCTCAGAGGTCGTGTGACGAGTTCAGATCTTCTGGGAGCAATGGGATATAGAGCAGGGGGTGGAATGGCCTGGTTGGTGTTTGCAAAGGCTGCCCTGGCTACTGTGGACTTCAGGGATTGAGGGCAGCACCAACCTCTTAGGGGCGTCCTGGAGGTCACACAGAAGAAGCCATATGAACTGCCTTCACCACACCCAGCATACAGTAAGCACTCGATTAGCGGCAGTCAATGTGAAGGTTGTTATTCTAATATTATTATCAATATTGCATTTCCACATGTCCTCAGTCCTGACACAATCCAATCCTCCAAGGCTCTGAATCTATCTGGGGAGATGCAGACATTCACATGGCTTCCTCCAAGCCGGGAAGCCCCGTCCTCAGGCCCAAACAAGGCTCTAGGAGCTCAGGGCAAGGGGAGTCTCTTCTCACCCCTTGGGATGTCTGGGACTAGCTGAGTCAACACCCCCGTTTCACCCCATGCCTTCCTCTCTCGCTGCCTGGAAAAGCCCCCCATCTGTGTGCCGGCCAGGCTCAGAAGCACTGACCCACAGGGAAGGCTCTCCAGCCCCAACTACCATTTCCCTGTGCAGAATTCTCCATGGATCTTGGCTGCAAGCACCACCAGCTGCATATCTGTGTGTGGACATTCCACAGGGGCCCACGGAGTGTCCCAGAGTTGGAGACTTTGCAGGAAATTCTGAGCCAGCCAAGCTCGGGATTGGCAAATATTCAGCACCTTCCTGGGCCACACCCTGGCAGACATCACTAATCGATTTCAGCTCTTTCCCACTGAACTTGAACATCACCCCAGGATCCTCAACCCGGGACGTTGGGGCAGTCACTCTCAACTTCAAGGAATTGGCACACGATCAAGACTATTGCTGCCCCCACCGTGGAGCACAAAGCCTTCATTTTTATAAATGGGAAACCAGAGTCCCCGGTAACAGGAAGAAGGTGGGACTCAGGACCCCTGACTCCCAGTGCCCGTTCTCATTCCTCACGGGCAAGGCGCCGTCCATCATTGACGACCACCTCCATGGACGGGGCTCAGGAATGGTTCTCAGGAGATGTCTGCTCAACAAATAACAGAAATTAAACAAAAAGCCAGAAAAGGAAAAAAAAAGGGGGGGGTGTTAAGCTGCAAATGATGCAAACTGGGCTACATCTGAGCGGAAAATCCACGACATCAAAGGTGGCTAGGTGTTTAGAACAGTTGCCAAGGGAAAGTTTCAGGGTGTCTCCCCTTGCTGGACTTTAAAAATGGTCCTGAAAAAAGTAGTCCTGATTAAATATCCCTCTGCCCGGGGGGTGCCTACAGATCTCAGGGTTCCTTATTCATCCATCAACAAGTGTTTGTTGAGCATTAACTACATGCCAAGCATAGAGCAGTTGCACAATGAAAAAGCAAGCTGTGTCTCTCTCTCTGTTACAGACCTTGGGCTGCGTGGATCAAGCCAAGCCTGGCGGCTAGAGTTGGCCCCCGCATGGCTATCCACATCATGTATTTGCCACCCACTGCTGCAGAGCAAAAACACCCCCAAACTTACCCATGAAGCCACCTGGGTCAGGAATTCGAGAGCAGCACATCTGGGTGCTTCTGCTCTGGGGTCTCCTATGAGATTACAGTGAGGGTGTGGGCTGGGCCTGCCTCACCTGCTGGTGTGACCTGGGCTGGAGATAGCGCACTCCGTGGCTGTTGGCAGTGTCTTTGTCGGCTCAGGCTGCGGTAACAAACCACCATGGCCTGGGTGGCTTAATAACAGAACATTATGATTTCTCAGCATTAGAGGCTGCAAGTCCAAGATCAAGGCACCAGGCTGCTCAAGGCCTGATTCTCCCGGCCTCTCTCCTTGGCTTGCAGAAGCCTATGTTCTCACCGTGTCCTCGGATGGCCTTTCCTCTGTGCTCGCGTCCCTGGTGTAGCTCTCTGTTCTTACAGCAGCGACACATAGGTTGGACGAGGGCCACCTCAACAGCCTTGTGTTAACTTCATCATCTCTTTGAAGGTCTCATTTCCAAATTCAGTCCCTTCCAAGGTACCATGGGGCTCAAGGATCCAACACAGGAATTTGGGGGTATACAATGCAACCTACGACAGTAAACCTCAGGTCCTTACAGGCTGTTGGTGGGAAGCCTCCGTTCTTTCCTCCCAATCTTGCATGGGAGGGTCCCAGAACCTCCTTACCTCCCAGGGGAGCTCCAGCCCCATCAGAGTTCAATCTTTCTTACCAGCCTTTGGATCTGAATGCTCTCCACATAGCAACCTGCCCAAGTCAATCAATAATTCATTCCACAAACATTCCCGCTTTGATGTGCCCCAGATGGGTGCTAGGGAGGTTCTGGAGGTGGGACAGAGAAGCAAATGTCCCATTCCAGGGTGGAGACACAATGTTTGCAGATAACAAGCTGCTGCTCGCCTGCCCATCATGAGCCCGGCACGGTACTAAGCCCTTTCCATGCACTCACTCACTGACCCCTGGAGGGGGTCCTGTGGTCACTCCCGCTTTCCAAATGATGGAACTGAGACACAGAGCAGTTAAGTCACCCATCATAGTGCAGAGACCACAGAGGTGGAGGTCTAACCCAGGGACAGGGATTCCAGAACCCAAGATTTCCACCAGGATCTGATCCTGCCATAATGGGTGACTCTTAGTGTGGCCTTTCGGACCTGCCCTTGGCCAGAGCTCCACTGACGGTGATCTCTCATTTTGCTGGGTGTAAGCGGAGCTCCCTGGTTGCGGCAAGGAGGAAATAAAATCATAGGGAGCCAGTCCTCACCTACATTAAATCCTTTCCCCCTCCCACTCAGGTTCAAGGATCAGTGGTGATGATAAAAGAGGCCTTGGCACCTCGCGTGCACGGAGGACACATTAGTGCACACATGGCCCTTCCGTCGCTCTGCACAGGGTGCTGGCATGGTCTTCATGGAACAGACAGCCTCCCCAGGGCCACGGAGGGGCCCCTGCTTCCCGGGAGTCGGGGTGTCTGCCTCGCCCCCGCCTGCCTGCCTGCCGAGAGCGCGGTGTTTCACATTCACACTCCGAACTACACAACCCCTAATTAGACATAGAAGCACCTCGAGTGTGCGGAGATAGTGGGAGATGGTTCCTGTTTAGTAAAAGTGTCATTTCATCTCTCTCTCCCTCTCTCTCTCTCTCTGGCTGCTTTTGAAACTTGCTGGTGGTAACAGAGATCAGAAAAAAAGAAACACCCACAGAAACACATGCCCGGGGGCTGAGGCGCCCGGCACCAGGTGGGCGTGCGAAGCAGCAGCAAATGCACACACACACACACACGCACACACGCGCCATGTGCTCACGTGGCTGGGCTCCCAACATGGGCACGCCCTGCTTCCAGTGCACTGGTGGGGAGAGCTGGCAGTCGGGAGCCATGAGGTCTTGGGTTCAAATTCCGACTCTACGGCTTGCTCACTCAGGAGCAAGGAACTTGACCTCCTCCTGTTCCTCAGCCATAAAATGAGGATGGTTCCCAGCAATGATCTCAATCTATAGTCTTCCTTGCTGTTCCTGCTGGGGCTGACCCACGTGACCTGCATCAACCAACCTCCTCCGCTCCTGCCTCTAGTTGAGGCTGACCAGTGGGGAGCATCAGGACAGACCAGAGGGGAGGGGGAGAGAGGGATGGGGGGTATTTCACAGTTTCCTTAAAATTTACATTAGCATAGGGGCACCTGGGTGACTCAGTGGGTTAAAGCCTCTGCCTTCTGCTCAGGTCATGATCTCAGGGTTCTGGGATCGAGCCCCACATCGGGCTCTCTGCTTCCCCCTCCCCTCTCTGCCTGCCTCTCTGCCTACTTGTGATCTGTGTCTGTCAAACAAATAAATAAAATCTTTTTTAAAATTTACATTAGTATAGCCTCATTTTAAGTATTTTGGCTATCTTTCATTGCCTCTCCAAACCCTCCCAGCTCTGTGCACAGGGGGGCTGACCCTGTGGACTACATTACCCAGGCTCCCTTGCACTCTGCTGGGTTCAGCCAATGGGAGGCTCTGATGGAAGACTGGCAGGCAGCAGGAGAGAGAGGCTGGAGTATTTCCCCCACATCCCTTCTGCCTCACTGTGACTATAACATATTCTTCTGCCGATGGTCACTCCTTTCCTACAGCTACAGCTCCCTCTGGGTCCTGGGAGCTACTTGCTCCCCACGTCTTCTGGTAACAGCTCCCTGCTCTTGCTAGCCCTGAGCACTGCTCCGGTTTCTTCTTCTTCCTCCTTCTTTCTCCTTCTTCTTCTCCTTCTTCTCTTTCTCTTTCTCCTTCTCCTCCTTCTCCTTCTCCTCCTCCTCCTCTTCCCCCTCCCTCTCCCCCTCCTCCTCCTTCTTCTTCTTCTTTTTAAAGATTTTATTTATTTATTTGACAGCCAGAGATCACAAGTAGGCAGAGAGGTAGGCTGAGAGAGAGGAAGAGAAGCAGGCTTCCCGCTGAGCAGAGAGCCTGATGCGGGGCTCCATCCCAGGACCCTGAGATCATGACCTGAGCTGAAGGCAGAGGCTTTAACCCACTGAGCCACCCAGGCACCCCTACTCTGGTTTCTTCTTGATCTCGCAAACATACACCCGGCTTCCACCTTCATGAACTCTCCCCCTTTTCCTGTGTGAGTGCCAGGACTCGGATACATTGAACAATGATATTTGTGAAATCTCAGGTTGGATGAGCCAGTTACCATGTTTGAACACACATTAAAATATGAATCATTAAAGCCAAAAATACAGTTGGCGTTCTACTTAACCTCACATTTCAGTGGTATTCATGGCACTCTGGGACAGTGTCATGGGAAAAAACCCTTTTACAAGGATAATCCAAAGCATATTTGACCCAACCACAGGGTCCAAATTATCACACATTCTCCTGGGATGGGAGTGGGATGTGGCTTGCAAAGGTCGGATTTAACTAGGGATACCGATGGGAAAAAAGAATGGAGGGAGGCAAACTGAGTGCAAGTAGTCTGGGTCCTACTTAAAATGTTAAATTCTGATATTTCAAACAGGAAGCTTACTATTTTTGCAAATAATTGCTATAATGCTTTTATTCAGAATTCTTGCTTCCAAGTGACCAAGACCAACTAACATGACTGTATTAGTTTCCTAGACTGCCGTGACAATGTACAGTAAACCAAGAGACTTCAAATAACAGGAATTTCTTACCTCACAGATCCAGAGGCCAGAAGTCCAAAACCAAGGTGTCAGCAAAGCCACACTCTGATGACTCTAGGCAAGACCCTTCCTTGACTCTTTGAGCTTCTGGTGTTTGCTGGCCATCCTAGGCATTCCTTGGCTTGTAGACACATCCTTTCAGTCACATGGCCTTGTCCCTGTGTGTCTTCACATATTTGTTCCTCTGTGTATGTCTGTTTCTGTGTCCAAATTTCACATTGCTATAGGAATTCCAGTCATCCAGGACTAATTAGGCCTGCCCTAATAACCTCATCCAAATTTGATTACCTATGTAAAGACCCTATTCTCAAATATAGTCAAATTCTGGGATCCTGGTGGTTAAGGCTTCAACATATCATTCTTTTTTAAAAAAATATTTTATTTATTTATTTGACAGAGAGAGCAAGAGTGCACAAGCAGGGGGAGCAGCAGAGGGAGAGGGAGAAGCAGGCACCCCGCTGAGCAGGGAGCCCGATGTGGGGCTTGATCCCAGGCCCCTGAGGTCACGACCCAACCCAAAGGCAGCTGCTTTTGGTGCCAACTGAGCCACCCAGGCACCCCTCAACATATCATTCTGAGGGAAGGAAAACAATTCAACTCATAACAGGGACTCAATGACCAAAAAAAAAAAAAGGAAATTATTGTTCTGGCTAATAAGAAAGAAAAAAAAACCACAGGAATGTGTCTTCAGGTGTGGCTTGATCCAGGGCTCACTACCTTCGCCATGCCATCTCAGGCTCCCCATCTCTCTGCTCAGTTTGTGTCTGTTCTGGCTTTCTTCTCAAGCAGTCTCTCTCCACTTGGGGCTCCAGGCAGCTCCAGGTTTCTGTTCTACCCACTAAGCAACAAGAGCAGAAAGCATTCATCTTTTTTCCAACAGATTCCTCAGGCTGATGCTCACCTGCCTTGCTTGGAACACACACCCACTGCTGAACCAATCACAGGGTCAGAAGGCAGGACTATGCTGACTAGGCAGGCCTGGGTCCTCTGCCCATCTGTGGAGGGTGGTTGGGGGAGGAGATGCAAGGAGTCAGGTCCTGGCAAACCTGGTGGCCTTAGCATAGGAGATGGTGATCCCCAAGGCCAGGCCTGGTTACCAGAAAGAGCCTGGAAGCTGGCCAGCACAAAGAACAGGTACCTACCAGATGCCTGGGGAGAAAAAAACCCAAAACTCAGGATGAACATCCACCGGTGATGAACAGTAGTTATCTTGGGAGTCAGAGATTTGCAGTTTTCACTGCCTACAGAATGCATAGCAGATTTTTGCCTTGCTAGAATTTTCCTGGAGAACGACTGTCTCCATTCGCATCCCCAGAGGTGCAGACTCTGAGAGGGAGGTGAAATGCGCAGTCTATTAAGGTGTGCCCTTGAGATCCACCTTGTGGAAGGGCAGGAAGGGACACGGGAGAGGCAGAGGGAGGGAGAGGCAGAGGGAGACGGCTGCTCAGCCGTCCCCCTCATGGGAGTTTCTGGAGCTGGAACGGCCTCTCAGGGGGTCGCACCGGGGGCTGAGCCACCAGTGTCTTCATCAGCACTCAGGGTCTTCTCCAGCTGGGCACCACGGACAGCTGCAGCCTGATCGCCCTTTGTTGTGGAGGCTGTCGGCGCAGATCCCTGACCCCAACCCACCAGATGCCAGCGTCACTCCCTCCCCAGCTGTGACAAGCAGAAATGTCTCCAGACACTGCCAAATGTCCCCGGAGGGTGGTGTGTGTGTGTGTGTGTCAAACGCCCACCCTGCTGAGAACTGCTGAGTCATCAGATGAGGAGAGTTCCAGGAGGGCCGTGACCAGGAGGAGAGGGCTCTGCAGCCATGGGGTGTCCTGGAGAGGCTGACAGCTGAGGCCATCTGCCAACAGAGGCACCAAAGCTGGGGCAAAAGGCCCTTCCTTGGAGGGGGATCCGAGCCACCGCTCTCCACCTCCACCCTAATAAGGTATCAGAAAACTATTTAATACCACGTTTCCAACACACAGCTTGGGCAGAACATTAATCTCATGCAATCTCTTCTCCAGTCCACTTGGTCCAAATGTGGTGGCCTCCCACCCCGTCCAACCCCTTCCCCACAACGAGCTGGCTCTCTGGGTGGGGGTTGGGGCACGTTCCCTCCACGTGGGGATTACACAGAATGTGTTTGCACAACTGTGGTCTCTATGACCAGCCTTGTTGGTTTTGCTTCATTAACCCTTCCCCTTCCCTGCCAGCAGAACCTTGATTTTTGTCTAGTTGCTAACTTGGTCCCACTCCTGCCCCATGTGGACAGCAACGATTTAGGCCAATTACGGGGAGCACCCCGCCCCCACCCCCAGGCCTCCCTTGTTCACAACTGGCCTAGGCGACTTCACACAGCAAATTCTAGCAATAGGGGAAATGTGTCCTGGCTGTGGGAAAGCTTTCCTTGTCTTTACACATAGCCCCAAGGAAAGGATATTCATTCTATTGCCCTCTGGACATTGGGACAGGATGTCTGGCTCAACAGCAGCCATTTTGTGCCCGGATTCTCAATGACAGTAGTGAGTTGCCAAATCAACCAAATCAACCATCCCTCTCCCTCTCTTCGTGTGTCCTGAGATAATAACACTTCCCTCCAGGAAGCCATTTCAAACTAGGGCTTCTGTTATCAGTAGCTCCTTGATTCACCTGGACAGTCCTACAGTAAGGAGCTTGTTTCCCTTCATGTTTATCAATATTTCTCAAGCTTCTCTGAGCAGAAAAAAACTAAAAAAGGACATTTTTATTTTGATTTTGAGCTAGGTGACCTTTCCCGGCCTTCTTTGTGGCTAAATCTGGCCAATGAATGAAGACAAAAGTGTTTAATGGAACTTCCAGGAAGACTCCTCAAAGGAGGATGACTCAGGGGGACAGTGGTCTCTTTCCTCTTTCCTGCTGCTGGGATGCAGACACAATGGCTAGAGCTCCAGGAGCCACCTTGAATTATGAGGTCACTTTGAGGATGAAAGTCAGACACCACCATAGAGAGGAGCCCCAGGCCTGGTGCATAGTAAGTGCTGAACACATGGGAGCTGTGATTTTATCATTTGGATCTCCAAGACCCACGGTTTCCCCCAGCATATTCAGCAGAACAAGAGGAGTTTCTAAAAAGCACTGTTCTTGTGATATAATTTTGATATATCTCCTCCAGACACACAAGGGATAATTCTACATTAAATGCCCTGGTAAGGCCTGCATTCTCTCTTTGTTTAATCTTGTCCTTCCCAGATTGATTTGGGCACAAACCCTCCTCCCCTCAATAGCTTTTCTTCTAATCACATTTACTCTCATTGCCCTGAACATACTCCAGGAAATCTCGATCTAGCCCAGTGCTTCTCAAACTTTACTGTGCACACCAGTCATCTGAGGAGACTTTTGAAAGACAAGATTCACCGGTTTCTGGTGGGGCCTGAGATTCTGCATTTCTGGCAAACACGCAGATGAGCCTGATGTTGCTGGTCCAGACACCACAGTTTGAGAAGCAAGAAGTAATCATCTCCCTGGGGCTCCTGGGTGGCTCAGTGGGTTAAAGCCTCTGCCTTCAACTCGGGTCCTGGGATGGAGCCCCGCATCGGGCTCTCTGCTCGGCGGGGAGCCTGCTTCCCTTCCTCTTTCTTTGTCTGCCCCTCTGACTACTTGTGATCTCTGTCTGTCAAATGAATAGGTAGAAATCTTAAAAAAAAAAAAAGAAGAAGAAGAAGAAGAAGCAATCATCTCCCTGATGGTGTGTCTTCATTTTACTCACCTTCTCGGGCAGCATAGGTGTGCTAGGGGAGGAGATGGGCATTAGCTTCGCAAAGTCATGTTCAAATCCCAGGTTCACCCTAGAGCTCTGGGACTCTGAACAAGCCACTCTTGCCTCTCTGAACCTCCATTCTGACAAAAAACAAAACAAAACAAAACAAAAAAAACAAAAACCAAAAAAACAACAATCCAATCTCTCTCCTTTGACCTTCTCAAAGGAGAGAGATTGAACCAAGTAACAAGAATATCAACTATACACACCCTTATGTACAGATGAGGAAACAGGTTCAGAGAGGCTAGGCAAGATCTCCAAGGACACACAGCCAGGAAGTAGCAGACCTGACTCCAGATACACTCCTGCTTCCCCTTCTCTCTCTCTGCCTGCCTCTCTGAGTACTTGTGATCTCTGTCTGTCAAATAAATAAATAAATAAAAATTTCAATCTCTAATCAGAGAAACACCAAATAATAAGACCCACGTGACACAAAGACCTCTCTGAGGTCCTGGATAAGTTGCAAGCTTTGCAACGTCCAGAGCCCAAAACCTTGGAGAGCCGCTCCCTTAAACAATAGTTTTCCTTGGCTCCTTAAACTGAAATCGCTAAGTTACACAGCACTTTGTATGAGCCTGGCACCTGCCTAAACATTTGGCGTAGGTATTTTTTACATCGACGTGCACACAGATATTCACTTAATAGAACAACAGCCCCCTGATGTGGGTTCCAGTTACTGGCAGATGGGGAGACTCCCTCCCGGAGGGGAGGAGTGGGAGTGTAGGGAGAGGGGATCAGAACCCAGGCAACTGGAACTTTAACTACCAATGGTTACACCATCCCCACTCCTAACCAGGACCACCCAAAGCTGGTCCGGAAGAGGCTGAGAATCTGGATCAAACCACCTGAAGTCCTCAAAGTTGGGAAAATCTCCCAGGATTCACTGCGTCCATTGCCCAGAGTCTAAAGCAGCAACAGACCTCCACCCAACGTACCCCAGACCCTGGTCTGTCCGGATTATCTATTGCAAAGGAGGCCTGGCCACCCCTCACTCCCTCCCCTCCAGCCACACTGGCTTTTTGCTGCTCCTCAGACACACTAAACAGTTTTGAGCCTCAGGGCCTTTGTACCTGCTGTTCATTTCAGCAAGAAAACATCTTTCTTTGTCTTGGGGCCGCTCTGTCTTACTCAGGCCTGATGGGTCTGCCTTCCCCGGCAGTCCCTCCCACACCCGTTCCCTTTCCCTGCTATATATTTCCTTAGTAACACTTATCACCATGTGACATTATATTATATATGCACTGGTCTAGGGTTTAGCGTCTGTCTCCCTTGTGAGAGTCCAAATGCCACAAAGACTCGGGCACAGTGACAGGTCCCAGTGCTTTTGAATGAGTGAATGAATGAGCAAACGATGGGAGCAGAAAAGTGGGAGCAGACTAAAAGGGCAGCCGCCCACCTCCTCCCCGCCAACCCGGGGCTCATTGTGGTCATGCTGACAGCATAGGCTGGCCAGATTTTTGGAGTTTTCAAAAGAAGCTGAACATCCAGATTTTTATGTAGAATCTCCTGGCTTTTATACACTAGCAACTTATTCAAATTACCAAAATTTAAAAAAACAGCTCACTGAGCCAAGCTCATGGAGATAAACTCAGTAGAGTTTGGCAGTGGGCTCCCCTTCTCTTGTAAGGGGAAGTGACATTTGAGCAAGGCTGGAGAGCCTGAACAGGGAAACGTTAGACCCAGGCCAAGGGGGGGGCAGGGGGGGCGCGGGGGGGGGGAGTGGAGGGCAGGAGGGGGAGGGGGAGGGGGAGGGGGAGGCGGGGGCGGGGAGCGGGGGGGTGGAGCAGGACGCCGACGGGCGGGGCGAGTGGGGTGGGTGGGGACTTTGAGGACAGGCCCAGCCCCCTCCTCCCTCGCTTCGGAAGTACCCCACCCACCCCGGGTCCCTGCTGGCTGCAAGCCACGCACTTGGAGCATATGCGTGGAGTGTTTTCAGAAACGGAACACACAATACACAGCAAATAAGGCTGCTCCTCCGTCTGGCCCGGACGCGTCCCGCACTCGGCCAGATGGTCCCCGCCGCCTCCCCAGCCGAGGCCGGGGCTTTGTGCGACTCCCCCAGAGCCTCCTCGACATCCAGCATCCTGCATCCCGCAAGAGGCAGCCTGGAAGCTCTCTCCCCGGGGCCGCCGGGAGGATTTTTTCTTGGCCCGTGGACAGGAAGGCTGATTCAGCTGGGAACCTTCTGGATTTATAACCCCCTCCGCTCCATCCCCCGGTGACCCGGGGCCCCAGTGTGCTGGCGTTTATTGCTAATTGTTTTCAGACAGATGGCGTGGCCCAGAGTCTAATTCCCCAGGCAAGGGGGCGGGGGACGCTGGGGGAGGAGGCCGTGCCCTTGACCGATGCTTGCATTCTTGAAGAAAATGTTCGGGGTTGGGGGGGCGGGGCAGGGGGAGAAAAGAGTGGTGAGGGCTTGCAGAGAAGTCTCGGGACTTTGGGAAGGAAATGGGGAGGAGGAGAAGGATTTGAAAAGAAGGAGGCTACCCTGGAACCCCAGGGGCTGGTACAGCTGGGTAGAGAATGCCCCCTCCTCCAGGAAGCCCTCTTGGATTGAAGCCTAAGCGGCAGGGAGAATTCCTCCTTTAGGGTTGGATTAGGGATAGGGTGGGGTGGGGGTTTGTAAGGAGGTTGGAAGGACCTGCCCCGAACCTGATAAGCAGCCCTCCTTTTTCAATATGATCGCAAAGTCATCTGAGGGCTTACAGAGCCATCTTCATGAGAAAAAGAAGGTGGCCTCTGAGAGGGCAAGTGACTAGCTTGAGGTCACATGGCCAGTCCATGAAGATTCACTGAGCACCTACAGTATGCCTTCTGGGTTATAACCCACAGCAAAGGGCAAGCTCCCTGTGTTTACCGCTTGTGGGTTTGTAAGAGGAGACAGATGTTACTTCACAAAACAGTTCAGAAATTATAAGGACTGGAAAGAGAATAAGATAGGGAGATGGGGTAAGCAAGGACCTTAAGGGAAGGTCAGGGAGGACTTCTTGGACAAGGCAACATTTGAACTGAGCCTTGAAGATGAAGTAGGATCCAGCCATGTCTACATTTCAGGGGAGACTGTTCCAGGCAGAGGGAACAGCAAGTGCAAAGGCCCTGAGGGTGGGGGTGAGTTTGTTGTGTTCGAGCAACCAAATGAAAGCCAGTGTGACTACTTTGGGGTAAGAGTTACGGGAGGTGAAGTGCAGGACCCAAGGCCATCATGGGCTGTATGTAAGTGCTGAGGTGATAAAGACCATTCACCAAACACACCAAACACAGTTATTACTCTGTGTTCCAGGTGATGAAGACAGCACCCCCTCTGGGAAGGCAAGTGACTGCCCCAAGTTCACCAGCTAAACTGCAAGAGAATCTAAGTCTCAAGACAGAGAGAGTCAGCCTGTGTTCCATGGCAGGTTCTGGGAAACCTCTGAACCATGTGCCAGTCTTCCATGTGACGAGGAGATTGAACAACAGATGGCCATCTCTTGAGCCAGCGCCTGCTCATGACTCTGGGTGGCAAGTGCCAGAAACCCCAATACTCCCTGGTATAAACAGAGAAGTGAAGTCACTGGGTCATGTAACTGGAAAGTTTTAAGGAAGGGTGACTTCAGGAATGGCTGGATCTAGGGATTCAAATATGCTAAGATCACTTTCTCATCATCTCTCAGTTCTGTTTGCCTTTGCAAGCTCTCCCCAAAAGATGACAGAAGCACCCCCAGGAGCACCTAGCCTCTATCCCTCTAGCTTAGCAAGCTCCACAGAGACAAAGGGTCTCTGCTCCAGTAATCGTCACAAAAGTCCCAGGGCTGGCTCTCATTGGTCCATGTCAGGTCACATGGCCATCCCCAAACCAATCACTGTGGTCAAAAGAGTGCACTCTGCTGTCTGGCCCTGGAACTTGGGGTGTATAGGACCCCTCCTTCTTGTCCTGGACTGAAATTGGGAGACAGATGGTCCGCAGAGCAAAATGGAAATGCCAAAGCTAGAATGAGGGGGACAGGTGCTGGGCGGGCCTGCTGCACCTGCGTGCCTCCCACCTCCCATCAATGCTGGGAGACCCTGTGAGGCACCAAGAAGACAGGGGCGCCCACTGCCGCGCTCGCAGTCCTCCCCACCACAGGACTGGCGGGAGGGGTGTGGTGTGGGCTAGCGAGGCATCCGCAGGGCGTGTGTTCATGGACTGCTGCCTCGTCTGGTCACAGACATCTGCCCTGGAAGGGGCATTCATTCATTCATAAATATAGACTCTGCGTCTGCATGGGGACAGGAGCTGTCCTTAGCCCTGAAGACAAAAAAAAAAAAAAAAAAAAAAAAAAAAAATCCTCACCTTCATGACACTTCTACTCTCCATGGTAGACAATACACAAAATAAAAAAGTTAAATAAAAGCTATATCAGGCAGGGATAAATGCTACCAAGAGAAATGCAGCAGGGTGGGTGGGAGAGAGCATGGGAGGTGGGTGGAATTTTAAATAGGGGGCTCAGGTCTCCCAGAAATGGTGACATTCAAGTAAAAACTATGTAAAGAAGAGAACGAGGCAGGAATTCAGGGGTGTACCAGAAAACAGACACAGCCAATGCAAAGGCCCTGGGGTAGGCTTGGCATGTCCCAGGCAGAGCCAAGCAGCCAGGGAGAACACAGCTGAGGAAGGGGCAGAGTGGGAGGAGCTTAGCTGGATGCCCGAAGGAAGATTTGGGGCCAGATTGTGTTGGGCCTTTTCCCCCCAAATGAGAGCTGACTTTTACTCCAGTGAGGTGGGAAGTCAACTGTAGGTGTGTGAGGAGAGCGATGTTGCCCTAAGATTTAGCAGGATCCCTGTGGCTGCTCTGTGGAGATAAGATCATAGGGATGAGTGTGGCCACAGGGAGGGCTGTGAGTCCAAGCAAATGATGATGGTGGAGGGAGTTTGGCTGAAGGCAGGGGTGGAGAGAAGCGGTCACAGCCTCCGTGGATGTCTCCAATGGGATTGCCAGTAGGATTCATGAGGGAGCAAGAAACTGGGGTGGCCACAGATGCCAGGTCGCTCAGGTTCCTGCCTCACCCTGGCCTGGACAAGCAAAGGTTGTCTTGGCTCCGACATTTTGGGATTCGGAGACATTTCAAAGGCAGACCTCAGCTCCTGAGCCCACCCCTGGCAGCCATCTCCCAGGCCACCGTCCGTTCCTTCTCCTCAGACAGGCCAAGCATCCAGACCTATGCACATTATCAACCTCCCTCATCATTGCTGTTCCTGGGTGAGAAACAGAATTCTCTGGAGTCTTCTAGAATTCAACTGCCTTTCTGTTTGGAGCCCCATTCCGTGGAAGCAGAAGGTTGGGGAGTCTGGGATTTTCCCACTCTTCTCCCACCCTGTACCACGGAGTGAGTCCAGTTGTGGCCCTCCCAGCAGGGACAACCCACAGGTCTCTTTTTGATCCCA
This sequence comes from Mellivora capensis, assembly GCA_004024625.1. Taxonomy (NCBI): domain Eukaryota; kingdom Metazoa; phylum Chordata; class Mammalia; order Carnivora; family Mustelidae; genus Mellivora; species Mellivora capensis. The sequence goes on along the minus strand of PISX010000732.1, from coordinate 167,443 downwards.
TCTGTCCGTAAACCTTGGTCTAGCTTCAGCCACATTGACCTTTGTGTTCTCAAACACAACGAACAAGCATCTACCTCAGGGCCTTTGCACTTGCTGTTCTCTCTCCCTTGCCACCTACTTCCCATTTCACTGTGCCTTTCTCCTCATCACCATCAGGTCCTCAGTTAAACAACCCTGCTCTGGGAAGCCTCCTCTGTGCCCCTGGGTGAAGTCAAGCCTCAGTTATGCTCCCCACCCGCAGCATCTCTCCCTGGAAACTTTCCTGTCTTGACTCTTGTTACTTTGCAAGAGTCAGGCAGAAAGCACAATGACCACAGCCTCTGGAGCCAGACTGCCTGGGTCCAAATCTTGGCTCTCTCACTGAAGCACAGTGTGACCTTGACCAAGTCCCCAAACCTCTTAGCTGCATTTATAAAATGAAGGCAGTGATCATTCCATAGAGCTGTTAGGAGGATTACATGAGATACTATAAGCCAAGTGCCTGAAACAGTGTCTGACACATAGCACGAGCTTGGTAATGGTTGTTATCATTTTGTGCAATTACTTGTTCACCGCGGACCTCCCCTGGGGGGCTATAGTGCCACACGGTGGGTTCTGGACAGGGGTGGGGGGTGAGGAGGGTGGAGGGTAAGGAGGGTATTCCATCACCACGTCTTGCCTGGATGGATATTTTGAACTCTGAGTCCCTGTGGACCCTCCCTCCTTCACACACAACCCCGCCCCCGCAGCTTCCCCTCTCCCCGCCCCTCCCCTGCCAACCAGGGCTCACCAGCCCCTCCCCGACCCAGTCTCCTCTAACCACCCGAGTGCAATTAAGCCAAAGTTTTGATTTAAGATATTTATAAAGGCACTGAGGATGTCCTCTAATATCAGCTTATATATTTTTAATCTGCTGTTAAAGTGATTTAAAACAGAGCTCCGATGGACGAGCGTGATGGAAATTAAAAGTCTCCATCACCTGGCGTCTGGCTGTGGTGCCCCTGCTTACAAGGACACGATGGTGGTGGGGGGCACCTCCACCCCGCTGAGCTGTGGGGAAGTGCAGCTCTTGGCCAGGGCTGGGGCCTCCAGGGGTCCCCGCGTAATTAAGCAGGGGGCGCCAAGGCCGGGCAGGGTCTGCCGAGGGAGCCGCGCGGTCGCCCTGCACACGAGGCCTAATGAACGGTGACATCTGCTCATCCGTTTAATTAACGAGCCCCTGGCGCTGCAACAGGACACAGGGACCACGTCCTCTGTGCTTGCAGCATGGAGAGAAAAGCCCGGTGGAGAGAGGACTGCTAATTTGCAGAATGATTTTCTTTTCCTGCCTCCTATTAGAAACCAGAGAATAGAACAGGGCTCCTCTCTCTCCCTCCCTGCAAGGCAATTTCCTGGGACTCTTTTTTTTTTTTTTTTCTTTTTTTTTTTCCTGCGAGTTTCCTGGTGGGTAGACAAGCTCGCAGTCTGTTTTCTCCTTCCTCCCCATCTCTGGCCCTCCTCCCACCAGGCCTCTTCTCAGCAAAGTCTGAAATGAATGTAGGCAGCCGAGCACACAGGTCTGCTGCTTCCTCCAGGCCCAGGGTGACAAGCGTGAATCAGCACTGCCCATGCATTCACCTGTCAGCGGCGGGGACAGCATGCTGGTCCCTGGGAAGGCGCCCCCCAGGAGCAGGAGGAGAGAGTCTGAGCTTTCAGGGGCCAGGACAGGCCCACCCCATGGTGTCCCAGAGAAGGCAGCCTGTGTGCTGGGGGACGGGACTGGGGGCGGGGGAGGGGGAGCACCTGCTGTCACACCCCCAGACAGGGCAGTTCCCACCAGGCCCAGGAGCCCAGAGACATGCTCTAGAAGTGCGCTCCCTCGGCCCCAAGGAGACTGAGGTCCAGAGTGCAGGTGGGAAAGAGTGGCTTGAGACACTCTGGGGTCCCCTTGGAGACATCCAGGCGGCAGGATTAAGCACACAGCGGGAGAGTCCCCTGTGCGAGTGTCTGACGGGGGAGCGGCAGCGGGAGCAGTGGGAGCGGGTGAGACTGTAGAGTGGGGCGGGGAAGGGACTCTGACAGCTTTGGGGGGCCCCCAGTGGTGGAGAAGGACCAGTGTGGTAGACAGACCCCGAGACGCCCGGTAAGGTCCCTGGTGTCTCCTGGTGTTCAGATCCCTGTGTAATCCTCTCCCCTTGAACGTGGGCAGGGCCCAAGACTGGCTTCTTACCAGGAGAATCCTCCTTTCTCAGTCGGGAGGCACGGAATGGTGGACAGAAAAGTTCTGGGTGGGCAGGAGCCATTCATGCCCCAAGAGGAAGAAAGCGAGCTGGAGGCCAACAGGGGGGTGAGCTGCACCTCGAGCTCAGTGACAGGCCCTCCCACTAGGCAGCAGACGCAGGCACGTGGGGTCCCCCGTGGGAAGCCTCCCTCCTTCCCAGGCGCCCAGGGCTCCGTGCTGGCCTGGAGCTGGCGGGGCAGGTCGCTGAGCCGGCCCCCAGTGCCACACAGTGAGGCGAGCCAGGGATCCTGCCAGGCCGCTGGGCTGACCTCCTGCGGGCGGCCAGCAGCTAAACAAGGGCCCAGTGTGCTTTCCTGGGCGAGGGTTTGGCTGAGGGTTCACCCAGGAGCCCGGATCAGACAGGAGCCCTTTGAAGGCAGGATGAGTTGGGCTCAATGTCTCCATCCAGCTGAGGACGGGCGGGGGCTGGGGCAGCTTCCAGAAGGCCTGTTGTCCAGGGCCAAGGAGGGGCAGGCCGGGGAGCTTAGCTTCCAGACCCTTGCAAGGCCGGGAGATTCGCACAGCCCTGGGCCAGAGTGAGCCCTGAGCCGGGCAGCGCCGCTCCTGGATAATCTTGATTTTAAATACTTATGCATTTTTTTGTATTTTTTAAAGATTTTATTTATTTATTTGAGATAGGCAGGGGCAGAGAGAGGAAGAAGCAGACTCCCCGCTGAGCGAGGAGCCCAAGGCGGGACTCGATGGGGACTCTGGGATCACAACCTGACCCAAAGGCAGACGCTCAACAGACTGAGTCACCCAGGCGACCTTACGCACTTTTTGTACCGGGCACTAGATAAAACACAGTTAGCCCATCCCCCCAGGGCTTTTTCAGATGTTCCTGCTTAGCTTAAGATGCCATCTGCTAACATTTAAAAAGGGAGCTTACTGGAAACTCTCTGAAGCCTACCTCAGGGGAGTGGGTAAGTAAACTGTGGTACATCCACGCAGCAGAAAACCGCATGACCGGGAAGAATAGCCTGGTCCTATCCCCACACCAGCGGGGGTCCACCAGCATCTGCGAAAGGCGGGAGACGGACGCCGTCACGGGCCTCACTTGGCACAGGGGGCAGCACAGGGACTGTGACAAGGATCTGGCCCATGCTGACCCCCCTGTCTGCCTCTGCTTCAAGCCGACTGTCCCCAAGAATGTCCCCAGTCACTCCTTACCCACTGCTCTGTCTGCCCCCATCCAACTTTCCCGTGGGCCAGAATGACTGAGTTCTGCTCTCAGGGGATCAAGGTCTTAAAACAATAGTTTGAAGAAAGTTGAACCCCAAAGAGGCTTTGAAGCCCTGATGGTGAAATTTCAGGTGCCTGTGGGTGACACACAGGGCCTGGTGTCAGTCAGGGGGCCGCCCCCTTAAAGCACAGAGACCAAAAGCCGTGAGGAGAGGAGCTGTGAGCTGGTATCTGTAGGGACGGCATCACAGAAAACTGTTTTCTGCCTCTTTGTAAGCTGAGAGTCATAGTTATCATAGAAACCCCAACTCAAACTGGCTGCAGTTAAAAGAGAAAAGCAATTGGCTTTGGTAACAACAAAATCTAAGGGTAGGGCCAGCCTCAGGTGGGGCTGAATCCAGGGGCTCAAGCACTGCCCACCAGTGCTGCTTCTTTGTGTCTCCTGCTTGTGTTTGTTTATGCTGGCTTCATTTTCAGGCAGGCCTTGCCCTCCAAATGGAAAAGGCATCCCAGCAGACCCAGCTGAATTCCATGGTTAGTCCTCCCGAAATCTCTCTTCCCAGCGGGGCCTGCCACAGTTCTGGGATTACCTCTGACTGGACCAAAGTGGGTCACCTGATGTTCCCTGAATCCATCACTGAGGCCACAGGCTTAGAAAATTCTGATCTTCCAACCCTCAGAGCCTGCCCCTGCCAACGGGAAGATTCCAGATCCACCGCAAAGGGGAGTTCGTGGCATTCATGTGAAAGCAGCTCGCACACAGCAGGTGCCTGCTGGAGGCCAGGAAGAGTCTGGGCCGGAAAGGTGGGGGTGGCCGTGTACTTTCCAAGGCAGCCCATAGCTCTCTCCCTTCACAAACTCCCTTTACAATGTGTCGTTGTCCCTCCTGCCGTCACGTGGCCAGGACGCGTCCTGGGATGGGACATCCAAGGCTACAAGACAGAAGGCGATGCAGCTTCCTCCTGATCCTCTTGGAACACATTTGTCCCAATCCTCTTGGAGATCCTCTTGGAGGCCCCATGCGATGAGGAAGCCCAAGCCACCTGTGGAGGCCACAGCCCTGGCTGAGGTCCCAGCGGAGAGCCAGCATCAAGTGTAGGAGTTGTGAGATGAGTGCATGGGGATCCCGGAGCGGACCTGAGGCCCGCCACCCCGCAGCCGCCCCTGCCTGGGAGCCCCGCCCGGGAACCCCGGGCTGAGCCCCATCAACACCGGAACAGGGACATGACAATACAGTCGTGGCCGTTGTGCTGCACCACTACGCGGGTGGCTCTGGGGTGACTTGTCACACAGCAACAGACCCTGGAAATGGGGGGACTGCGGGCAGAGGCTCTCACGGGGGCTAGTGTGGCCTGATAACACAGCCCAGTGTCACACGCCTGCACACCTGGACGTGCTTGTCTGGCCCAGACAGAGAGAGGGCCTGAGTCCCCGAGTGCCCCGAGCTGCACGTGGCCTGGTGGCTGCTGGCAGAAGCCGGCCCAGCCACACCACCAGGCACCTGCTGTGAATTTCCCAGGACAAAGTGGCACCCCCCCCCCCGAGCCTTGGGGACAGACTGTCCTCCACTGTGTTGGCCCTTCCAGAAGCTCAGGCCCTGCCTGCTCTCACTGACTTGTGAATGGATCTTGTCACCTCCTGAAAGGGACAGAGCGCATTAAGCCTTTGACGGTGAACTTGCTAAGCGCGTCCATAAACCCGGGCCAGAGAATTTCCTGTTGCCGAGATTAGGAGGCTCCCCCGTTTCTCAGCACCGTTCAGCCCTCGGTCCCCTAACTCAGGTCCCATGGGACTTGCTGGTTCCCATCTGGCCCAGCTACTGCAGGCAGGTCACCTCCAAAAAGCAGGGAGAGGGGCCTGGATGTGAGCTGTCCCCAGGCAGAGTCTACACAGGAGATAACCCAGATAATCAAATCATTGACGCATACAGGGAGACATTCCACGCTTGACCTCAATGCCCAGGTAGCTGCCTGCCCGGGACAAGGGACATCAGCACACAGCCCCGCCTGCCCGCCCCCCCCCCCGTGTCCCCTGGGGGAGAGATCCTGCCTCCCTCGTGCCAGAACTAGGATCTTCTCAATTCTGTCACATCAACCCCTTGATTTCTCTGTTGGCTTCAAGAGAAGCCGTGACTTCAGAAGGAAAGGTCAGATCACCCCTCACCGGAAAGCCAACATCACCTGCTCCAGGCGCAAGATGAGTGTGAAAATAAACACAACAAAACTGCGGGGTGGGGTGGGGGGCGGTCACCGAAGCCTGGTCTCCATCCTGCTGCCCGATAGTTTTGAGACAGGAACTTTCTCCTGTCTTCTTGAAAAGGTAGCTGAGCCAGCCTTAGCCGGGCACAGAGACACATCAGCACCCCGCGGAGACCTTCCGCCTTGAAGTTGGCGGAAGAATGGAGAGAAAAAAGGGAGTGACTTTCTTGCTGTTGAGCATTATTTAATGCTGCGTCTGCATCACCCCAGGTCTTCCCAACCATTTGGGCAAGATCATAAATGGCGATAATAACAAGGGCTCGGGGCTGGGCTCGCTGTGTGCTGAGGTGACTCCAAGAGGCTCCGTGATCTACCTCGTTAATGCTCAACAGCCCTACGAGGTCGTGGGAGATGCTGTTATCATGCCCACATGGGACCCAGAGAGGTTAAGTAGCCTCCCAGAAGGTCACACAGCCAGTTAGCGTTGAAGCTGGGATTTGAACCTGGACCTCCAGCCTCTGTCTGTGCTCCTAATTACTCAGCCTGCTTCCCGGGAGCACAGGTCTACACCCACCAGGACCCTGGATAATTGCTGAGGGCCTGTATTGTGAATAGTGTCTCCACCCCCTCCCCCCAAACTGAAACCAAGTCATGTCTACCTGGGAGTGTGACCTTACTTGGAAATAGGGTCTATGCAGATGGAACAGGTTACAATGAGGTCACACTGGTTTGGGGGACCCCGATCCAACGGTAGGTGTCTTTATAAGAAGAGGGGAGTTCGGACAAGGTGATGCCCAGAGGGGAGGTCGGTGGCAGAGACTGGAGTGATGCCCGGGGACAGCCACCAGGGGCAGGAAGAGGCAGGAAGGCTCCAAAGGAGCAGGACCCCACACCCACCTTGCATTCAGGGCTTCGGGCTCCCAAATCTCTGAGAAAATGTTTCTGTTGTTCTAAGGCAGCCGTTTGTGGCTTCTGGGGTACTTGGAATGTGACTGGTGTGTGTAGGGAGGGGGAAACAACAATGAAATCTGCAATTTCATTACATTTAAATGTAAATGGTCGCAGGTCTTAGTTTGCACTCGCTGCAATCGAGCACAAACACACCGGCTTCAGCCAACCGAAATGAATCTCACGGGTCTGGAGAGCAGGAATCTGAATGGGGCCTCGCAGGGTCTGAACCCTCGGTGTCTGCAGGGCTGCGATCCTTCTAGAGGCTCTGGGCCGAGAAGGTTTTCTTGCCTTTTCAACTTCTAGAGGCCGCCTGCCTCCCTTGGCTGGTGGCCCCACATCGCTTGGCCCTCTGCTCCCATGTCTCAATTTCTCCGACTCTGAGCCTCCTACCTCCCCCTGGTGAGGACCCACGAGGCCGCCAGGCTAGACGGCAGGGGTCCGAGCTGCCAGTTCCTAAGGGAGCTGCTTCTGCCTTGGCCCCTGCTGTGTCTCCTGAACCAGCGAAACGGTGCCCAAATGAATGTGTTCTATTAATGACATTTGAATGTCACTTCTACCACGTGTGTATCAAAGGACGGGCTGGATTTAAATTTCAAGTCTGAGCTAAGCTTTGCGACCTGGAGACCCCCACTGGGTCCCCCTAACAGAGCCAGGGCCAGGCCTTGGGAAACGGTTCTGTTCCGGGCTCTACTGTGTGACCTCAAGCAGATCTGCAGACCTCTGTGCCTTGCTGGGTGTCACCTTCCTCGTCTGTATGAGGAGCGTCAAGGGAGGAAACCAGCTCCCAACCGTCTCAGGAGAGCAGAGATGACAGGCACAGAGAAGCCAAGGGGCTAGCCCAAGGGCAAGGTCTTAAGGAAGTGGGGAGTCTGGTCCAAGTGGAGAATGCAGTTCAGAAAGGGTATGAGAGACCAGCAGAGAAGCTTTCGGCAGCATCTGGGGAAGAGACGGCAGCTGAGAATCACGGATTCCTTAAATGCTGGCCCCTTTGCCCGGATGATTCTACAATTCCTCTGACCACTGAACTCCTACTCATCCTTCAAGACCCAGTTCAAATGTTGATTTCTTAAGAAAATCTTCCTTAACTCCCTGAACTCACTATTGACCCCCAGGGAGAGCCCAAGATCCCTGGGGCTCCCACGGGAGCTGCGCTGCCCTACCACAGTCCAAGGTGTTAAAGTGACTTGCCCAAAGTCATGTGTTCCAGTAAGTGACAGGCCTGGGATGTGAACCCAAGTGACCTGGCCCCGATGTCCATGCTCCGATGAGGCTATACCCACACATTCACCACCCCCCTGCGCACACACACGTGGGCACACACACACACATACACGCCTCCCTAAATGCAAACATACACATCCACACATACAAATATACACATGCACATACTCATGCACACCCACACATCCATAAGTCCACGGCTTCGCATACAGTACATGGTACATGCGTGCACACACTCAGATGCACGCAGATAGACCAGACACACCAGCTTCTTGCGTGGGCTGGCTGGCACGCACCCAGGCAGGCCGCCCACTGGCCTGTGCACAAATCCATCCCGTGCGTACTCGGACCTGCACAGAGGCCTGGCCCAAAATGGAAAATCTGCAGAAACATCCCTGGGACAGCACACGCAGCCCCACATAGGCACACACACAGTCAGGGGTATGTCACACACACACACACACACACACACACACACACACACTGCGAACTCAACCACAGACGGCACCTCACTCAAGTGCACGATCCGGGAAATTGCCACATGCCATCTTCCTCCAGGCGTCTGTGGGCACGCAGACACACAGTCACACACACGTGTGTGCACATGCAGACATGCTCCTGTCCTCTGTCCCCAGGTCCTGCCTGCCCGTCCTTTGCGGGCTCTGTCGCTGCAGTGAGGCCTGGGGGGGCAGGGGGCAACAATAGCACCATCTGGTCTTAGCTGACCCCAGGGAGGAGGAAGAGTCAGCTGTCTGGCCTCCTCGGAGGGGGTGGGAGGATTAGGGCGCCTGTGCTTGCCCACCTGGCCCCGCCCTCGATGCCCTGGCCCCGTCCCTCTAGAGACCCCACAGCCCAGTCCATGCTGGACGCTGAGGCCAGGTGCACATGCAACACATTCCAGGGTGCCTGAATGAGACCCAGAAGACAGGGACCCCTGGCTCTGCCCTGGAGTTCCCCCACTGGTCCCCCGGCACAAAAAGGAAGAGGAAGTACAGCGTGGGCCTGTGCGGGGGCGCCGGCCCAGACAGCCTTCTGTGCGGCCAGATGGCTAGCCATCTGCGGGCCCCCCCTTCCCGGCATGGCCAGGCCTGGCGCTGGGGCGAGCCTCCTCAAAGCTGATGGAGCGTGGTGCTGCCTGGGAGGCCGGGGGTTGATCCTCAGAGCAAGATGATCGATGCACACAGGGCCAGCCAGAGGTGGGCCCGCAGCTCTGGTGGCCCTGACTGCACAATGTAGGCATCTCTGTTCTGGAAGAGTCTGGGTTTGGGGGGGAGAGCAGAGCCCTTTATCCGACTTTATCCACACCTTCTCTTATCCACTAACACCAAGTGCCTACTAACTGCTAGGCACTAAAGATACAAGAGCTAACAGGACAAATATTTGTTGAGTACCTACTATGTGCCAGAAGAAAATGAAACATTTGTTCATGCTTGCCATCCATGATGCTGATGGCATCCATGAGCAAACAGGTGTTTACTGAGCACCTACTATGTGCCACGAGCTATTCCAGGCCCTGGGACACAGTCATGAACAAACGATTCGTTAAGCAGCTACTGTGTGCTGGGCGCTAGGCATGCAGTGCTGAGCCAGGACAGGGTCCCCAGCCTCACAGAGCTCGTGGTCTCCAGGGCAGGGGGCCAGATGAGCAACACCGAGTACTTGACCCGACAGGGGTGAGGGGAGAGGCAATGACATCCTTATCCATTTGCCCATTGTAGATGGGACAGTCAAGGAAGGCTTCTCGGAGGCAGTGACATGGAGCAGAGACCTGGATGGAATGAGGAGCCAGTGCTCAGGCTCCCAGGGGAAGAGAAGAGCTGGGAAAAGCTCAAGATGGACAGGCTCAGTGCGCTCAGGGCCCTGGGGAGTCCAGGCCCTAGGCTGGAGCAGGCGAGGCTGGGCGGGGCAGGGGTGAGGAGGGGAGGAGTCTGGGGAAGGAGACCCCTGGGGTTGTGGAGGTGGGGGTGCAGTGGGCATCCCCGGGCAGGAAGCCTCGGGCCCACCTTCCACCTGTATCTGGGAGGCTGCATTTGACCTTGTCCCAGTAAGTTTGGGACAGGAACCCAGGATGATTCCCATTTCGCATCCAGGAAGATGAAGGCACAGGAGAGGCCGGGCTGTCCCGAGCTTGGGGCCCAGGACTGAGCCTCCACTCGCTGTCCCCAGCCGACCCCTCCGCGCCTGAAGCTGTCAGCCTTGGCGCCCTGCGGGCTTAGTCACCCCGTACAAGTGACATTTATTTATTCCCTCACACAGGAGCGTGGGGAGAATTAATTATTTAGCGCCAAGGAAGCACTTTGAACATGAAAAGTGCTGAGGATGACCGCGCTGTTACAGAGAATAATGCTCCCTCCTCATGCTGGCCTGCAGCTCCGAAGGGCTGAGCTGTCTTCTGGGGTCTCCACCACCCGCTATGGGAGCGGAACCCCCACAAGGGAACACTGCTCTGAGCTCCGGATTTCTTTTTTGTAAAAGCCAGAAGAGTGAAGGAGAGAGTAAGGAGGGGGGGAGGGAGGGGGGAAGGGGAGGGAGGGAAGAGGAGGGAGGGCAAGAAGTACAAAAGGGAGGAGGAGGAGAGTTTCACACTCACATATTTTTCCGCCACTCCACACTGGTCGAGCCAGGAAGGCAGGACAGAAATGAGTCACAAGGACAGGGTTCTGGTTTGTAAAGCACTTTCTCTGCATTATTTCAGTTCCACAAAACAGGATGGGAGGTTTCTCAGTGGAGCGGGGATCTCCAGCTCCACTTTACAGACAAGGAACCTGAGGCTCAGAGAGGCCCTTGCCCAAGGTTCCAAGCCTGGCTGCAGTGGCCAAGAGTGACATCTGGGAGGGGCGGGGTCTGGGAGGAGCTGGGGGTGACTGAAGGGGTTCTTTGCTCTGTGCATCCTCCCCACAGGCAGGATGAACCCCAGCTCCCGGGGCACAGACACCAGTCACACCCCAGCACAGCCCAGCAGAGACCCCAAGATGGCCCTAGGACTTGAACCACTCCCTCATGCACCCTGAGGATCCATGTGTCCTGGGGAAGGAGGCAGGGAGGGGACATCTAGCTGGAGTGGCGGGGTGGGGGATGGGGGTGGGGCACAAACAACTTGACAGGGAATTAGAAGCTTGATTTGACCTAATATTTACCCAAAAGGAGCCATCAGGCCGGAGGCCCCAAGAACCGAGTTTGCCATCGTTGCTGTCAGACTGTGTGTTGCTGGCCTTTCCAAGACAGAGGTCGTGGGGTACACTTGACCCCCCCTTAAGCCAGAATCGAGAAATCCTAGAGGAAGCAGGGAGTCTCTGAGCTGTCTGGCGCTGCTTTCTGAGGATCCCAGCCCTGCCCCATTCATCTCCACTCACCCCGGTAGCCAGAACCATGCCTGCATTCAGTAGGTGCCCAGTAAATGCCGGCTCCTGTCCTGGGTGTTATCTGAGGGACCCTACTCAGTGAAACAGAGGAGGACTGTGGGAAGCAGAGGCCTTGCTGGGGCTTAACCTCCTCGTGCCTCAGTTTCCCTATTTGTCAGATAGGAGCAACACTGATAGAACAACATCGCAGACGGGGAGGATTCCAGGGCTTGTGCCCAAAGTGCTTAACACAGCCCCCAGCACGCAGCCTGTATTCACAAGGTCAGAGCTGCACTTAGGGATGGGTCGGCGCAGAGCCCCTGCGGGACACAAGTCCCCCAGAGTGACCTTAAAGGGCAGGTTCTGTGGGGCCGTTTCATGGCTGTTATTTATTTCTCTTAGACAATGAAACTGAGCCCGGGAGAGAGAAAGTAAGTTGCCCAAGGCCACCCAGCTAGACAGTGACCAAGCTAGATTCAAACCTCGCCTGCTCCTGCCTCCTGGAATGACGCATGGCGGGCTTCCCTCCCCTGGCCGACCTCAGGGGCCACCTGCTCTGGCCTGTGGGAGACTCTCCATGCTCATGGGGCCTCAGGGGCAGCCCTGAGGTTTCCCTGTGTGGCCGCCCTCGTGGGTCATACCTGACTGATGTGCACTTAGGACCAGAAGCTGCCCCAGCTGCAAATCAGGAGGCCGTCCCTAGGTAAGCAGGCCCCCCCACACACACTCCCCAGCCACCTGGCTGCCCTCAGCAGGGGAGGTGGGCGGAGACCCACGGGTTCCTCAGACAGCTGGGAAAGTGCTGGAGGCTGCTGCCATGGCAACAGGGCTGGATGCCCTTCCTCTGCGTGGGCCCCGTCCTGCCCTCCTGGGCACTGGTGGGCTGGGGAGCAGCTGGTCAGCTCTTCCTTCTCCTCCCACAGGGGACCCCCAGGGGCCTGAGAGCCCCTCACCCACTCACCACGCCAGCAGGGCAAAGCCGGCGCAGAGACATCCCTCTCAACAATAACAAATTCCAGCTGATTAGTCTTGCGTCCTTACCCTCTATAAATGTTACTCACTTAATTCTCATGGAACCCATTTAGTAGATGAAAGACTGAGGTCCAAAGGGGCAACAGAACTTGCCCAGGGTCACGGCTCGAGTTCAAACCCGGGACTTCTGGCCCCAGGACTCCATCGTGTAGTACAGAACAATGGTTACGACAGGAACTCTAAAGTGAGACAAGCTGTGTGACCCTGGACAAGTTACTGAGGCTCTCTGGTCTTCAGGTTCCCCTTCTGCAGTATGGGATAACAGTACCCACTCTGGAGAGGCCTTAGGAGGATCAGATCAGTTAACATGCACAAAGAAGTTAGAGCGGGGTGGGGGGGGGCAAAACACTTCCAGCAGCCCAAGAGTGGGACACAGAACCTAGGCAAGAGGGCAGGAAGTTAGGAGCAAGGCACCTCGAACTGCCGCCTGGGAGCCAGAGAGCCAGGATGTGTGGGTGGACCCCGGACTGTGTGAGTCACTGTCCTCCCTGTGGCTACTTTCCCTGCCCAGGACCTCACAGCAAACCTGTCTGGCCAGTAGAGTTGCCCTCCTTTTGCAGATGGAAGGCCACTGTTTTGGTCAAAGTCACATGGATTTGGGGTAGGGAGCCAAATCTCTAGACTCCCAGTTCAGCATGGGTCACTGCCTACAGGGCCTGAGGAAGAGCACTGTAACTTGGAGGAGAGGCTAGCAGCTCAGCAGCCTGGGGCACCTGAGGGAGGCTGTATCAGTCAAAATGTCTTGGGCAGCAAATAACACAAAAACTCCAATTCAAACACCTTTAATAATGACGCAGGTTTATATTTTCTGTAAGAAGTCCTATGATGAAGGAGCTTCTGAGTGGGTTGATTCAGCTCCTCTATGGTGGCGGCAGGACCAGGGTCCTTCCCTGTCTGTCTTCTGCCATCCTCAATGTAGATCACTCCCCTCAAGGTCCCAAAATGGCTGCAGCGGATCCAGTCATCACATCCCACCAGGACAAAGGGCAGCCCAAGATGAGCCAGTCATCTCTTCCTCATGTTTCTCTCCCTCTCTTTCTTTTGAAGATTTTATTTATTTATCTGAGAGTGAGAGAGAGAAGGCACAAGCAGCGGGGAGGGACAGAGAGAGAGGGAGAAGCAGATTCCCTGCTGAGCAGGGAGCCAAGACCCTGAGATCGTGACCTGAGCTGAAGGCAGCCTCTTCACCAACTGAGCTGCCCGAACTCCCCATGTTTCTCTTTTTAAAGAGCAAGGAAAGATTCCCCATAGACCCCCAGTGGCGTCCCCCTCACGTCTCATTGTTAAAGCTGGGTCACGTGAACCCCTGGCAAGGGACATAAGCAGCCATGGATTGGCTTAGACCCGGGGTCAGCAAGTCTGGCCCCAAGTCTATTTCTGTAAATAAAGATTTATCGGTGCACAGCCACATACTTTTTTGTTTTTTATGTAGGGCTGAGTTCATGCTACAACAGCAGAGCTGAGTAGTTGCAGCAGAAATGGTCTGGCCCGTGAAGCCTAAAAGAATTATTATCTGACTCTACAGAAAATCAGTTTGCTGACTCCTGGCTAAATTAATTGGGATTCACCCCTGAGCTGGACTGAGTCATAGTCCCTGAGAGACGAATACTGAACAAAAGAACAGTCTGGGAGGTAGAAGTGGATGGTGACTGGGTCACAGCTAAGTCATCCTCAAGTGCTTTGCTGCTCAAAGCCCAGTCCGTGGACCCACGGCGTCGGTGTCGGCGTCAGGTGGGAGCCTGGCCTGGGCCCCCCACCCCCACCCCTGAGCTACTGAGCCGGAACCTGCATTTGACAAGATGCCCAGAGCCAGGGAGAAGCCCTAATCCTGCAGAGCCGGGGGAAGGCACAGGTGGGGACAAAGGGGCAGTTGCATTGGATTGGCACCGAGCTGTGGCCAAGTTCAAGTCCTGACTGTGACCTTGACCAGCTGTGTGGCTGTGGCCAGTCCTGGAACCCCTCGGGCCCTTAGCACCCTCCCCTGCTGAAGGGCATGTGCTAGCAGCCTAGGGGGTGTTATAACAAAGCTCCCCTCCGACCCCCACCCACCCCCAAGCTGGGTGGCCCAGCGCAGCTCTGGAGGTTAGAGGCCTGAAACCAAGGTGTGGGTGGGGCCGAACTCCCCCCAGAGGCTGTGGGGGAGGGAGCTTCCTTGCTTCTTGCAGACTCTGGTGGCCCCCTAGGTATTCCTGGCCGTCACTGCGTCCTGCCCACCCCTATGTTCTCCTGTGTCTCCGCCCTTCCCATAAAGACGCCGGTCACACGGGATTAATGCCCACCCTAATGACCTCATCTTAACCTGGTCACAGACCCCATTTCCAAACCAGTTTGCATTCCCACCATTGCCCCCCACCCCACCCGAAACCATCCAGTTCCAGCAACACCGACCTCCTTGCACTTTCCAGAACTTGCCAAGCCCCCCACCCCAGAATGCTCCCGTTCCCTTAGCATTTGGCCAAAAGGGGACTTGCTCCACCATGCCCTACACTCAGTCCCCTTCGACCCCATCACATTTTTGATCATCTTTATAGAACTCACAAGTAGCTGGGATTCCCACATTCATTTATTCCTCTCTCAGCCATGTCCTCGGTGCCTAGAATGGGGCCTGGCATGTAGTAGATCTAGCTCCATAAAAATTAACCACACAACTGAATAGCCCCCTTTCCACCTCACCACTCTGAGCTCTTCGTGAACAGGCAGGAATTCCCAGACCCCTGCGTTAAAGGCCTGGTAAGCCTCACCATGCCACAGAATTTTCCGGATGGAACTATTCCTTTGTGCGTCAACAGAGCCTTTAATCTCAGCTCATCGCACAGGCAGGAAGGAACCTGCTTGGCTAAAGGCCTTCATTCAGTCCCAAAGCCCCCAGGAAACATGAGAGGGCCTCTCAAGAAGAAAGCCATCTCCCCACCCAACTCTGATAAAGGTCCAGTGGCCCCGCTCTCCTGTGCCAGCCTGCCCCCACCCACAGCCCTGTCCGTGGGGCGGAGCTGCCCTGCATTCCATCTCCCTCCCCAGCCCCGCAACCTGCAGGATGGCCCCTCGGTGGGCCGGGACATCTTGAAAATGTCTTTCCCATTTACCCTTTACAAATTGCATGACTCATTTTCTTTTTTAAATTATTTTTAAAAGTGTATACATGTAACCTACACATGCTGACGCTAGGAAGTTCCATAATTTGTAGAATGTGGTGGGAAGGACATCTTGCCCTCCTGGTCCCCACCCCCAGTGAAGAGGTGATAACCCCAGGCAGCAGTGGTGGGGTCCTTTGGAAGGGCCGGATTCCTTTATTTAACAGATCCTGCTAGATGGTCCCTGGCAATCTCCCGAGGTGTTACTATTATCCCCATTGTACAGACAGAGAAACTGAGGCTCAGAGAGGGCCAGGGCTAGCTAGCCGTGGAACAGGGTCAGACTCAGACATTCTGCTTTTGACCCTCACCATTGACCACTTTGCCATACCACCTCTCAACAGAAATTTCTTGATTTGGTTTTTAACTGTTTTTCATTTTTCTTTTTTCCCCCCATTTTCCAGTCTATACTGTTCCGTGACTGTTTTGTTTTTGTTTTTTGTTTTTTTTCATATCACAGCTTGCCTGGGACATTAATTTATGCTGAACACACACAGGTCACCCCATCATTTGTAATGCCTGTGTCGTGCTCCGTAGCCCTGGACACACAGTGTGGAACCATCATGACAGTTTGGATCAAAAGGGGCCATTCGTGACTACCTTGAATTCTTAGGATGTAATTCATTGGAATGTATGCTCTAGTTCGTAAATGATGCAGTGAGCTCTCCTGGGAAAACCAGTAAGAGCTGGGCAGGAGATCTGAGTGGCTCTGTCACCCACAGACTCCAGGACTTCATCCGAGCTTGTTGTGGTAGAGAAAGTAATCCCAGGCCCCAGCGCTGTGGTCCAGAACGTCCCCAGCTCCAAAAGGGCCCTGAGGGAGAAATATTCCTTTTGCTGGTCAGCTGCACATGCAAGGACTCCAGGATGTTAAACCTTCAAAGCCCCGTGACTTGTTCCCATAGTAATGGTGCCTGGTAATTCACAAAGCAACTGCAAGCACACCACAGTTTGTCCCCATCTCCAAAGAAAGTTCTACGAAGAGTCTCCCCGGAGCAGATCAAGAGAAATCAGACCTCTCTCCACGTCAGGTACTGAATGCTCTTTTGAGCCGGCATAAATGGGGTGAGGAAGGAAGGGCATGAGTTGTTGTGAAGTCAGAACGAAACCACCAACAACACAGTTCTCTGTCTCCCACGAGTGACTCACCCAGTAAAAGCCAGAATATTGTTCCAAGTGTCCAATCTCCAGAACAGCCTCCAGGATTTGGGCCTCATCCAGCTTAAATGAGCCAAACATTCCAGCATTTCCCTCAGGTACCCGTCAATAGTGTATTGTCTTCTCCCTGTAGCCTTTGTTTTTGAAAGCTCATAAAGAGGAACCCCGGAGGTCAGAAGACAGCAGGCTGCCCATTTCCTTCCCCAGGACAGCACACAGACGGCTTCTAAATGCCTCCCAGCGCTTGCCTCCTGCCAGCGACCAAACTGGTACTTCTGGTGCCCAGACTACCTCAGAGCCCCTAGAAAACAGGACCCTGGCGGGAGGCTGAAATCTACTCCTCTGGAGGCTCTCTCGCCTCCTTGGTCCTGAAAGGGCCACCAGCAGCGAGAGAGTTTATCATCTTTAGGAGCGAGTTAACTTCGAACAGAGGAGAAATGCTTTTAGAGTAATTTTATTAGCACTGGATTCTGGAATGCCTTTCCTATTCTTTTAAGTACTATTCTGTGCAGCCCTGTGCCCTCCATAAGGGAAGAGGAAGGAGACGGGTTTGTGGATGGAGAAAAGGCTGAGCTGTTTCTGTCTCCTGGCTGGATATGAGGGAATTTGCCAGGCAAACCTGTGACGCGACCGTTTGCCCTGCGGAGTCGGCCGATCTCCATCACCCTACGAGGTGTGTTTTTGGTGCGTGTGTTAACCCGTAACGAGTCATATAAAAACTGGGACAATTTGACCTGTGTCAGTTTTCATCCACGTTGGGGTCTGGGAGGGGAGACAGCAGGGAAGATCTTAGCTAAAACCTACATACCGCTTTGTATGTGCTGGGGACTGTCGAAGTACTTTGCTTGCATGAACATTTCATCCAGCTAAGGACCCGCCAAGGGAGGTACTAATGTAGTTGTCATTTTAGAGAGAAGGAACCTGAAGTACAGAGTGGTTAAATAACTTCCCTGGGTCACACAGCGAGAAAATGCCCGAGAGCCAGGATCCAAACTCAGGTGACTCGGCTCCAAGGTTCCAAGTCCCAAATTCAAAGAAATTGGCAAGGAGCGGGCTCTCTGTGACAGACACTGTGACTGACCCACCACCCTTTCCCAGCCTTTTCTCCATGCCTGCATCTACCACCAGGCCTAGAAAAGCTAACAGTCTGCTTTCCCAGGCTCCCTTGAAGTTCTAGCCAATGAGATGGAAGTAGAAGGCAACTGGGGAGATAGTGGGAAATGTTTTGCTTTCTTTGATTTAAAAAAAAGGCAAAGATATTTAATGTTCCCAGTGCCCTTTTTTTTCTCCTGCTTTGAATGTGGATGTGATGCCTGGAGTCATGACAGCCACTTTGTGATCTGAGGGAAAGGCCAGGAGAAGCAGAGACAGTGATGTGGAAAGACCTGAGCTTTGGAGCCAACTCTCCCGCCTCCCAGACTTCTTTTTGCATGAGAAAATTAAACCCGGTTTGTTTACAACTCTGGGTTAGGTTTTTCCATTACCTGCAACCAAAAATCATACCAAGGGCTCTTTCCTCTCTTCCTTCATCTTGTTTATTTCCACTTGAAAGCTGATTCTTCAAAGCCTGCACCTTGAGAAAAGTAAAGGACAGCGAGAGTAAGTACTTGAGAAAAGTAAAGGCCTGCTTTCCAAGGATATCTGATGGAATTACACCCTCCTGCTGTCTTTCCAGCTTTCCTTTACTGAGCATCTACTGTCTGCTGGGTATACACATGCATACGGAGGTCTTTTTTCCTGCAATGCTCTGAACCGCCTAGAGGGAGGTTTTTTTCCTGCAATGCTCTGAACCCAGCTCCATCTCACTGATAAGGACACTAAGGGGTTGAGGCCCTAGGAACTGCCTGGTGGGTGAGGCGCTAGTTTCACCCAGGTCAGTCCGACCCCAAGCCCAGAGTCTCCCCTGTTCTCGGCTGCAGTCATGCCAGGTCACAGCCCAGCCCTCAAGAATGTCTCCAGCTTGTCAGACTTGAGGCTTTGGTTCCCTGGTGTCCCCGTCAGGGCCGGTGCCTCGCTCCCATCCACCAGCCCCCGCCACCTCCATACTTTGGCATCCTCATCAGTAAAGTGGGGACAACGCTATGACCCACTCACAGGGCCGCTGGGCCAATCCCCTAAAACAATCTATGTGGCCCAGAGCCGGGCACGTGGGGAGATCTCCATAAATGGCATCATTATTTCTATTATTATTACTAAGAACCCAGAGTCCTGGCCCCCAGAGCAATTCCCCAGGGCAGCACTGAGTGGAAAGGAGAAGCCAAGGGAATGTGGGGTCTGACTTCTAATGAGCCTGGCCTGCTGTCCTGCTCCCCGGGCCTGGACCCAGGTGCACCCTTGAGCGACACAGGGGGAGGCACCCTGAGTGGGGCTGCCTGAGGAAGGAAGCTCCTGCCAGACATCTTGTCTGGAAGACATTCAAGAAAGGCGGTTTCTGGCCAGGGACTCAGGGGCTCAGGGTCCAGCCATCGGCATCATGGGCTGGGTTGTCCAGCCCACGACGCTTGGAACTCACACTTGGGACCAAAGCTGGGATGACTGTCAGCAACTGCAACAGGAAGCCTTTGTGGGGGGACATCTCCCTCCTGAGCCCCAGGCCACAGCAAAGGGAGTCAGCCTCCAACAGAGCCGGGTCTAACTCATTAATTCATTAATGAGAGCACATGAAATGCCACTGAATCCCCTGTGAGGAAGTGCTAGTATCCTCTCCACTTGCAGATGAGGAAACTGAGGCACAGAGAGGTTAAAGCAGCTTGCCCAAGGTCACACAGCCAATAACCAGAGGACCAGGATTGGAACCTAAGTGACCAGATCCCTTCTAAGCGAGAAGGGGTAACAAGAGCCACCCCACACCTGCCCTCTTGGCCGGCAGAGGAGGGACCAACTACAAGCAGATCGGCGAGTGCACGTAATGGGTAAGTGTGGGCAGTGATAGTGATTAAATCACCCCAGCTATCCAGGGAAACTCTGGGTGGGAGGCTTGGAAGGCTTCTTGGAGGAGATGGAGCCTGAAGCCCTCCCAGGAAGGGTGGGACCTGGACTGGCAACAGGGTCATAAAGTCACGCCAAGGGGCAGGACCAGCTCGTGCAAAGGCTACGATGAGGGCAAGTAGCTGCGGGAACGCCGTGGAGCCAGAGCTCCGCGCAGGTGAAAACCCAGGCATACAGTTAGTGCTCAATAAATGGAAGTGGCTGCATGGAAGAATGTACTGGGAGGCTTTGGAGGTCGGGAGGAAGTGCTCACACACCCTCCTCCCTGGTTTTGCCTCAGGATCTGCCACCCTCTCCGGTCCTGCAGACCCGGCCCCAGGGCGGCTGTGCTGACCGGGTCAAGAAGACCACGCCCCCTGCCAGGGATTGGTCCCATCCCGATCACGTGACACAATGTGGTCCACTGCAGGAAAGTTGCTCACTCTCAGAAGGAACCTCTCCATCCGCGGTGGCCCTTGGAGTAGTTATCCGTTGCTGTGCAACAAAATGCCCCCAAACTTTGCAGCGCTAAAGGCAATAAAGTATTTTCTCAGTTTCTGGGGAGTCCGGAATCTGGGAGTGACTTAGAGGGTGACGCCGGCTCAGGGTCTCCCTGGAAGTTGCAGGCAAGACCTCAGCTGCAGCTGCTATGTTTGGAGGGTTTCTGTTCATCCTCCCCCACGCTCCAGGGGAAGAGGAAGGTGTCAGAGGTCGGCTCGCCCAGTCCCAGCCTGCAGGTGCCCAGTCCTCGGCTCGTTCCTGACACACGGAAACAGCGAGCATTCCAGCTCAAACGTCACCTCCTCCAAGAAGCCTTCCAAGCTCATCTTTAAACTGGCCCTTCCACATCCATGCCAGTGACTTTCTGTCCTACCACCCCTGCCTTACTCCTGAGACTGGGGCACAATGTTTACCCCCCCCCCTTTTTTTTTGGTTCTTCATTGAGGATTTACCTTTTTTCCTCTCTACTCCACAACTAGTATCCACACTCCATGAAGGATCAGATTTTTGTCTGTCCCGTCTTCTGCTAGATTTGCCAGAGTTAAGCATCATGCCTAGTATGTAATAGGCACTCAGTTAAATATAGGTATATAATGAATGAATGAATGAATGAATGGGTATTTCACAGCTTTGGAAGTGGTCTGGGGCATCAGGTTATTCTAAAGAATCAAGAAAGAGGCTGATAATTCTGTCTCTGTCTCTGTCACACACACACACACACACACACACATACACACATACACACATACACACACACAGCCCTCTTCTCCTGCTCTCCTGTTCTGGGCCTGTTTCCTCGTGTGCCCAGTGGACTAAAGTGAGACCACCATACATAAAAAGGACGTCGTGTCCATGAACACGAATCTGTGGTCACTTCGGACAGGGGAGGGCTTCGGGCTGGCGTGCAGTAAACCGCCCCTCTGGGCAGCCCCCTGGGGCTTGCACCCTTCCCAGGCTGACCCCGAGGTCGCTGCTTTTCTCGCAGCTGCTCCCCGGAGAGCGAGAACACTTCGGCGGCCTGTATTTTCCCCAGCTCAGCACAAAGTGCAATCACTCCAGGGCAGCCAGGAAGGGCCGTTAGCTTGATTGCGTCCTTTTTTCATCTCCACGTGGGCTGTTGGGCGCTTAGGCGGCTCTCAGCTCACACAGGCGCCGCTGCTCCTTTATTACCCGGTGCCGGAGCCTGATGGCTGGAGTGCTTGAGTTATAGGAAGAACGTGGCCCCACTGCATACTACCCCAGACAGCCAAATGAAACACCTCCCCTCCCTACTCCAAGACCAGTAACAGCTCTTGATTCCCAGGACTCAAGTCCAAGGGCTCTCCTTCCACGTCGAAGTTTCCCCTAACCGTATCCTCTCCGGGCTCTCCTCTCTGGGCAGAAGAAACCCAGACACCCTGGGTTCCATGAGTGGTAACTGCTTCTGCCTTCTAAGGGAGGTAGTGTAATTCATTTCAGCAGGGCATGCATTCCTACACTGCTTCCTCTTAATAACTATATACAAATGCTTCAGAGCAAGGCTTGGTTCTGAGTGTTTTCCATAAATTTGCTCGATTAATCCTCACAGCAAACCTAAGGAAAAGGCTTCATCTGTTCTCCCATTTTACAGACCAGGTTATGAGGCACAGGGAGGGTTCAGTAACTTGCTCAAGGTCACACAGCGGCTGAAAAGAGGGACTGGGCTCAGAACTTTTGGTCCCTTTGGCCTCTTCACAAGGAGGAAGGGAAAAGTGTGCATCGCCCAGGCCAAAGCTGGCTGTTCTATGAGGCCAGGGTATGGGGAAAGAGCGGACAACAATTTCCTCATTAAGACTCAATGATGAGGGGCACCTGGGTGGCTCAGTGGGTTAAGCCTCTGCCTTCGGCTCAGGTCATGGTCTCAGGGTCCTGGGATCGAGCCCAGAGTCGGGCTCTCTGCTCAGCAGGGAGCCTGCTTCCTCCTCTCTCTCTGTGCCTGCCTCCCTGCCTATTTTTGATCTCTGTCTGTCAAATAAATAAATAAAATCTTAAAAAAAAAGACTCGATGATGAAAATTTGGACATGTGATGGGGAGGCAAGCTTGGTGGAGGGCAGCCTAGGAAAGTTTAGGAGATGTGGTTCTGGGGAATTAGGAGAGGAGGGGGACCGAACAACAGGAAAGGCAGGGAGTCTAAGCCACATGATTTTTAAAAACCCAACCTTCAGCAAAGTCTGCTGCTACCAGAAGTGCCCCAGTCTGGGGATGGGGAAGAGGAATCTTAGAAATGATGCCGAGTGCGTCAGGACAACCAGGTAGCCGGAGATAGAATGCCAACGCTCAGATTTCTTGTTTTGCGTAACCGAAAAGTCCAGGGCAGATTTCTGACATAGCTTCAGAGGCACAATGTCATCAGCCCCTCCTTCTTGGGGCTACTCTCCTGGAGGCTGGTTTCTTTCTGAGGCTTCAGTGACATCCCATTGGTGTAACAACTCCATGGGAAAAGAGATCTTTTTCCCAAGTGGTTCCAGCCAAAGTCCCAGAGAAGGTTCTCATTGGCTCAGCCTGGGCCACATGACTGTTCCTGGACCAATGGCTGTGGTGATGGGGCAGAGTCTCACTCACTCGAACCACACAGGGAGAGGGATTCCCCAGTGGGACACGGGAGGGGAGAATTTCCTTCCAGGAGAGACCCTGGCCAGGGAAGGCGGTAGACGTGCCCTGTGGGAGCCACGAGGTGAGGAGAGGAAGAAGAGCATTGCGTGACAGAGTCCATCAGTGAGGTTAGGCGGTTACAAGCAGCACCTCAGATGATCGTGACACAAGCCCCAGTGGCTCACGCCCCGGTGTAATTGCACAGAACTCTTGTCTGGGGCGCTGGGCTGCCTGCAGAATGCGGAGTAAGAGAAGTGCCCCCAAAAGTAAAGAACAGAGAGGTTGAATAACGGCCTGCCTCAGTTTCCCTTTCTGTAAAGTGGGGTCCAAAATAGCACCTACTCTACATGGTTGTGGAGGGTGAAGGGATTAACAAGCATGAAGGGTAATAAAAAATAATCAAGTAACAACAAAATAAATTGTCCTTCAAGCAAAAATAACAGCAAACCTAGTCTTCTTCCTCCATGAAGGCTTCCTGGGATCCACAGAGCACTCAGAGCTGCTGGAGCCCCATGGACCTAGCTGTGTGGCCCTGGGAAAGTGGATTCACCTCTCTGATTCAGTTTCCTCCTCTAGAAAATTTAGTTAGTTAAAAACTCTTTGGAGGGCTCTGGTGGATTCTGAGCCATAGGCTGCAGTAAGAGGCTGTGGTCTCTCTGGGGTTGGGGTCCCCTCCCTGGCATCTCTCAGTGTCCTTTGGAAGCCCCATTCATAATATTGATAAGCTCAGATTGGGTTCTCACAGCTCAGAGTTGAGCCTCTATCCCTAAGAGTCTGTGTGACATTGGCAAGTTACTTTGCCTCTCTGAGCCTGTTTCCTTATGGTAATCCCTTTATCACAGAGAAGTTATGAGACTGACAGTAGCCCCTACACAATGCTTGGAATAAGTAGATATTCAGTTAACGGAAATTCTCTGTTCCCCTGACCACCAATCCAAATGCCACCTCCACACAGTCTTCCCTGCTTGCCCAGCTCCAATGACCTCTTGGCCTCTCCTCTTGCCTGCACAGTGAGCAACTTGGAAGTCTAGGTTTGGCCACTAGTGCCTTTGAAGTCCCTAGTGCTTTGGCATAGTGCCTTGAAGTCCCTAGGCACATGGCCCTGTAAACAGTGGTCATTCTAGAGATTTTGTGATCGACGATGATGACAATGCTGCTGATGATGGAAAAAATGTCACTCGAGACCACCCAGGTGTCCTTGGTTCCTCTTCCAGTGTAATTTCAGCTTGACTCCAGAAGATTTTTCAAATCCTTTTTGCCAGGATGTAGGTATAAACACATACATAAAGCCCAGAATCTGCTGTGTACCCAGCTCCGTGTCAGGCAAGCCTCTTTTTTACCGATCTATGGTGCCATCTTGCCCTTGACAATGAAATTCTCATTCAAGCAGGTTTTGTGACCTGCAAGACAATTTGGAGGGGCACACACAGATGAACACTTTTTATTGTCACAGTTGTGTACTTATTTTAACTAGGAATTGCATTTGGCTACCAATATGAGAAAACTCAAATAACAGAGGCTTCCCCAAATAAGATGTCTTTTTGTTAAGAGACACCCCCACCATGCCATTGGGATTCAGGCTGTTATCTAAAACCTTTCATTCTAATGGTCACCTATGGTCACAAGGTAGCTGCTCTACTTCCAGCATTGCATCTTAATTCCAGGCACAAAGAAGGGAAAGAGCCAAGGGCAAAACATCTGCACCAGCTTCTTCTGCTCCCCAACCCCACTCTCCACTTTTTAAAAAAGAAGTTTAATTCACTCATTTAGAGAGAGAGAGAGTGCAAGCAGGGAGAGGGGCAGAGAGAGAGAGAGAGAGAAAGGCAAGCAGACTCCCCGCTGAGTCGGGAGACCAAATCAGGCCTCAATCCCAAGACCCTGAGACCTGACTCAAGCTGAAACCAAGAACCAGACACTCAACCAAATGAGCCACCCACCTGCCCCTCTCCACTTTCTAAAGAGCTTTTCACAATGACATCCACTTTACATCTCTTTGGCCAGAACGGTGTCATGGGGAGTCCCGTATTTGCAGAGGAAGCTGGAAAGGTAGAGTTTAAACTAGACACACTACTGTCTTATACGAAATAATGGTTTTACTAGTTTAAAAAAAAAAAGGAGAGAATGGATATTAGGAAGGCAACCAGCAGTGTGGATCACACACACCAAACCTATGATTTGCAGGAATTATCCGAGCCACTGTTCCTGGCTTGAGTGTGAGTCAAAAATCCCCTGGAGGATTTGTGAAAACACAGGCATCAGAGCCCACCTTCGGAGCATCTGACTCAGCAGGGCTGGGTGGGTGGGGTCCCAGAATTCGCATTTATTTTTTTTTTTAATTTATTTATTTGTCAGAGAGAGAGGGAGAGAGAGCAAGTGAGCACAGGCAGACAGAGTGGCAGGCAGAGGCAGAGGGAGAAGCAGGCTCCCTGCCGAGCAAGGAGCCCAATGTGGGACTCGATCCCAGGATGCTGGGATCATGACCTGAGCCGAAGGCAGCTGCTTAACTAACTGAGCCACCCAGGCGTCCCTGAAATTCGCATTTCTAATGAGCTCCAGGTAATAACGAGGCTGCCAGTCTGATGGGTCACTTCGAGAAAGGAGGACCTGCCTCAAGACAAACTGGGTACTTGAGTGAATACACGTGAACTTATTTTAAAAGGATAATCACCAGAATACAATGGCTTTGCTACGGTATCATTAGGATCCCTATAAAAACCAGGGGCACCCTCAGGTGGGAAATTGAGAAAAGCCAGCAAAGCGCCCATTTGTAAAAGTATGGGCAGGGCCTGGTAAAGCTTCTCCCAACCCCCACCTTCACCCCCAACAGCAAGGTGAGGAGCTGTTGATGCGCTTTAAGGGGCATGGGTGAGTGCATAATTGGAACCTGAAGTCGGGCGCTAAGGGAGGACCCCCAATAAGAGCCTCGCAAAAAGAGAGACGCAGTCAATCCGAGGCAGGCAATCAGAGAGCAGGCCTCTTTCTCTGCCCACCTCCTGCCTGCAGCTGGTGCCTTCTATCCGCTGGATCCCCCGAGACACTAGAGGGCTGAGGACCCCAGGGGATAGAGCCTACATGAGTCACCCAGTACGGATCAGAATGGAAAAGCGGTGGAGAGCAGATCTAGAGAGGGAAACAGAAGATGTCCAGCACAGACAGAGAAAATACCATGACATCATGATATCCAGGAGCAACAGAGTTGGGCCAACCACCCCGTAAAGTAAGCAACCCACCCAGCTCATTCATTTGTTCAATTATTCATTGAGCACCTGCTGTGTACCAGGCGCTATGCCAGGAGCCAGGGATTTAGAACTGAATTCATCATGACTCCTGCCCAGGGAGGATGCTGTGGGATGGGGTGCAAGGCACTGTGGTGGCAGGGGGTGGGTCCTCTCCCCTCTCACCACCCCCCCACCTCCCAGCCCACCCAGCCAGACTCACCATGCCTCCTACCGATCTCATCTGCTTGTCACCCACAAGAATTCCGGCATGATTTAAGCTTTCATTAAAGTTTAACTACAGGGGAAAGACTACAAAAAAAAAATCACCGGCTCCATCACAAATCACAATGTTATTATGTGCTAAAATAGGGACTGCGGGAATATGCCAAGGGGATTTGGCTGGGATTAGGGACAAAATGAATTTAAACCACTGGGTGCCCGCACGCCCTGTGATAACACCCCGTAAACCTTTGTGCATATAGATTTATATCTGGCGAACTGTTGATTATGATTTTTCTCTCCCCCGGGCTGCAAACAAAACCCCAGCCCTCCCCAGCCCCTGTGCTGCCACATCAGCCTTACACAAAATGTCTGTCTCCGTGCTCAATAGCCAACAACAAAAATGATGGAGATCCTGATGCAGACGCGGATAATTGCTCTGGCTTCCTCCCGTGAATTTAAATAGCTTTCTTGAATTATTGCCATTGACACGATCAATAAAATTGAGCTATTGCTGTATCAGGCCTTTCAGCAAATACACAGGAAGCTGGGCTCCTGGGGCTGACATTTCAGCCCCCCCCACTCCCCTGGGTGGGGGGGAAGGGCAGGGGCTTGGGGACAGTTGATGGAGTGAGGACAGGAGTGTGCTGGACTGGCCAGCAGCCGAAACAGTAGAAGAAGATAGACTTCAACCTTTTGCCTCCCAGCTGCCCTCCCTTTTTCTATATTCCTTTCCCGGAAACACCCATTAAACTCACCTGTCTGGCACCCCTTCCCCGTGCTTTGTACAGGGACAGCTGGCCGGTGAGAGAACCCAGCCCCCGCTCTGGTAGTATTTGGGACCCTCTCCCCACCTCTCAGGAGACATTCTGGGGTCTCCTGGACACCGCGTCTCCAGTGAAACCTTTCCAACCATCTTTCCTGGTGGCCTTTCCATCACTTCGAGACCAAAGTCTAACTCTAGTGGTGAGATTTTTGATAAAGGAAAAATATGAAGACAGGAAAAAATTCTAGGTAAAACCCACATAGAAGCAAGCACGGTAAAGAGCACAACTCCATCTTCACCCCAAAGCAGACCTCGGAGCTCTGAGCAGGTGCTCCCGTGGCCCGTCTTCCCGCCTGGTGCCCCACGCTCTGTGTTGTCTTCACGGATTTGCCCAGATCAACCTTCAGTCCCTGGTGCCCCCGCCATGGGCTGGTCGGTCTGTGTGTTTGGAGGAAGAAATAAGTGCCCTAAAGAAATGAGCTTGGCAAGCCACAGGAGTCTCACTCTCCCCTGGGCTGCTCTTGGGTTAAGTGCTTGGAGGGTCAGACACTGCAGAGGTTTCCAGAGACCCAGAGAGCTCTGGAGACAGGCTGCTCTGGGTTCGGATCGCAACATCATCTTTCCTCCAGCGGCTTAACGGCAGACACTTGCCTCTTCACAGCTCTGAGCCTCCGCTCTCTCCTCCTGCCATGGGAATGTGAGCTGTGGCCGTGGCCGTGGCCGTGGCCATGGCCGTGGCCATGGGTGCATCCGTGGGTTCCTACGAGGTGGCATGGGAAAACAGATGTTTTCTCCACGGGGAGAACACCAGGTCGAGTCATATCCTCCCCTGCAAATCCACGTCAGCCCGGGACCTGGGTACGTGATCTTAGTTTGGAAACAGGGTCTATGGTGATCCCGCTGGGTTAGAGTGGGCCCTGAAGCCAATGACTGGCCGGTGGGCAAGAAGACCATGTGACCACGCAGGGACGCAGAGAGGACAGCCAGTGATGCAGGCAAGGAGGTCGGGGACTGCCTGCAGCCTCCAGAAGCCAGAGAGAAGCTGGGAGAGATTCTGCCCTGGGGCCTTCAGGGAGGGCGTCCCTGCCGCCCACCCGGTGGGTTTCAGAGAGCGGGATGGGTTCAACATGTGGGACGCCCTTGACAGTGGCTGGAGTTCTCTGGCATCTCACCGCTGGGGGCTACTGGTGTCGCTCAGGAGGGCAGGCTGGCTCTGGAGACCTCAGCAGGGCTGAGCGGTCGAGGGGACGCTGGGAGAGCCACCAGGAGAGCCGAAGTTGGCCTCCAGCTGCCTGGCTTCCCAGGAGGATAAGGTTAGGGATAAGGATGGGTGCTGGTGGGGGAGAGCTGGGGCAAAGTTAGGGCCCGACCTCAGGTAGGTGAGAGGAAGGGCTCCTCGGGGAGAATTCTTGAGGAGAGAAAGCCTTTGGTGGGGGGAGGGGTGGTCTCCAAAAGTCAGCAGCCTTTTGAGAGGCGCCCTCTCTGAGATCAGGCCTCACCTTCCCCCGTGGGTGCCCGCAGCCCCGGGGGCGTCGTGCGGGGCAGGACCAGGCCCCTGATGAGCCAGGTTCGCCAGGGATGTGCTGCGTCTGAATTGAGACCATGAGGGGACCCAGTGGAGCTCCCTTCCCGCCCAGCCGCCCCTCTCCCTCCCCGAAAGGGGGAGACCACCGGCTTTAGTCCTCGCCGGTTTCCCTTCTCCCCGAGTTCGGGCCCTGGGAAGCCCTGTTCTCGTAGAAATGAGCATTTTCCCCGGAGAGCCAGGACCAGAATGAAAGACGCAAAGCCAAGGGGAGAAGCGGTCGTGGACTTTCACACCAACGCGGACGGTGGTCATCTGGCTCGTTTCCACCTGATGAAACCCACGCAGAAGGAATCCCGCGAAGACGGGACAACGCAGCCTGCACTTCCGAGAAGGTTGGTCTGGATCCTCCAACCAGCAGGTGGACGAAGACGAGGGGGAGCGCTAGGAACCCTGACAGAGCAAACGATGCCGCCACTCAAGGGGCTTCCAGAGGCTCAGTCCGCCTGTTACACGGTCGCCGGGGTTCCGGGCACCCCGGGGCTGGGTGACAAGTGGGCGGGGTCGGTAACCGCGCTCCCGGACGCACGCATGCGCACAAGCCCTCCCTCGGCCTGCAGCCCCTCCTGCCTCCCGGACCGCATCGATGTCCCTGCAGGTCTGCTCTCTGACCGGGGCAGACACCAGCCCAGCGACGCTCCAGGCCCAAAAGCTCTCAGAAGGACGCCGGGTTTGAATTTCTGAAGCCAAACCAAACACTGGCTGGAAAACGTTTTCTTATTATCTCATTCCCTGACTATGGAGCAATCAGCCCCATTGAAAAGCCATGAGCCCGCCCAAGTTTTAAATTAAACCTCTTGAGTTTCCCCTCTGAGAACAGATAAAAATCCTTCCAGCTTATGTTTTGAGGAAAGAATGCGGTGTGTGTGTGTGTGTGTGTGTGTGTGTATTTCGCCTAAAACTCCTTTTCTTTTGTTGGATTCTTTGAAGCTCTGTTTAAATATTTCACTTAAGGAAACAATTACGTCTGATGAATGTCAAAATTCCCTTCCCGGAGCAACTCCTCCATGCAGCCTGGATTCCAGAAGGAAGTTCTTTCTGAAGAAGAGGTGAGGCCTCTTTCCGTGAAGTGAGCACCCCTCCCCAGCCCGGAGTGGCCTGGATGGACTTTGCTGAGCTGGGACAGGAGACACTTAGTCCCCACCGGTCTGTTAGTCACTGGGTCACCAGAGGCTCTGAGAATCCGCCATATCAAAAACAAACAAACCAGCAAAACATACAAAAAAACCCCAAACTACGCTCCCAGTTGCATGCTGGAAAGGAAAGGCAGAGGGAGAGGAGGCCAGCCCGAGGAGGCCTGTCTTGTGTGTCTGGCCCCACCTGGAGTGCTGGACCAATTCTCTCACCTCTCAGATGCCTCATCCCAAAAGGAAGGATGACAAGAAGAGCTCCCACCAACTGTCTTCATGGAGGGACGTATGGCCCAAGGTTACCAAAGCTTCTGATTTGTTTTAAACAGAGGCCCCAAATCCAGATTTTCGTGTGAAATCTCCCAACATTAAACTGGCACTGACTGGGGGCGCCTGGGTAGCTCAGTGAGTCGAGCGGCCAACTCTGGATTTCAGCTCAGGTCATGATCTCAGGGTCGTGGTCTCAAGCCCGGTGTCTGGCTCCCTGCTCAGAAAGGAGTCTGCCCGTGGATTTCTCTCCCTCTCCCTCTGCCTTTCTCCTCTACTTGTGCGTGCTCGCACTCTCTCTCTCACTCAAATGAATAAATAAATCTTTTCTAAAAATGGGACTGATGAATTTCTTCAAGGTCATAAAGCTCAGTGCAAGGGGCAGCTAAACACATTCGTGGACCTCGGGGAACCTGTGGGTTACAAAGGCGGGTTCCTCCTCTCATCGGCTTCGCAGCTGGGTGGGGGCCGAGGGTCGGGAGAGCCGGGGAGGAGGACATAATTTCATAATTCTCAATTAGCACCTGCAGTTGACTCTATGAAGGGGAAGCACCTGGAGCCAGGAGGGCACATTCCAAGGAGAAACAGAAGCTTCTCCCAGGACTGAGAGACTCAGGTCTCAGCTCCTGGGATGAAGGGAGCAGGCAGGAGGCAGGGAACGGGCTGGCCCAGCAGAGGGAACAGCACAGGCAAAAAGGATTCTGGTGGGACTTTGCTCCACCCGTCTGGGGATCCGAAAGGCATCCAGTGCAACGGCCGGCCGCAGACTGTGCCCACACTGTGCTTACCTCGCTCGCCCAAGTGGAGTACTCTCCCAGGCTCAGGAATCACCCACCGGAATGTCAGTGAGTGCAGACCCCCCCACACAGACTGGCTGGACATTCGAGGTGGGGGACCCTCCTAGAGGGCCTCTCTGTGCCTGACCTTATGCACCATGAGTCTTAGCTCCCCGGCCCTTCCCGCCCCACTCTTTCCTGAAGGAGGGGAACCTGGAAACCCACTTCAGATTCCTCTGCAGATGATGTGCTATTTGGGGTGAGGCCTGGCATATTCCTGAACAAATGGAGTTGGCAGGTAGACGGGACAGCCTCAGCAGGGTGCGCAGGAGTAGGGGTGGGAGGGCAGACCGAGACCCACCTGCCTGCTTTTACTCCTGTCCATGGAGCTGGGTCCAGCTTGGACCTTTCCCCTTTCCCTCCTCTCTTGCCTCCACCCCCGCCAGTTCACCATGGGGCATTAGAGAGAGGTGTGTTGTGTCAGCAGGAAATTCTTCAGGGTCAAGCTCAAGGTCAAACCATGTAGCACATGAACACCTACTTCCGTAGAACTGGGGTCACAGTGAACAAGATGCGAGGTTCCACTATAACCGGAGGGGGGCCATAGGAAGGCACCCTAAATCTTCTTTCAGACCCTCCACTGAGAACATGAACATCCAGGGCTCTGCATACAGCCAGCACTCAATAAATGCACACCCAAAGAAGGATCATCAGCCAAGGGACAGGACGAGTCTGCTTTCTGACATCGCAGCCCACAGCACGTGGAGCCCGCACACTCTCAGCCAATCTCTCTCCAAAGACTACTGGGAAGGAAAAATATTAATATGTCCAACCCTAATCAAATCTGGATAATTTCACTAGAAACCTTTCCATAATTTCATCAGCGCAAAAGGATTACAATAGCAGCAAATTAAACCAACAGGCATGAATTTAGTTGCTCAAGAGGAAAATGTAGCTTGATTTAGAAACGGATGTTACAGTTTATTAACCAATCTAAATTAATTTGATTTTGAGCCACTGTTAAATATACATTAGGATGTATCACCCAATAGCATAGCTGGTGGGGGAGAGAAGGGAGAGGAAAGAGAGTGAGTGAGGCTGACACGAGTTTGGCATGTTCGTTCTGCAGGGTTGGGCTGGGGATTCAAAATTGGAGACCAGAGTACCAGTCAAGACTCCTGGTAACAAGAATCACAAGCCCAATTTGAGTTGGCTGAAGCCAAAAAGGGGATTTTATGGTCTGAGTATCTGAAACTTTCAGGGCCTGTGTAGCTAGATTCAGGTACAGCTGGATCCAGGTCTCAAGGTCAATAGCAATTGGCCTTTATTCTGTGTAGATTTTACTCTCAAGTCAGGTCTGCATACCTGGAGTCAGGAGAACCACCAGAAGCTCCAGATCTTCATCTTATTGGCTTACCCACCTTGCAGAAAAAGAGCCCACCCAAATCCCAGGTAAAGCTCTCATTGGCCTGGCCAAGGTCATGAACCACTCTGTGAGCCAGGCTTGAGCCTCTTGCTCATCCTTGAGTTGGAGAAGAGAGGGGAACGGTCAGATCCACATGCAGCACATGGACTAAGACGGAGGGTTCCCCCAAAATACAAAGGAGCTGTTGCCAGCTCTGAAGATGGATGAGGGGCGATGGGCAAAGAATGCAGGCCTCCTCTAGAGGCTAAAAGATGCAAGGAACAAAGGTGGATGCATTACATTACAAGCAAGCCAAGCTTGGCCTGAGATCACCCTTGATGACCTCTTCGTGGGCACTCTTGTGCAGTGCACAACATATACACTGTGCTTGGCCAGGCTGCTATACACTCTTTGGCTATAAGGGGTAATCTTGGAGAGAGAGCGCTAATGTAGGCAGTCCAAGAAGATCCCACCTCACTACTCAGGGGACCAGGAGAAGCCACGTGCCCACCATGCTGGGACCTACACTGCTCCCCAGCCACTCTCTGGGCTGTGTCCACCACAGGCCCCCCAAAATCCAAGTCCATACATTTTCAGCAAGGCCTTCTTTATTTGGCCTATACTGGGTTTTCTAGAACCTTGAATTACTAGATGGTATTCCTTACAGATGTGGATTTTAGCTTCCCTTGAACACTTGGCTGACCTGGTCACATGGGGTCTGGGTCCAGGGGCCTCAGAGTGACCATGCTCTCTGGCCAGGCCCTGAGCTTTCCAGCAGGCCACTGTCCCCATTCCACTCCCTTCCCCTGCCAGGGTCCTGGGGTTCTGGGTGTGGTCCCACCAAATCCCTGTGTGACCTTGGCCCAGCCAGTGCCCCTCTCTGAGTCTTGTTCTCTCGTTCTTGAAACTGGGGGGATGGAGGGAAAGGATAGTCTCCTCTCATCTTTGAGGGCCCTCCAGGCTCCATGCTCTGACAGGCTCAGGAAGATGGAGAGGGAGATAAAGAGAAAATAGTTCTGCTTAATTGCCTCATTAAGCCCTCCTTGTTGGAAAGCCAGAAGGGGAGCAGCTTCCTCTGTTTTACTGAGAGCTTGTGCGCCCTCCCCACTGAACTATGCAGCTGAATGGGGGTGGGGGTGGGGTGGGGACAGGGAGTGGGGGGCTGGAGGTGGAGGAGGATCCCTGGGAGGGGCAGGCTTCCGCCCCACCTGGGGCACAGAGTGGGGCACATGTACCAGAACCCCCCAAGCAGGAACTTAAACAAGAGGGAGGTCTGTATTTCTCCGGTGGAACAAGCGTGGCGATCGGCGGCAGGTGCACAGAACTCTTCTAAACGCGGTGCCCAGCCTGATTCAAGATCACCCCGTGGCCTGGGGCAGACGGTGTCCTCCACAGTTCATGTCCGCCGAGAACCTGTGGCTGTGACCTCCTCCGAGTGTGACTCCTCTGGGGGCCTCACGTAAGTGCCATCATCATAGGGCAGCTCTCCGTTTGTGGCTGGCCTCTCCCTCGGCACGCTGTCCTCTGGGTCCATCCGTACCACCGCAGGTGTCAGACTCACCTTCCGTTTCAAGGCTGATTACTACTCCCCTGGAGCGATAAGCCACATTTTGCTTCTCCACTTATTATCTGAGGGACGCGCGGGTGGCTAACCCCTTTGACCATGGTGAGGAAGGCTATGAACTTGGATGTACAAACATCAGACAGGTGTATTTTTAAAAATCATCATTATAATGTCATTACCAGCCATAGTGCTGGATATTCTCTCTGTTTGCCCTTGACAGCCATACCCCACTGGGCTCTATGCACCAGGAGGCTGACCCTGGAGCCCTCTGGTTTTGAGAAGGGCTTCCCAGTGCAAGGAAACAGCAGGAGAAGCGCGGTGGGTGGGGGAGGGGTGTTGGCAGGAGGAGAGGGAGGTCAGAGCGTTCGTTCCTCTAGGTCCTTCACCTCATCCAGTTCTGACAACGGCTCCATCTTCCCGGGCCACAGCTTCTGCCAGCAGCCTCCTCCTCTAGGACTCCGGAGCTCACCTCATGATTATACACCATGTCTCCCCTCTGCCCCTCAGACCCAGAGGAAACCACACCTGCTATTACCAGCCCCTTTACGCTTCACTCTGCCCACCTCGGTGAAGAGCTCCTTCCCTGGACCATCCAAGGGACACACTATCTCCTGCTGGACCTGGAACGACACACCCTCTTTATGCGATAGATGTGGACACCGACTCACAGAAAGATTCAGTAAATTGCCTGAAGTCGCACCAATGTGAACTGACTTGAACCCAGGCTGTCTGGATCTAGAATCCACACTCTGAACCGGGGGTCAGCAAACTGTAGCCCGTGGGCCAAATCTGGCCCGCTGCTTGTTTTTGTCGATAAAGTTTTATCGACACAAAGCCAGCCAGGCCCATTCATTTATATATTGTCTGTGGCTATTTTCCTGCTATGCTGGTAAAGTGGAGAAGTCGTAACCAAAACACAGTGTGGCCCACAAATCCAGAAATATTTACATCTGGCCCTTTACCGGAAAATTTGTCAGCCTCTGTTCTTACTAAGTTATGCTGCCTTTGGGGGTATGGAGCCTTTAAGGCCTTGTTCAGAGGTCAGGAATCATTATGATCCTTTCTATTTTGACAAAGGAAAAAGCAGCACTTCCACATGGGCTTGTAAAATACAATGCCTACCTGGACCCAGAAGGTAACCGAAAAACGTTAACCGAGCTGAGCACACACACACAGCGGCCCAGACCGGATCAGTCACTCAGCAAAGATTACTAAGTACAACCCTCTGCACCAGGCAATGATCTGGGCCCCACGAGAACAGAGGACGGAAGAGACCCATCCCTGCTCTCCGGGAGCCGACAGTCGAAAGAGGAATGGTGGGTGACCAGTCACAGTGATGGGAGCAACAGTGCATGGTGGCGACTGTGCAGCATTGGAGGGCTCAGGATCCCAGCCCACAGACAGTCCTTACTGGGTGAGGACAAATCCTGGGAAGGGGAGGGAGGGAGGCCAGGGTTGGTGGAGAATGAAGGCTCTCCCAGAAATTCCCAGCCAGCTTCTGCTTGCCTCTCATGAGTGAGAAGCATCACAGGGCCACCCTTGCTGCCAGGAAGACTGGGAAGGTGAATTTTTGGTTCCAGCTCCTGGTGGGGAAAGCAAGAGAGCAAACAGATAACAGGGGCCAGGGTTGGGGAAACTGTTCGGGACAGTCTCTCTGCTCCCCAGTGTGTCCTCCTGGGCCACCCCCAGGCGACCCCACTTTGGAAACCTGTGCTCGAAGGGCTCCCAAGGTGACTTGAAGCCTGTCTCTGCCATATCCCTTCCCGGAGGCAAAAGGCATAGACACGTCTCACTCAAGGTGGAGTAAGAACGGTGGAGTAAGGACGAGAGAAAAAACAGAGGACTGTCCCCATTACCCCACCAAACCGAGATACCCAGCCACCGGCTGGGACAGAATGCAGCCATTTTCACCAGGGCTGCGAAGAGGCGGCAAAGGGCTTATTTACGACACTAAATAAAGAGATCAAATAAAAAGCATACACACCATATGATTACAACCAGGCTACAAAGAAAAGCAGAAATTACATATAGATATAAGTCTAGAAGGGAGAATCCCCCATGTGAATAGCACTGATTATCTTTGGATGACGGAACTTGGAGTAAATCTTTTACAGTTCCACATTTCGATTTTCTCTTTTCTGCTTAATATAATGAGTGCCTATTATTTTTATGCAGGGATAAAAAAAATTCTTTCATTTCTATTGGAAGATCCCTGAATTTTCTCCATATGCCCTGGGTGAGTGAGCAAAATCCTGGCATTAGAGCCAACCAAAGAACTTGGCAAAGAACCGTGTGTTGGGCAAAACGGGGTTGCCAGGTCCCTCCAGATCCCCACCTGAGCTCCAGGCCAGATGAGGCAGTGACAGGGCAAGGGCCCAGGACCCTTCCTCGGGAGGCAGGCCTCCCACCCCCACAGCCCCATGGCAGAGAGCACTTTAGCTGTTCCCCAGTATCTAATGGCCCCCCCTTCCTTAGTAAGAGAAACCCTGACTTTTAGCCGGGCATACAGTTGGTGGGAAGAGAGGACGTGTTCCAGGCTCCCTTGAAGATGGCCAAATCACACAGCACTGGCCACTGAGATGGAAGTGGAAGTGGTATGGTCAGTGTCTGGGGAGCATCCTTACAGGGAGGAGGAATGGCCAATTCTAGCCTTCGTCCTTTCTGCTGGCTGGAATTCAGATGAGATGGCTGAAGCAACAGCAGCCCCCTTAGACCACAAGAGGGAAGCCATGACTCCCTCCTGATTTTGTTAACCTCTGAGAAGTAAACTTCTTCTTCTTTTTTTTTTTTTTTAAAGTCCCCATTACAGGGGTTCTCTGTCAAATATTTTCCTAACTCATAATGGCAGTAAAGTGAGTAGTCACTGGTTTTCCAGGGAGGTTGGGATAGCCTCCTGGTGGCCTTGTTTTGGTTGCAAGGAGGTGATCTTTTTTGAGGATGTTCCTGAAGCCTTAGCACTGATCACAGGGGCGGTGGCAGAGGAGCGCCACTGTGCTTGTCTATTTCAAACATGTGCACAGACAGTGTGATTCCGATCCTTCTGACATGTCTGGTATTCCCCACTCGGGGAAAAATATTTCGAGTAACCAACCAGACTCCAACAGTTATTACACCGTCCCTACTCCAAACTCACTTTCCTCATATCTCGGAAATAGCAAAACTATTTCCAACACACAAAGGGTAAAGTCAAGAATGTAACAGATTGTATATCTCCAACTGCTCGGATTAAACACATATTAACATTTTGCCAAATTTGCTTCAGATCTCTCTTTTTACAGAAATGAAAGGTTGCACACCGAGCTAAAACTCTCCTCCTCCCACAAACACACCCAGCATCCTCTACCCCTCCCTCCCGCCCAGCCTCCAAACCTGGAGTGGGCAGGCATCGCTCCTGGGAGTGTCTACTGCTTCTCTTACACAGAACGTCTCCATAAACAATACGCAGTCATAAAAACCACTTTCTTATTCCCACTAAGTTCATTCCTCTGAATACGTGCTCCCCTAGAGCTGAAGCCACACTTCACAAGAATTTATGTACAAATACTGGACCCACAGGGACTCTGTGGGTCTTTGGGGAGATGTTTTTCCGCCTATATTGCCCAAAGACATATGTGCTATTTTATTTTTCTCCCATACGCATTACGATAGATATGTAGCTATTCAAAAAAAAAATGTTTTTTTAAAGCTGAGCCGTGTGGCCAGCAAAAATTCATCGGCGCATGACTAAAGGTACGCTAGCAGTCAGGAACACGCTCTAACCAGTCCCATGAGGGCTGGCTTCTGTGACCCCGTGCTCCTTGAAGGTCAGCCAAACCGGAGTGGTCCCAACACTTTTGACTCTACCCCATGACAATAAAAAAAAAAAAAAAAAAATGTTGAGCACCAACCCCCACGATATGAATATCTCTTAACTTGTAAATTATGCACATGAGGGGCACCTGAGTGGCTCAGTGGGTTAAAGCCTCTGCCTTCAGCTCAGGTCATGGTCCCAGGGTGCTGGGATCGAGCCCTGCTTCGGGCTCTCTGCTCAGCGGGGAACCTGCTTCCCCTCTCTCTCCTGACTGCCTCTCTGCCTACTTGTGATCTCTGTCTGTCAAATAAATAAATAAAATCTTTTTTAAAATTATGCACATGACTTCTATATTATTCAGCTGTTTTCTTGCAGTTCACCTGCTCTTGTGTTACTAGAATTATCTTCCATCTGCCACTGCTCTGCAGGAAGATTTTAAAGCTGCTTGTCCGTTTTGTGTGGGTTCCTTTAGTTGATGCCGGATATTCTCATCCTTAAAGCTGTGAGCCTGGGCTCACACACCCCACAGCTGTGAAAAGTACCAAGGGCACAAACCCCTGCATGTGAAAGAAAAGCGGACAAGCATTTACTGAGTGTTTACTGTGTGTGGGGGTCTGTTCTAAGAGCTATACACACACACACACACACATATTATATAAATGTGTATTTATATAATATATATTATATAAATATATATATATATTTATACATACATATATATGTATAAATATAAATATTTATTTATATATAATATGATATATATAATATGATATATATGTGTATACACACACACACACACACACACACATATATATATATATAATTTTATTTATTTGAGGGAGCCCGGGTGGTTCAGTTGGTTGGGCTATTGCCTTCGGCTTAGATCATGATCCTGGAGTCCTGGGATCCAGTCCTACATTGGGCTCCCTGCTCAGCAGGGAGTCTACCTCTCCCTCTGACCCTCTCCCCTCTCATGCTCTCTCTCTCTCTCATTCCCTCTCTTTCAAATAAATAAATAAATAAATAGATGGTTTTTTAAAAAGATTTTATTTATTTGAGAGACTGAGAATGAGCAGGGGAAGGAGCAGAGGCAGAGGGAGAAACAGGCTCCCTAGGGAGCCCAATGTGGTACTCGATCCCAGGACTCCAGGATCATGACCTGAGCCCAAGACAGACAGTTTACTGACTGAGCCACCCAGGCGCCCTGTTCTAAGAGCTTTGTGCAGACTATCTCATTTCATCTCCACAACACACCACAACCATTCACAGTGGGAGCTCAGAAAGGTTGAGAAACTTGGCCAAGGTCACAAAGCTGTCCAAGGGGAGGCAGGAACTAAACCTAGGCTGACCGCTTTCAGCCCAGGCACCTCGGCAGGACCCTTCAGTCCTCTTGTGAAAAGAGCGTAGCTCACTGCTTTCTCAGGCATCTTGGGCGGGGACTGTCACATGGGACCAGCTGACACCTGGTCTAAGAGTGAGCGCCCCAACAAGCCAGACTTTAAATATCAGTAGAGACTCTATTGGTGGTGGATTCAGTTCTAAACTGAACTATGAAGTTAAAAAAAATTAAGATAACCAAAATTATCCTTAAAAGTCTCTTAAATTGCCCATAAGGTAAGCCGTGGAGCATCCCACAGAAAGGCAACCCCGCCAGGGGCTCCCGTGCCTGCTCACCTGCGCCCCTGTCCTCATTTGCTGGGCCAATCAGCTGGCTTTCACCCGGGGTCAGCCAATGGGAAGTGCCCGTTGGAATTGGAGGGCGGGACTAAGCGAGCACCCCAGGTATTTCTCGTGCTCTCTCCGGGGGTAGTTCCTTCCATCTCTCCGTCTTTTCTGCACCACCAGCTCCTGCCAAAACTCTCTGCTTGAAGCTCTGCTTCCCTTGGAGGGAACCTCGCCCCCGGTTCTGGTACCGCTGCCTCCTCCATCCGTCCCTCTGGTCTCGCACTGGCAGTGGCTTCCTGCCTTCGCTGATCACCGGCCTGACTCCAGGCTTCTCGGCTTCTCCATCACCTCTGCAACCAATTCCCCATGTTAAGTTCCTTCTGTTGAAATACCCGGAGTGGTTTCTGCTTTCCCGATTGGACCCTGATTGGACATGTACACATCGGAACAATGTTTGGATGCCATGTTACATCAGACGTGGGTACCTGCGGGTGGCAGTGCCAAGTGTGCATAAAGCTTTGGGGCAGCTGGACCTCCCGTCCGTTGCAGGTGGCAGTGAAACTTGGTACCACGACGTTAGAAAACCGTCAGGGCTCCATGCCTATCTATGACCCAGCACTCCCACTCTCAGATATTCTCCCAAGAAAAGCAAATGCAAACCTTCACTGGCAGACATAGCCAAGACCACCCACAACAGCTTTACCTGAAATAGCCAGAAAAGGAAAAGAGCCCAGAGGTCCATCAGCACTAGGATGACATGTCATACAACGGAAAACCACACAGAAACAACAAAGAACAAACTGTTGCCTTCCATGAACATGAGGGGCTCTCAGTGTTATGCAAATGAAGCCAGCAGTGGTGGCTCCAGGTAGAAGGAATCCGTGGTGATGGGGGTCCTGGGGAACCTTCCCATTGGTTGAAACCTCCCACCTCTTGATCAAGGTGCTAATGACACTCGTGTAAATGTGCCAGAAGCCATCAAACTACGCACTGAAGATCTGCGCACCTTCTGGGTATCTTTCCTCAGTGAAATATTTAAAAATTCTTAGTTTGGGCTCCCTCAGCATGGCAGAGCGCTCCCGTTGAGGTGGGTGTGAGACAACCAGCGTGTCCCTGCTCTGACGCTCCTATGGCTTGTGACTGTGGGGAATTCACTGAACATCCCCAGCCTCAGTTTCCCCTTCTGTGAAAGAGGGATCATCACAACGCTTACATCCCAGACTTACCGTGAAGATTTTAAGAGGTCGTGTGTGCACAGTGCGTGGCACAGGGCTCGGCGCGTGTTACCCGTTCATCCATCACATGCTTACGGAGCCCTACTACCCGCCAGGAGCAAAACAGACATAGTGCCGGGCTCCTGACACTTTCTAGAGCGGGGGGAAGTAAGTGCCTTCCTGCAGATATCAAGGTGGTAAGTCCTCAGGAGGCCAAAGAGGCAGGTAAGAAGTATGGGAAGTGCAGGGGACACCCTTGAGACCCCAAACCCAGGTCCCTTTCCTGGCCACGCTCCCTTGATTGGCTGCCATGAGCGTTGGCTGTGAGGGGCTCAGTTGTATCATTCTCCAAGAACAGGCCTTCACCCAAGCCCAAATTACTCCCTCGGGTGCACCCCACCCTTGCAGGGGCCTCCAACTTACTGACATGGTAGGCAGCAGGGACAGAAGCCTGGGCCCCCTAAACAGGGATATTAACAGATGTTTGCACACCCCTGTTCATGGCATCCCAGTCCACAGGAGCCAAAACGTGGGAGAAGCCCAGGTGTCTGTCAAGGGAAGAATGGATAAACAAAATGAGGGTTATATACACAACAGAATGTAGCTGGCCAAAAAAAAAAAAGTAAAGATACTGTGAACCCAGAACTAGAAATTCAAGTCTATTTAAAATATTTATGGGGGCCCCTGGGAGGCTCAGTCGGTTAAGCGTCTGCCTTTGGCTCAGGTTATGATCCCAGAATCCCAGGACTGAGTCCTGCACTGGGCTCCCCACTCAGCCAGAGACGCTTCCCCCTCTGCCCCCTCCAACCGCTCATGCTCCTGGGCACGCAT
Source organism: Mellivora capensis (assembly GCA_004024625.1). Classification (NCBI taxonomy): domain Eukaryota; kingdom Metazoa; phylum Chordata; class Mammalia; order Carnivora; family Mustelidae; genus Mellivora; species Mellivora capensis. The sequence goes on along the minus strand of PISX010000732.1, from coordinate 126,484 downwards.
GCGCACTCACTCTCTCCCTCTCGCTCGCAAAAATAAATAAATAAATAAACTTATTTAAAAATAAATAAAATACATGGAGAGAGTGGGGGAGGGGAGGAACCTAGTGCTAACTCATACTATATGAACCTCAAAAACACAACTAGGTAAGCCCGACGCCAAAGGGCAAATATTGTGGAATTCCCACATGTGAATGTTGCAAGGGAAACAAATATTCAGTCTATAGTGTGTATATTTTACTGCAATAAAAAATGAAGCAAAAAAATCCTGTGCTGTAACACATACACACATCAATGCCGACCCATTGGCTGAAAAGGGTCCGACGCTGGGACAATGTGTCCGCAGGAGCCCAGAGCCCTGCGTGGGACCAGGCTGAGAATGGTCATCAGCGGAGACCACCTGCTTACTTGGCTTTTCCTGGGCTCAAGACTGCCTCTTCTTCCCCAGTAAATCACCCCGGTAAGAATCCTTGTCTCAGGCTCCACTTCTGGGAAACATGACCTAAGTCAGGAGTGCTGCAGTTTTAAAATAAACTGATCAGAAGCCCTCGCTGAGAAGTGAGCCCTGGATGGGAGCCCGTGGGCATCAGCATCTTTGATGAGTAGTAGTTGAAATGTCTTATTTCAGAGAAACAGGGACTCGGTGCAGAGAAATGTCCTGCCTTGGCCGAGGTTGTGCCTGAGCGAGGGAGCAGGGGGCCACTTGGGGCACAGACCCACAGCGAGTGGCATCCTGCCTTCTTGCCCACTTATTTATTTATTTATTTATTTACTTACTTACTTATTTATTTGTCAGAGAGAGAGACAGCACAAGCAGGGGGCAGAGGGAGAAGTAGGCTCCCCATTGAGCAGAGAGCCCGACGCAGGACTCAATCCCAGGACCCTGGAATCATGACCTGAGACAAAGGCAGATGCTTAACCTACTGAGCCACCCAGGCGTCCCATTCCTGTCCCTTTCTTTACGCGGGGCAGGCTGGCCTGGCTGTCTAAGTGAGGTGATAACAGCACCCACAGGTCCCAGGCTACCAGCAGTCCTTCAGAAAACTCTGGAAAATCTGGTTTGAGCACAATGGCCAGGGACAGACACTGGAGCAGGAAAGGGCCTCTGGCCCCTGGCCGGGCTCGCTGGAAGCCCACCGTGTCTGGTGAAATCCACAGTCATGCCCACCTGACCCGGACCCTGAGCTCACAAGCCCTGGAAGCCGCTGGGCTCAGCGCGCATGGCAGGAAGGAAGACGGAAGCACGGGGCCCAGCTTGGTGTGTAAAGTCCCACTTCCCCGCTGCGGAGGCTGAGCAGAGGTGTCTCAGAGCCCTGCAGGCTCCAGGTTCCCTCTCCACCCTCTCTACTGAAATAATCAGTGTGTACAAACATGAAAGATTGGGTCCCCAGACAGCACTAATTGTGTCTTCTGGAAGGGGTGGTGACAGGGAATGGCACTGAAATAATTACGGCTTTTGCACGTGAAAGGGGAGGAGGGATCTTATTTGACTATTTATAGTGACTAGCAGGAACCATGTCGGATGGAGAGAGCATCCAGTTTCACACAGAGAGAGGGCAGCCATCTGTGGCCGCCGCTGTGCCGTGACTTCCGCTGGACCCGGGCCCCTTCGCCTTCGCCTCGGGGACAGGAGTCTTTGCCAGGACAGAATGCAAGAATGACAAGGCCCTGTGTGACCGCAGACAGCTGTGGGGTGGCTGGTGGATTAGGGGTGACCTGTCACGATAGTCGAGTGCGGACCACATGAGGGTTGCCAAGATGTCCAAACGTACGCGCCTCAGTGAGCCACCACTGTTGTGAGGAAGAAGCAGGGAGAAGGGAACAGCATACATGCAGCACCTACTGTGTGCCAGGCGCAGCGCCGGGTGCTTCATTTGGATGCCTTTCCCAGCTCCCTGGCTGCATGTTCAAACATTCAACAGATATCTGCGGAACACCCCCTGTTCGCTGCATCACACACAGCCACACCAGCCCGGCACATAAAGACTAAGCACTGACCTAGCCTGTGCGTCTGCAAGCTGGCAGGGACCACCGGCTCTGCGCAGGCTCACTGGCGGACTCTGTGGACTTCACCTGGCCGGGACTGTGGAGCCACAGGGCGCTGGTGGCGGCCACTCAGCCTCCCAGCTCTGTCACCCTCCCTCTGGGACCAGCTGCAGCTCAGCAGGCGCTCCTCGTGGCCTTGGAGGAGGGGCGAGAGAGCGAGAGAGCGAGAGAGAGAGAGAGAGAGAAACTCTCTGTCTCTGTATCTCTCTCTCCCTCTCCCTCACAAGGTGTCTGGGGACCGTGGGAGACCTGGCACGTGGCTAAAGCCAAAGTCAAAGGGCCTAGAGAGCAAGCCCCGCCCCCAGAGTGGGAGGAGCTGTAAAGGCGTGAAGACAGGGAGGGCGGAGGAGGGGAGCTGCTGTGGCAATGTGGCCCGCGCGCGCTCTGCGCGCCAGGCTGTGCTATTTGCTTGAAGAAGCCATTGTTTACTAGACACCAAGTGTGGGCCGCTTGTTCCTACATTCCACAAATATTTACTGAGTGCCTGCCAGCCGGCACTGTGCAACCAGCACTGTGCGTGCCGGAGAAACAATCGGGAACGAAAGCGGAGAAGTCACTGCCCCGGTAGACGGCACCGCGCGCGTAGGAGGAGGACGCGAAACAATGTACCGCGTGCATGAATGTCAGCTGTGATTAGTGCTCCAAACAAGAGGCACTTTGCGCTGGGCCCCCGGAATAAGGGGGCTGATCTAGCCTCGGGGTGGAGGGGGGGAATGAGGGACGGCTTCCCCTGGGGAAATAAGGATGGAGCTGAGATGTGAGAAAGGGCGATGAGAACGTCCTTGTGAAGAGGGAATGGAAAAGCGTCCTGGGCGGTGGGCTCAGCAGGTGCACAGACTCTGCTAGGAAGGGGAGGACTGCTTGCAGAAGGGAAGAGGCCTGGGGAGGGCAGGGGGCGGGGGCATGCTCCAACGGGTCCTGGCAGCCGCTGGCCCCAGGGGCATGGCAATCAGAGCTTGCCAGCTCCCAGGGCTGGAGACAATGTCTGAGACCTTAAAAAGAGAACGTGCTGCCTCCAGAATAGAGAAGACAAAGGTAAAATCGAAGCTAATAGCTGTCAACTTCGATACTGACAGAAGGGAACAATGCATGGTTTTGTTAACAAGTCAAGCGCACCTCAAAGCAACTCTTAGAGGTTTCTGCTTTAAGACTCAGCCGCGGCAGGACTCCTGCTTCCGGAAAGATGGAGCGGATGTCCTTTCCCTGTTCCCTCCCACTAGTTCAAATGCACAAGCGAACAGTGGCTGATGGTTGCTTACAGGTGCTCTGCAAAGACCCATTCTGCTAATCCTCCTAGCGATGGGGGTGGGGGGAGTACCATGGGCACCCTGATCTGCAGGTGAGCCCAACGTACTATAACATTGGGACCCCTCTGAAGTCTCCCACCTCCATCACTGGACTGTATACAGCAGGCTGGCTTTCTGCTGTGACCCCAGAGCGCCCTCAGTAAGTGCTTAACTCACCTCTAAATGCACACACTCGGTGAAAGTTTAGTGAGCACCTACTATGTACCCGCTCCAAGGTACCTGCTGTTCTAGGTACAAGGGATACAGCACTGAGCAAGATAGAAAGAGTCCATGTCCTGTAGATGCTAGCATTCAAGTAGCAGAGGGAGACATGCAATAAAATATAAATATTTTAGATGGATATTTTAAAAATATCTCTCAGAGGGGCGCCTGGGTGGCTCAGTGGGTTAAAGCCTCTGCTTTCGGCTCAGGTCATGATCCCAGGGTCCTGGGATCAAGCCCCGCATCGGGCTCTCTGCTCCGCGGAGAGCCTGCTTCCTCCTCTCTCTCCCTGCCTGCCTCTCTGCCTACTTGTGATCTCTGTCAAATAAATAAATAAAATCTTTAAAAAAAATATCTCTCAGATATATATGTCAGATACCGGCACATGCTAAGACCAGAAAACAAACCAGGGCAGGGGCAGGGAATGCCAGGAGGAGCCGCAAGTTTCTAAAAGGGGAGAGAATGAGCCGGAAGAATATGAGGGAGGAGGGCACAGCCAATGCCAAGGCCTGGAGGCTGGCATGAGCCTGACAAGTGTCAGGAACTACAAGGAGCTTGGTTTGGCTGATGGTAAACAAGCAAAGGGGTCAGCACTGGGAGGTAAAGACAGAAAGGGAAGGAGGGGTGCAGCGTGTGCACCTCTGAGCCCACAGCGAGAACTTTCTTTTTTTTGCCTGGTGGCAGGTGGGAGCCATGGGAGGTTTCTGGACACGAGAGCAACCAGCCATGACTAGGATTTTTACAGGATCCCTCTGGCTGTCGTGTGGGCATTAGACTCCCTGGGGCCAAGGTCTCTGCCAGGACTCCGGGAAAAAGGCTACTGCACAGTCCAAGCAAGAGAGATGACAGTGGTGCCAACTAGGGTGTGGGCAGCGGGAGTGGTGGAAAGTGGTCAGACTCTGGATCTATTCTGAAGATAAAAACAACAGGGTTTACTAATGAAGTGGTTATCAGGCATGAGAACAAGGGGAGTCAGGAAGGGGACGCCTGGGTGGCTCGGTCAGTTAAGCCTCTGCCTTCGGCTCCGGTCATGATCCCAGGGTCCTGGGATAAAGTCCCACATCGGGCTCCTTGCTTGGTGGGGAGCCCGCTTCTCTCTCTCTGCCTCTGCCCTTCTGCCTGCTCATGCTCGCTCTCTCACTCACTCTCTCTCTGATAAATAAATAAAATCTTTAAAAGAAAAAAAAAAGGAGTCGGGGAGGACTCGAGGTTTTTAGCCCGGCGACCGGAGGTGAAGTTAGCATTCCCAGAGACGGGGAAGTGGCTGGAGGGGGCAGGTCTGAGGTTTTAAACACAGTCAGCCTGGGCCAGTGAGCCATCTGTAACCCAGCCAGGTTTTTCTGTAAGGACACAGCAGCAGAAAATGTAAAGCGCTGTCTGGTTTGAGCCTCCTGAAAATCTTCCCTCCTCAGGTTTGTTCTCCTCTGGGGATAAAACAAACCGACCAGATCTTTCTCTGCCGTCTCTCCTGAGCACGGCAAGCCTCCAACTGGGTCGGCCTCGATCAGCGGGGAAGCTGGTGCCATAAATCAGTGAGTGATGATACCAGGGCCTCAGAGGACGTCTCCTGGTATGAGGCTCAGACAATAGAAGGGGATTCGGGATGAGCTCATGCAGGGGCGGGCACATTAGATCTGCCATAAATTATTACAAAGTAGCAGGAAATCAACAGTGATCTCAGCTGAGTGCAGAAGGAACAAGGGGCGGCTGGAAGCACCCTCCCACGGGTCCTCCTACAACCCCACATGCTCCAAACTTTGCGTGCAGTCTGGGGGGGTGGGGGCGTGCATGCCCATGAGGGGACACCCCAGAGGAGCCCCTAGACGGACCCGGAATGAATGAGAAATGTGACGGTTTTCTCGAGGACGTGGGGTGATGTCCTTGATTAGCTGCTTAAAAGCTGTATGTCCTTGAGCAAATTCCCTAACCTCTCTGAGCCTCAACTTTCTCCTCTGAAAAATGTGCCTAGTAATTGTACCTATTCATAACAGCTGTGCAGGAGGCAGGCTGGTCATTAGTGGCTGTTCCCTAAGCCAGCTGCTGGCTTTCCGGTTCTCAGCCCCAGCACATGGTGGGACTGCGTTCCCCTATCCCCTCGAACGCAGATGCGTTCCCGTGACTCAAATGAAAGTGGTCCGTGTCCCTTTAAGAGCCTGTACCTAAAGCATCTTGATTCACCGAATTCACTTCCCTTCAAAAGCTGACTCCTCTGTTTACCGAGGGCAGAGCTATTTGCACTGACTGACCTACTGGGGACAAAAAAGAAACTGTGCTGCTAGGCTGGGATCTCGGGGGTCATTTGTTACTGCAGCAAAAGCTAATCATTGCTGACTGGTAGAGGATTAAATGAGTCCTCAGAACCCCCAGAAGGCACACAGTAGGCACCACAAAGTGTTAACTGTTATTATTACTTGAACAATCTCGAAGAGTCATAAGCAAATCTGGACAGCAAGGGTGGCTGACACGCTCTTGGGTGGTCCCCATGACCCCACCTGCTGGCACTCACACCTCTCCTGGAGTGTCCCCGAGACCTGTGGCTCCTTGCTGGTTTTGGCAAAGCGCATAACCCCGTGGGAGGCCCCGGTATAGAGCCAAGGTGGGACTCCAGCCCACAACCAGCGAAGAACCGACAGTAGCCGCCAGCTGGAAGTCAGCGAGAACCAGGAGCCCTCAGCCCAGCAGCTAGGGTATGGCCAACTCTTTCCCATTTGCCCCACATCCCTGGAAATCCCTGGCTTACCCAGGACCATCCTGGTCTTAAAACTGAAAGTTCTGACTTCTTGCCAACTGGGATGGACGGTGTATGAGTCAGCTCGGGCTGCTGTAACAAATGCCACAGACTAAGGCACTTGAACAAGTAAACTTTATTTCTCTGTTCTGGAGGCTGGGGCTTAGACTTGAACATACAAATTTTGGAGGGGACGCAATTCAGCCCAGAACAGTAGTTCACCCTACCTGACAGCCTACAAGGACCCGCCTCCCGCCAACAACCGTGTGGTTGGGACTCTGGATGAGTCCCGCAGAGGAACCAGCTAAGCCACGTCCGGACTCCTGAACCACAGAAATCGTGAATGTGAGTCACTATAAGCTGCTAGTTTTGTCGTTCGTTGTTACACAACGATGGGTAATGAATACATTGAGTTACCAGCACACTGGTCCAACTCTGTTGCTTTTGGCTGATGCCTAGCACCGAACCCTCTATTTCCATATTCTCCAGAAGTTCTTCCAGAAGAATTTCAAGGACCTGTGTTAGTCTTCTGGTTCCTCTTCTGTTTGACCTGATGACTCGTTCTTCACTAGGTGGGAGAGTTTTGTTTTATCTAGGTGTTTTCACAAGCTTTGTTAATCGAACAATTCCTTGCTTGCTGGGTTTTTATCTTCTTTCCAGCCACACAGGATAGCTCTTCCCTCCCAACTGCAGCTGGAGGGCAAAGGTCAGAGGTGGCGTGATCACTGCAGCAGACCCCACTTTCTGAGTGTCTTCATAGTCCTCATCACCAATCCAGAGCATGCAGTATAGGCACTGAAGCACAAAGATGCCTTTGAAACGGGGATTCCACAGAAAGCTGCATGTTCTCATCCCTGCTTAGAGTTGCACACTGGACATGTTGAAGGCACTGATAAGTCCTGCAAGCGGGGAAGGCACCAATGTCTTTTGAGGAAAACCAATCTGCTGTATATGCTCACACTGCAGGGTAGGTAAAATTATGTCCATTTTCCAGATGAGGACACTGAGGCTTATTCTAGTGCCTTGTCCAAGGTCACCCAGTTGACCCAGCCAGCCTGGGAATCGGATCAGGCTGGGGGACACCAAAGCCTGGAACATCACTGACCCCCATGACCTCTTAAACCAAGCAAGGAATTGAATGAGACTTCCGTGGGTCTTTCAGGGCTGGTTAATGCCAGGAAGTTGCTAGAACAAGAACAGATGCTAACATGAGGGGCTAGTTGATATTTTTCTGCTGAAAACAGGTGGAATTCCAACCACCTCCCTTCTCTCTCTTTTTAAATATTTTATTTATTTATTTGACAGATGGAGATCACAAGTAAGCATAGAGGCAGGCAGAGAGTGGGGGGAAGCAGGCACCCCATTGAGCAGAGAACCCGATGCGGGGCTCAATCCCAGGACCCTGGGATCATGACCTGAGCCGAAGGCAGAGGCTTTAACCCACTGAGCCACCCAGGCGCCCCAATCTCCCACCTGGGTGGCTTTTTATTTAATGCTGGGCCGGAAGTGAGAGCAAAATGGTCTTCAGATGCATCGGGAGGAACTTAAGTGAGATTTCAATGGCCAAGAGCATGAGAGATCATAAATGTTGCCAATATGAACATGGCCTGCTATGGTAAAACAATATGAACATGGCCTGCTATGCTCTTTTACCTTACATGGTAAAAGAGCAGGTGGTCCTGAATGTTCCCATGACACTTCTATAAGGAAGGAACGTTATCACCATCCACATTTTCTCAGCAAGGAAACTGAGGCATGGAAGGATGAAGGGACATGCCCAGGGTTCCATAGCTAAGAAGTGGCGGGGCCGGGACTCCAGCCCAGAGCCCTGTGCACAGCCTGTCTGGGCTTTACCGAGAGCCGGGCGCCAGCCAGCATTGTTGCCTTTCTTTCCTGTGTTAGCCTGCTTTACCAAGGCAGACACTAAGCCCTGCAAGGTGACATGGCTTGCTCGGGACCACACGGCTAAATAAGCAGCAGACCGGCTATCAGACCCAGAGCCAGTGTTCTCACCACCAGCCTCCACACCTCGTCCCCTGGGACACCTGACGCCAGGCAACAGGCAAACAGGTTTTGCCTTCACTGTGCCACACCCGGCTTGGCAGGACAGGCCCTGACGGACCCCACCCTTTCCAGGCCCATTGCAGGCTCTGTGCTGAGATAATGCTGACCCAAAAGACCAGAGGCAGAAGACAGCTTGGTGCTCTCCACATCTGCAGCTTGCTCAGCATTCTTGCTGAACTTAAAAAAAGAAGAAAAGGAAAGGGGGAAAATAAAGAAAAAAAATGATAATGTTGGGAATCTTTCTTGTAAACCAATGCAAATCAAATTGGCTTAAGCAAAAAGGGGTTTGTTTTTTTTTTAGCTCAAGTAACTAAAATTCCAGGAATGGTTCACCTTCAGGCAAAGCTGGCTCCAGGAGCTTTGCCTGACATGTCACCAGGTCTGAGTCTCTCCCTTCTCCCCACCGCACTCTCTAGTCCTCCACGTTGGCTTCATTCACAGATGCCACATAGTGGCGAGGTGGATGCTGGGAATTTTGTGTTACGTCCAGATCATTGTCCCTGGAGGTAGAGGAGCATCATCTCTGGCCTGAGAGCAGAGGCCAGAGCCTCTGGTGAAAAGTAGGGCAGTTGCCAGAAGAAGGAGGAACAGATACTATGAAGACAGACAGGTGTTTGCTACACGAAGAAACAAATCAGCCCTGTGTTCTAGTTCCTTCTGTTTGCCCATCTCCTTCCTCCTTCCTGCCCCAGCTCTCTGCCCTGAGGCTGACCCACACCACCCACAGCCTGCTGTTCGCTGCCTTCTGGATGGATTTGGCCAAAGGGCAGCCCCACAGAGCCCTGCAGGGGAGTGAGGTCACGGGCTCCCTGGAGCTGGCTGTTCCCCTCCCCCCAGGGGCACCTCTCCAATACCCTCTCGGCTGCTGGGTTTCTGGAACTCTCCCTCCCCTCTTCCAGCCCAGGGTGGAACATTTCCATTTTTCGCCCAGGATTTCCCCATGCCTGCCCACGTCTTTGCAAACAGCCTCTTGATTAGGTCTCCTGGAATTACCCTACGTGACTGTTGCAACATTTCCTGAGGTCTTGCCCCCAGAGAGAAGCAGAGAGGAAATCCAGCCTGGGCTGAGACACCTGCCATCTCCCATGACCCTCCAGCACCAGTCCTGGCCCTTCCCCAAGGCCGAGAGCCAATGAGCAGGGAGTTTCGGGGGAAATGCACAAGTTCTAGACAGGAGCATGGCAACATGAATGGGGTTAGTGGCACTGAACTGCACACCTAAAAAGGATGAAAGGGATACATTTTACGTTCTGTATTTTTGGCCATAATATTTTTTAATGTTGAAAAAAAAACAAACCACCCAGGAGCCAGTGTGCACAATCCGTCCTCCGAGCGGCAGCCGCTCTGTGACCCTGCTCCCCCAGCCCGGGTGCTGGACCCTGCTGCTCGGAGACACTTGGAAAGGGAGACAGGCACCTCCGGATCAATGCCGTATTGATTCCTGTTTCATGGGGAGAACAAGGCCCAGGCTGAGCTCCTTCCAGCAAATCTGAACTTCAGATGCCCTCAGGCCTCGCATACAAAATGACGCAAACCATTTCCCACCCAGCGGAGGAGGGGGGGGCGGGCAGGGGGAAAGGCGCTTGGCACAGGGGAATCAGGGGAAGAGCTGTGATGCCAAAGTCCAAGCAGATGCCCGAGTTCCCAGGGCAGGATCTGACGCACGGTGCCCAGGCTCTCCCTGTGGCGGGGGGAGTGCCCTGCTTCTATGGACGGACGCCCACATTCAGGAAACTGAGGATGATCTCTTCTGCCGGGTGCCCAGAAGGCCAACTTCTAGAAGCCACGGATGGAGATGAGCCCAGAGACGGGCTGAGCCACATGCGGAATGCAAAACCTCCTAGTCGCCACGTTAATAAAACACATAAAGGAAAAAGAAACAGATGAATTTAAGTGTAATGTTTTATTTAACCTCATGGAGCCCAAGTGTCTTGGGCTAATCGTTTTGGCTTCTAATCCACAGGAAAAATGATTGGTGAGATATTTACATTCTTTTTTTTCCCCTGCACGAACACTTTGAAACCCACTGTGTTTTCCACACCTGCAGCCCGTCCCACCATGGCTGTAAATTCCCACCGGAAGCACTGATCTCTACTTAGATTTCTAAAAGCCGGCAGTTAGAGAGGCAGACAGACCTACCCGAGTTATGCCCCAGAGACCTAGACATCTTCCAGGCACCGAACATCAAAAAAGCATTTTCCTTTACTATTCACACCCACATTGTCAAAGCCACTTTGGTTGTTTTTTTTTTTAAATTTAAATTAATTAAAACAAAGTAACATTTCAAATTCTGTTCCTCGGTCTCCCCGGCCTCATTTCAAGGGCTCCTTAGCTACCTGGGGCCACTGGCTGTTGTTTTCGGGCCATGGCATTCTGAAAGCAGGAGACGGGTGATTAGAATTTGTGGAAATGAGATCATTTCGTGCAAATGGAATCGCGCGGGAGGGCTCCTTCATCCGACTTCTTTCGTGGAGCGTAATTATTCCGAGAGCCATCCATGTTGCTGTTTGTGTGTGTATACGTGTAATTTTTACCAGATGGAGGGAAGTGCCAAAAAGGAAATCAAGCAGAAGGCAAGACTGACGAGGGGTCTGAGCCATGTTTACATCTGAGGGAACAGTGTCCTGGGCAGAAGGAGCAGCCGTGCAGAAGCCTGTGGTGGGAGCCTGCTTACTGGCTTGGGGAGCAGGGCAGGGGCCGGCCAGGGTAAGGGGCAGGAGTGGAGGGGGAGAGGGAGAAAATGCAATCGGGGGCGGGAGAGGTGATGTCTCAGGACCTTGCGGCATGTTGTAAGGACACAGGCTCCACTCTGCAGGGATGACCACCTCACTGGGCTCCAGTGCCCGCCACCCCTGTCGGGTCCATCCTCAGCCCCAGCTGCTGGCTTTCCTAAGCCCGTGGAGTCATCAGCATTGTTGTGTGCAACAGTTCGCTCTTGATTCTTGCTGCATAGTATTCCGTTGTGGGGATAAAGCAGCATTTGTTTTTTCCGTGCACCTGTTGACGGACCGTTGGTCTGTTTCCAGTTGGGGGCCCTTACCAAGAAAGCCACTGTGGATGTTGACAGACACCAACAGATACGCTTTCATTTCTCTTGGGTAAATACCCAGGAGTGGGATCGCTGGGTCACATGGTGGGTGGGTGACTCACGTCTCCAGAAACTCCCAAACTGTTTTCCAAAGTGGTTGCAACATTTTGCATTCTTTCCAGCTGAATATGAGAGGCCCGGGACCTCATAGCCTCACCAACACTTGATAATACCCGTCTTTTCCAGTGTAGTCATTCTAATTGGTGTGCCGTGGTATCTGGTCGTGATCTTGGACTAGGAGAGCTTTAAGGTCCAGAGTATTCACTCGTGCCTTTAACAAATGTTTGCTGAGCTCCTGCCAAGCACCAGCCTCGACTCCAGGCACAGCTCTGAGCGGGAACAAGCAGTCTCGCAGAGTGGGACGTGTTCAGTTTCCTGTACGAGCCTGACGTTTATCAACAGTGAACTCCAGAAGCTTTGAAGGCATGGCTGCTAGAAGGGCGGTGAAGCAGGGAAGCGTCATCTGTTCTCGGAAGGAGGGAATCAGGGCAGGCTCTGAGGAAGTGGCATTTGAGCTGGGCCCTGCCGTATGAGTAAATACTACCTACTTGAAGGGGGAGGAGGTGGGGAAAAGAAGCCCACATAAGCTTACTGACTTTCTGCTCCACTGTGTTTTGCCTCACAGTCACAAAACGGTTGCTGTGGCTCCAGGCAACACTCCCTCACACACCAGTGAACCAAGCAGAAAGGAACGTGAGGCAGTGAGGAACTTTATTCTCATGTGCTTCTCTCTTGTTAAAGGCGGGAAATCGGCCCCCAGCAGATTCCCCCTAACATCTCACTGGCTAGAGCCGTATCTCATGTCCACCTTGGATAAACCAGAAGTAGGATTTCCTTAGACCTACCTGATGAAAGCCCCCGGACAAGGCAGCTCACCATCCAAACAAAAAATCCAGGCTCTTCTGGAAAGGAAAGGGAGGGAATGGTTGCTGGCAAGGTGACCCCCCGGGGCCTGCCTGGCTCACAGATGCCTGTTCAACTGAATTGGCCGCCATCTTGGGAATGTCTAGGTTGCTGGCCTGCCAGATGACAGGGGCAAAAGCGGAGGAGCAGTCTGGGAGGCCTCATCTCGAACACCAAAACTTAGTTCTCCAGTGCCCCTCTCCCCACAGGAGGGCCCAGTGGAGGCCACGGCTGGGAGCAAGGGGCATGTTATGGGAGCCCCATCCCTGAGGTTTTCTGAGCAGGGGATCCTGGGGCCCCTGTCCCCACACCCTTGAGACCGCTAGACCAGAGCTAGGGGCACTGGCCCCAGCCCAGTCACCCCTCTGCCCTTCAAAGCCCTTTGTTTTCCGCTTCCCTGTGGGAAACATCTCAGCAATCCCAGAAGCAGCTCAGAAGAGGGAGGTCAGCCTAGAACAGGAACAATCCGATGCTGGCTTCCCCCTCACCAAGGCGGGGGCTAGGACTCTGGGTGAGTGGACGAAGCATGTGTGAGTGGGTCCGGGTCTGGGGGCAGGGACATGTGTGCCGAGCACTTGCCCTCCCTCACCCTCCCTCACCGGGCCGGGATCTGCAAAGGAGCCCAGTGCCCTGAGTTCCCCAGAGGACAGATGACCCGAGCTCCCCCACCTCGGGGTCTCCGGGGTCTCCGTCCTCCAGGGTGATAGACAAGAAACAAAGAAACACAGACAGCGATTTTCTAGAATGCCCCAGGCGGGGATGAAAGCAAAGCTGATGATGTGTGGGTTCCATGCCTGAGAGGTGGGCGGGGGGACTGCCTGCACAGCCTCCCTCTGAGCTGAAATCCAGGTAGGGAGGAGGCAGCGGGGCACAAAAGGATCGTCTGTGTCTGAGGCTGCCTGTGGGTCTGTTGGGAGGGCCCGCTGTACTCAGCTCTGTCTGAGTCTGGATGTTAAGTCTAGTCCAGGAGGGCACCGTGAGCTTTGTTAAAGAAGTTTTATTTTTTCCTGGAAGTCCTGGAGGCAAATGGAGCAGCGAAGAGGCTATGTAAATGTCTAAATAACAAAATGAATTTGAGATTTACCTACGCCGTAGGTGGCAGTAGCTCATTCTGACTTAATGCTGAATAGTATTTCATTGTATGGATATAATTCTGTGTATTTATCCAGTCACCTATTGAATTTGCCCTGGCCTCTTTCCTCACCGTTCTGCCTACAGGCGGATGCAATGACTGGAGCTACAGCAGCCATACTGTAACCAAGAGACAAAGTTAGAAGCCACAGTAAGAAAGGTGGTGCAAAATCAGAGGTGTAGTCCAGGTCCCTGAAGACAGCAGCCCTCAACTGCCTACCTGCTTCCAGACTTCTTAAAAGTCAGAGAAAAGCAACTACTCCTTCATTTAATCAACTCTTAAATGGGTTTTCTGCTAATCGCAGCCAAATCCAATCCAAACTGATAGACCAAGAGAAGTCTGAACTTCTTTCCTCTCTTTCCTGCTACAGATTTCTCCAGGAGGAGAAAGGAGTGGTGTTGGAGGACTGCACACCTTAGATAGGGAAACAAGATCATCACATTACACAGATAGATGGGGCTGAGTCTTTCTCCTATCTCCGACCGCAAACTTCTAATACTGTCACATGGGAGTGACCATACCTTCACATTTTTTACATACAACATAACCTAATCAAGGGAGTGCCTGTCCCATTATATTCACACATGGGGCAAATGGGGGTGAGGATTATACAAGGTGGACACTTTGTATAGTGGGACATTTGTTGTATTTGTTGTATTGTATAGAGGGACATTTATTGATTAAATAACAATTTGCTGATTGAACAACTGAATAAACACCCTTGCACTCACTCTCCCTTCTTGGGGCCGTTTTGGGATTCTGCTCCCACACGGGACAATGCTTTCAGGGGGAGGCCTGTTACAGAAGCAAAACCCCAGGGAGGCCAGTCTCAGGAGGGTGCAGAGATCCCCAGGGTCGTGTCCACCGTCTGACTGGGAATCCTCCACTGGCCAATTTCCAGCACAAGTTGCTGACTCCTCACCCTGCAAGAGGCGGCCGACCTCCACTGGTCCGGCAGGGCTGAAGGGAAGCAGGGGCACGTCAGGGGAAGGCTGGACTCATGTGCAGAGCCTCGGCAGGGGTCTGGGAGGCAGCTGGCAGGCCCCCCTTCTGGGGTCAGAGGAAAAGGGCCAGGGAAGGGCAAAGTCAGAAGTTAGAATTCCACTGGGCTGCATATAGTAGAAAATCCATTTACTGAATGGGGTGGGGATCCTCAGGGATTCCTAGCGGCTGCAGCGTTTAAGTGGGGTTCAGAGAGGTTCAGTGACTTGCCCAGGCTCGCACAGGAAGGGGCGGAGCTGAGATTTGAACCCACTTGATTTGACTTTTGTCTCCTGCAGCCAGTAAGTCCTGGTGAATAATTAGGTTGTGAGACCGTTCACTCCCACTCTGAGTCAAGCCGGGGACTCAAGAAGCCCCTTCCTTCTCAAAATGGGCCAGAGTCCCAGCCCTCCTCTGACAGGAACCCCGGCAGAAGAATACAGCTGGCACCGTGCCAGGGACAGATGCGCCCAGACAGGTCAGGAGCCCCGGGACCATGAGAGGGAGGGGCCACGGCGCTTTCTCACACACCAACAGACCAGGGAGGTCAATGTCCTCTGAAGACCCGAGCCCTCCCACCCTCCGTAATCCCTGGGTTAGTTTGACAGTAACTGAGAACTGGCTCAAAGCTGGCCTGCCGCTCAAGGACGATCCCGGCCCCAGGAAGTCGCAAGGCCGTAGCCATCAGGCCCATTTTACAGGTGAGGAAACAGAGGACCAGAGAGGCGGCACCACCTACCTGAGGTCACACAGTTCATGAGACAGCAAACTGGGACTAAAACCCAATCTCCCGACACCCTCCAGTGCGCTGAGCCTCTCCCTCCTCTGCTGTAGCGCACCTTGGCTGTTTTTAGCTACACTGCATTCATTCCCCTTTTTAACGGAGCTCCTCTCTGGATTCCCTCCACCTGCCAAGACTCCCAGTTAAAGGAGATGAAGGTGGAGCTCCTCCCCCCTCAAGGAGCGGAGTCTGTGGTCCAAGCCTGGCCAATCAGAGTCATTACTAGGACTTGCGTAAGAGTTACCAGGGAGAAAACATCCCATCTTTTCTGCCAGACTCCTATCAAGGGAGATAGAAATTCAAACAGCCCAAATTTATTATCTTCTCCAGTTCTGGAGCTCGGAAGTCTGAAATGGGCCTCGATTGGGCTAAAATCAAAATGTCAGCAGGGTTGTGTTGTTCTTGATGGTTCTAGGGAAGAATCGGTGCCTTGCCTTCCTCGGCCCCTCTGGAGTCTGTCCACATTACGTGGCTCACGTCGCCTTCCAGCTGTGGCATCCCTCACCCTTTATCTCGGTGCTCACATCCCTCTCTGACTTGGATTCTTCTGTCTTTCTCACTGATGGGGACCACTGTGTTAAATTACCCTTATGATGACCCAGGATCCTAGTCCCATCTCACCTTAACTGAATCACATCTGCAAAGTCCCTTTTGTCACAGATTCACAAGTTTGCTGGGATTAGAACATAGGCATCTTTGGGGCCATGAGTCAGCCTCCTGCAGAGCTCAAACCCGTGGAAAGCAGGTATTGAGGTGGAGAGAAAGTAAATCGTGGTAGATGTTTTGAGCCTCTGAGTCAAACCATACCTGCAGCTATATACTGAACTTTTCAGTGACATG
Organism: Mellivora capensis; assembly: GCA_004024625.1. Taxonomy (NCBI): domain Eukaryota; kingdom Metazoa; phylum Chordata; class Mammalia; order Carnivora; family Mustelidae; genus Mellivora; species Mellivora capensis. The sequence goes on along the minus strand of PISX010000732.1, from coordinate 110,417 downwards.
ATGATGATTACGTTCCCTCTTTTGCCTGTGGTACTTTGAGGTTTGGTTTTGTTTTATCACTTGCAAACAGAGGCCCTGATTGATACAAGTCTCCATATGTAAGAATGTCACAATGAGTGGTTACCGGCTTGCATGTCTCTGTCATGTGAGGCTGAAATCCTTTTTTTTTTTTTTAAGATTTATTTGTTTATTTGCGGGGGGGAAGGGACAGAGGGAATCTCAAGCAGACTCCACGCTGAGCACAAAACCCGACACTGGGCTCGATCTCACAACCCTAAGATCACATCCTGAGCCAAAACCAAAAGTCAGTTGCTTAACTGACTGCACCCCCCGACCCCCAGGTATCCTGAGGCTGAAATCCTTTGAGGGCAGAGACAATACCTTATTTAACTCTGTGTCACCAGACCCAGCACAGTGCTGGGCCCATCGGAGGTGCTGAACCAATGTTTGTTGACTGAATAACAATTTGCTGTTTGGACAATGGCATAAACACCCTCCCATTCACCCTCCCTCTGTGGCCATCACTAGAGCAAGAGGGCAGAGAGGAGTCTTAGCAGAATTTTCCAGGGGTGAATTGCAGGCCAGTCATTTCCTCTCTGGAGGTGGCAGCTTCCTCAGAGAGAGGCCCTGAGAGTGACCCAGACAGAAGGCCCAGAGAGGCCTGACCTTCGTGGGCAGCCAGAAGGGCCGCCATCCTGAGCCAGCACTTCCAAATTAATCCCAGGATGGCAGCTGCAGGCCTCCGCCAGCAAATCTATCTGAGTCATTTCTGGTCAGGAAGCACCTCGATCTTAAATGAGAGTCACAGCAGGTCCCCGTGCACACCCGGAAAAGACAGATGCTTCATTTTCCCCCTCTGCAAGGCTGGGCAGCCCCCTCGCCAGGAGGGTTTTCAGAGAGTGAGGATAGGAACCGAAGAAACATCTCCCGGGAACACCTGTGTGTCTCGGTCCCCAGAACCGAGCTGCTGTTTTAATCAACAGGATCCCTGCCGTTGTTGTTCCCATCACACATCTGAAGAATGAGGCCCCACAGAGGGCCCCTTCCCTCTCTCTGCATCCCACCCCAGACATATCTACCTGCTCCAGTCCCACCTCTCACATGAAGGGGCCTGGTTTACCCTCTGCGAACCCCAAAGGGCAGGGCTCAGCCTTTGCCACGCCTGCTCTGAGCCCTGCACTCAGCCCTTCGTGCACAGAGGGGCAGCAATGATGCGGGTCTTTGCACATGCCATTCCTCCTACTTGGAACACTGTTCCCCACACTGTCTGTACCTCTGAATGGCTACCGTGTCCTATTGAGGTTCAAGGACAAGTAGAAAGGTCACTATTTGTTGATGTGGTCAGCTGAGATTAATAAAAACATTAACAATATGCACACAGCGCTTACTATGTACCAGTCTCTGTTCCACCCATAAAGACATGTCAGGGACCTACTCTTCCCCCAAAGTCTAAGACATGAGGCAGCTGGCACCCGGCTGCTTGCTTAGCTGTATGAGTCTGGTGCCTTGTGGTCCTCAGGGCAGACTTCCCGGATCCCTGGATTTTAACCAAGTGCCTGCTGTGCCCTGCCCCCAGCCCCTGGCAGCCCCCGTGCTCCGTGAGGATGGGGACCGCCTCATTTACCTCTGACCCCAGCACCATCACTGAATGGATCCATAAACACATAAACAAATGAATAGGCGACCAGGACATGTGACCTTAGACACCTAAACTTTCTGTGCCTCCGTTTCTCCTCCGTGAAATGGAGGTAATAATGGCATCTACCTTGACAAGGGTATACCTGAGCCCCACCACTTGAGGGGGGCTCTCATGAGGAATTCATCTAAGAGGTGGGGCGTCTCTTCTCTCTCAAATAAAAAAATGGTAAAAGAAAGAGAGAGAGATGGGGGTGGTCTCAACCTGCAAGTCAGTGATTGAGGTCACACTGCCCCCAAAGAGGCTGATGGGGTGACGATTTAACAAGCCCCACACCCCGGGAGCCCATCCATCAGAAGGAACCCGGTGGCAAAGACCTGGGACAGGTAGGGAAGCAGGCGCATGTGCCCTGGGCCTCCGATCGGCCCACAGCAGCCCGGTGATGAGCCAGGAGGACCTTACAGGTGTGAGAAGGATGCCCAGGGTGAGTGAGTCTCTGGAACTGTGTGCAGATTTGAGGGGCAGCTGCCAAGCCCGGAAAAAACAGAAGGGAGCACCCATGACTCCCCACCCAGGTCGGGCTCCCCACACCTAGGTAGGGGACACTCTGAGGCCTACCAGGCACCAATCCCCGCCAGGCTCTGAATTCTCCGAGTCGGACGGTGGCTATGTGAGTGGCAAGAGGATGACTCGGGACTCCACAGGTCCAGCTGCTAGACTTTCCCCCAGACTGGGCTCTCCAGAGCTCCGGGCTCAGAGAGAGCTGCTCCATACCCACATGTGTCTCTGGTTCTGCTTGACAAGTGTGAGATCACCGGGCGACTCCTGGCAGCAAGCCGATCCTAAGAAGCCAAATCTGGATCCCAGCAAATCATAGCCAGGACTTCTCAAGCAGGCCAAGGAGCTGTGGGTGTTCTCTGGCAGAGGAAGGCCTACCTTTTGGGACAGGAATCCCATCTGCAAGCTGGTCCTGGCAGGCAGCTGGCTGTCACTTGCCTCCAAGGATGGGGAGCTCACTCCTCCAAGTGCAGGATTCGGGACAGTGGATCGAGTTTGCCTTTGCAGAGGGGGCTCCATGGCAGCCTCCCGCTCCCTCAGCTCTGCTCACACAGGGGAGAGCCGGCATCTCTATGCTCGTCAGTTCCCCCACACCTCTGCGCCAGCCCCACAGTCACTGAAATCGGTCCCCAGTTGCCAGGAACCCAGGCCCTGGACTTCTTGGGGGCTTTCCCTCTTCGTGGAGCTTATGTTCTAGAACAAGGAGGCAGAAACTCCAAATAATCAAAGAAATAAACCCAATAGCTACAGATTGCGCAAACTGCCTGGGAGAGACATGACAGACAAAGGAGACAGGGCCACCTTGCAAATCTGAGGTTTTGCACCGAAATATTAGAATTTCAAAAAAAAAAAAATTAGAATTTCCAGGATACTTCCTGGGTTTGGGGAAACAAGGATTTGTCAAAGGGAAAGAAAGAAAGAAAGGGAGGGAGGGAGGCAGGGAAGGAGAGGCAGAAGGGACCATCAGTTTCCATAATTATAATCTAATCTAGGGGTCACCAAACCACCAGCCTGAGCCATCGCCAGCCCATGGCCTGTTTCTGTGCAGCCTAAGTAATATTTCTTACATTTTTTAAAAAAGATTTTTATTTATTTATTTGAGAGGGAGAGAGCATGAACAGGGGGAGGGGCAGAAGGGGAGGGACAGGGAGAAGCAGGGCTCGATCCCAGGACTCCAGGACCATGACCTGAGCTGAAGGCAGATGCTTAACCGACTGAGTCACCCAGGCGCCCCCATATATATATATATATATATATATATTTAATTTCTTATGTATGTAAAGGACTGTAAAAAGCTAAACAAACAAAAAAACTAAGAAAATGCACAGCCGAAACCTTATGGCTCACGGAGCCCAAGGCATTTGCTATCTGGCTCTTTACGGGAAACGTCGGCTGCTTCAGATTCTTCCCAGGTTTTGCTCATCGACAGCTTCCCTGGCCAGCTGGGAAATGCAGAATGAAGGGACAAACCAGACAGCCGAGAATTTTCCATTTCTGCCCACGAGGCTGAGCGCCATCCATCATAAACCTCTCAAGGCCGAGGCCCAGAAGGTTAAGTGATTCCTGCTCTGGCTCAGTGAGGCGAGGTCGGGGGCCACGGGAGAATGGATGTCCTCACACACCAAAAAGAAAGGAGTGGTCATGCAGCCTGTCCCACTATCCATTTCTCATCAGCTTTTTAGAAAGCCAGGGAATTAATTTTCCTTGTTCACGCATGCCAGGATTAGGAGGACTTCTGTTCTATGAAATAAGGGGTGAGCAAAGGCCTACTTATGAGTCAGGGCTCTTGGTTTCAAGTGACAAAATCCCAATTCAAGTTGACTACAGCAACAAAGAGAATTTATTGGCTCATGTTACTGCAAAGTCCAGAATTGTATAAGCTTCAGGCACAGCTGGACCCAGGGGCTCAAAATAGCACCATCAGGACTCATCCCCTGTTTCTTCTGGGTTGGTTTTGATCTCGGGAGGCCCTCCCCTCATGAGACAAGATGGCACCAGGGGCCCAGATCCCCTCCACTTGCCAACCTCAGCAGAAAGATGTGCTGCCCTGGATGGTTCCCAAACTGAACCTCATTGAACCCTGCCTGGATCACTGACCTCCTCTCTAACCAGTGACTGTGGCCAGGGAGTGAAATCATCTGATTGGCCAGATTTGGTCACGTGTTCCTCCAGGAGCCAAGGTGGGAGGGCTCAGCCCCACCTGAGGTGCAGGTGCTAAGGGGAAAGAAGAGAACCAACAAGGTCAGGGGGCCCCTAGCAGAAGGAAGAGCTGATGCTGAGCCATCAAAGGCCACCACTGTTCCCATGGAAGTCAACTGATATTTCTCAGGCCCCATTGCTCAGTTTCATTACCGCCCATTTCACAGGCGAGTAAACTGAGATCCTGGAGGTAAAATCGGTCTCTCAAAGTTACAAGCTTAGTTTGTGATTCATCCTCTGACCCACACTGACCTTCCTGCATCTCCAATCCTGTCCTCCAAGAGCCTAACGACCCTGCGTGTGTCCGGTGTGCAATAAAGGTCCAGCAGATCAAACCATTGTTCAATGTCTGCCCCCCAGTGGACCACAGGATGCCTGAGCCCCTGTCTGTCTTGTTCGCTGCAGCATCTGAAATATCTGACACATAGTAGGTCCCCCGCAGACACTTGGCAGATGAATGCACATAGCCTTAGCATTCGGCACACAGTAGGTGCTCCATGAACAGTTGATAAACACCCGTATCCCTGTGGACCCTCCACAGACACCTGGTAAATGAATGAAACATCTCTATGAGCACACACAGTAGGCGCTCCACAAATAGTGGGTCGGGGAACATAACCTTAGTGTCCATGCATAGTAGGTGCTTAACAGACGGTTGGTGAAGACATGAATGACTTCAGTGGAAGCCAAGCTGCCTGATTGATCGAAATTTCGAGATCATTTACAAGATACAAGATTGATGGAGACAGAGATGGGGGAGGGAGGGAGGGATGAATGAACCTGGAGGGCTCGGGGGAGGGTCCTGGGTTCTTCTGGGAGGTCCTAGACAGTGAGAGCTTTGGGGCTTACTTGGAGAGCAGCACGCAGCTTTGGAGAAGAGATGCTGAGTCTTTGTGAGCCAGGAGAGGGGGGAGGTGGGGCGGGCAGGAGGAAGCCAGGTCAGCCAGGGCCCAGCCAACCGGCTGTGCCAGGGACATGACGCCCCGCCCCACCCCAGCCCGCCTGCCCCTGACCTTGCCTCCTGCCACAATAGAGCATCTATTGTAAGTGGGTAATTGGGTTCGGTGCATCCCCTCCCCCCGCTGGGGTGAAAGCAAAGGGAAACACAGTCTGCTTTCTCTTTGTTACAGCTGCCGAGAGGAGCCGGCACTCCCTCCTCTGCCCCCACCCTGGCCCTGCTGAGCGGCTGTGACATTCCTTGGCCTGGATTGGAGCTGCCCGCCCAGGATATCTAACCTGGGAGAAACGCCAGACCCAAACCTAAAAACAGTCTATAGGGCCTCATGGCCTCGGTCCATATCCTCCCTTACTTGAGCCAGAAATCTGGCCCTAACTGGAGTCTCTCCACCCACACCCAGGCTCCTCTGTAGCTGTGCAACCTTGGTCCAGTCAGTCAACCTCTCTGTGCCTGCTTGCTCACCTGTAAAACACGGATGCCAGTACTAGGGGAGAGGCTGTAGGCAGGCTGGGCTGTGTTCATCCCGGCGGGGCTCTGGGCCCATACGGGGAGCTGGAGACTCCTGGTCTCAGCATACTTTGCAGAGTTGGGCGTCTCTGCCCCAGACTGCTTTGAGGCAAGGGAGAAAGGAGCAAATGCTCAGGGGAGCCTTCTGCATGAGCCCCAGGGCTGTCTCTGCTCTGTCCACTCACATCCAGAGCACCTACTGAAGGTCTGATGGGTGCCCACCTTGTGCTGAGGGGGGAGGCGCGGGGTGGGGGGAAGAGACAGGAAGGTTTGGACTTGGCCTGGGAGGGGCTGACAACCAACTGAGTGTGTTGGAAGAAAAACGGGCTCTGGGGGTATGTCCCCAGAGTTCTGTAGGAGATGAGGGAATGCAGCAGGTGCGGGGGGCTTCCTGGAGGAGGCGAACTAGGTGTGAATCCTGTTTCTGCTGGGGATCTTGGGGAGATGCCTTCACCTCTCTGGGCCTTGCAACCTCATCCCCAGCCACCCAGGCCTATAATGGAGAGGATTAGGGCCATTTACAGAGAAACCAAGACATCTTGTACTTGGCTTTTGTTGGAGGAAATCCCAGTGAGACCTGGATGTTCCCAGTGACCCTGCCCAAGCCCCTGAAGGTCCAGCAACAGCCGGACCTGCACTGAGGCTCCAATCCCAAGCCACTAGACACTCAGGCAAGTCAAATAATCTCTGAGACTCGGTTTCCCCATCTGTAAAATGGGACACCAAGAACCAGTGTGACTGTGTGTGCTTCAGCTGGCCTAGACTGCTTTATAAACCGTGGCAACTACTCCTAATTTCTAGCGCCAAAGGGTATGTAAAAAACTCACGGTGACCAACCAGGCACCAGGGGCCTGGCTGACTTGTGGTCACGGTGACCAACCAGGCACCAGAGGCCGGGCTGACTTGTGGGAGCCGTTCAAGACCCCTACCCCCTTTCAACAAATAACCTTGGATGTGGCAGTAGGGTCCACAGAATCAGGTTCATCCTACTCTCATGACTCACTCCCACCATTGGCAGGTGCTTGCTCTAACTTTATAGGTTTGTCTGTTTCTTCATTTCTTTTAAGATTTTATTTATTTGGGGGGGGGCACAAGCAGAGGGAGCAGCAGAGGGAGAGGGAGAGGCAGGTACCCTGCTGGGCAGGGAGCCCGATGCGGGGCTCGATCCCAGGACTCTGGGATCATGACCTGAGCCGAAGGAAGAGGCTTAACCCACTGAGCCACCCAGGCGCCCCGATTTCTTCATTTCTGTTTGTACTTTTAAATTTCTTATTCCATAACATCACGGACAGTCCTGGTTCTCCTCCCCTGTGCGGGCACAAGATCAGGACTCCTGCAGGGACCCATGTGCCCCCCAGCTCTCCCCAGAAGTGAGCACCATCCCCCGATTTCGTGCACATCCAAATTGTCCTCACCCAGGGCCAGGCGTACCGTCCGGAATGTGCGATCATCATTCCCTTGCTTTTCTACGTACACATTATTGGCGTACGTGCGTGTGTGCCTCACGGACTTCTCACACGCGTGTGCTCAGAATCACTTGTGAAAACAGATTCCAGGCCCGCCCCCCAGAGTGTCTGATCTCTAAGATCTAGAGTCGGGCCTGAGAATCTGCATTTCTAACAAGTCCTGAGAGGACGCTGCGGCTCTGGGGCGACATTTTGAGACCCAACGCCCTCAATAACGCAGTACTGAGCTGTAGCTGTTCTCCAGCTTCCCGCCCAGAGTGTGGTGGTGTATGTAGCCTCCTGTAGCTAGATGTCCTCGTTCTACCCCCATGATTCTCGACCCGGGGTGATTTTGTCTCCGGAAGGGGACACTGGGCAATGTCTGGAGCCACCTCTGATTGTCACAGTGGCCGGGGGCGGGGGGCGGTGCGACATGCTACTGGCATCCAGTGGGTAGGCATCAGGGACACAACAGAGCCCCCTCAGAGTCTGGGATGGCTCCCTGCCCCCGAGATGATCCTGTCCCAAATGTCAGCAGTCCCGGGAGAGACGGAAACAGAGGTCCACACAAGCATCTGCACACAGATGTTCACAGCAGCACTATTCACAATAGCCTAGAAATGGGAACAACCGAAATGCCCACCAACTGAGAGGCATATACACAAAACATGGCCCCTCCATCCAATGGACTATGATTCAGCGGTAAAGAGTGACGCCCTCGCACCTGCTACAAACACAGATGAACTTGGGAGGCCTGACGCTGAGTGAAGGGGGCCAGACACAAAGATCACACGCTGTGTGATTCCACGACTAGGAAGTGTCCAGAAAGGGGCCAATCCACGGAGACGGAAGGTAGTTTGGTGGCCACACAGTGTGGCCGTTCAGTGTGTTGCGGTTTCCTTTCCGGGTGAGGAAAATGTTCAGAAATTGATTGTGGTGATGCTTGCACAAGTCTGCGAAGACTAAGATCCACTGACTTGCGTGATCTATAATATGTGAATTATGTCTCCATAAAGCTGCCGTTGAAAAGTAATAAGGAGAAAACATAAGAGCGGCCAAGTCGGGAAACTGCATCATTAAGATGGCCAGGAGATGGTGTGCGTTGGTTTCCAGTGCTTTCCAATATTGCACCCTGTGAACGTGCCACAGTGTATCCATTTTCCTTCCCAGGAAGACTTTGGTTGGTTCCAGGTTTTGCTACAGTGAACAGCTGCTGGACTGGGGCACTTGGGCATAGCACCTCAGAGAAAGACTGCTGAGTGGCAGGAGATAGGAAAATTCAACTTTATTTAAAAAAAAAAAAATGCCAGCGTTACGTTGAGCTCTTCCTACTTGTACCAGGCACAGGGCTAAAATATCCACCTGTTTTCTCATTGGACTCTCATACCTGCAATGGTGTTATTGTGTCTATTTCAGAGATGAGGACACTGAGGCTCAGAGAGCTGAATTACCCGGCCTGGCCCAGAAGGGGCAGACCAGACCGAGCTCTTCGCCGCGCATCCTACAGCTATCTCCTTTCAAGCCTGACAGTCGGCTTCTCTTCTCCAAGCAGGTGCTCTGCGAGGGAGGAGCCTGGTCCAGGAGCAGCTTTGAAGAATTCACAACCTGTTCCAGCCCCGCCTGTGGTGGGGGGCCGAGAGTGGGTGACAACTTGTTGAGAAAACAGCTTTTGTTTCTGAAACATATGTATGAAGAGCATCAGGGAGGCTTCCCAGGGTGCGGCATGCTGAACTTTCTAGAAGGCCTGGTATACCTAGCTCACACATCACAGCCATCCACTCATGCCCCCAGAATCTGCCGCCACCCCAATTCCTCCTCCCTGCCCCACACTCAAACCCACGCGATGCCTGCACCCCAAGCAAGGCACAGGTAAGTTCTGCACACTGCAGCCCTTGTTCCAAATCCCACTGTTATCAGGGACTTGCTGTGTGACCAGGGCTCAGGGACTTGACGTCTCTGAGCACATCTCCTCACTCAGTAAAATAGGAATATTGATCCATGTTTGCAAGCTACCCCAATTTCTATCTCTTTCCAATCAACGTAGAGCAAATCCCAAGCTCTCATCCTTCCAAGATGATAGGAAATTCAGTCTCCATCCAGGACTAGGACTCCTACACGCTGGGTTGCATCAGAGACCAAATGTCTGAGAGGGCCCTCTGGTCACTGCACCCCACTGAGGACCCTGAAGCGCTCGGATCAAAGCCCATGCAGCTCCACCTGGTGTGAAACTCTCCAGCATCCGCGTTGTGTGGGAAGAAGGAGCTTGTCCACACTGGGGCCTCTTTGCTTAGAGCACCCCCTTCCTGGCCCCTGATGCAGCTTCTAGATCCTGTCACCTCTCTGGGGCACCTCCATGGAATGAGGTCACCAGAACTGCCTCTTTCCTGCCGACCCCAGCCTCTGAAAATCTCACTCCCTCTCTTGCTCCCCCTCCAGAACCAACAGCAGCTTCTCCACGAGCTCAGGATGCTTTCTGTCCCGCTGTGAGCAAACTGCCACTGGACCATGGCTGCTGAGCCAAGGACATGCCTCCCAGCCCTCCTTGCTCCGGTCGGAAGGCAAGCCGAAGCCATTCCCCTGTGCGCAGTTTCCGTGTTAACTGCTTACCAGGAAATGCCGGCTGCCCCCTTCCCACCCCCTCTCTGGGGACTGGATATGGATCTGGCTTTGTCTCCACCCCACCCACGCCATGAAGGACCATGTCCTAGGGGTGCTGGAATGAGATGGAAGGACCAGCCCCACCCCCCTCCCGGGACCGCAGAACTGAACTCTCGGCTTCCCTGGGTCCACACCTCCCTCAGCGCTCTTCCATTGAAGAGAAACAAGCTTTTCTCTCGTTTCCTCCAATGTGTTTTGGGGTGGGGTTCTTTTACAGCAGCTGAGCCTCTACCCTAATATATGGGTTTTTCATAAAAAGTATGTGATGGTTAATTTTAATGCATCGACCTGACTGGAATGTGGGCTGCCCAGACATTTAGCTAAACATTACCCCGGGGGTGCCCATGAGGGTGTTTTGGATGAGAATAGCATTTGTTTTGTTTTGTTTTTAAAGATTTTATTTATTTGACAGAAAGAGAGAGAGCACAAGCAGGGAGAGAGGCAGGCAGAGGGAGAAGCAGGCTCCCTGCTGAGCAAGGAGCACAATGTGGGGCTCCATCCCAGAACTCTAGGATCGTGACCTGGGCCCAAGGCAGATGCTTCACCAACTGAGCCACCCAGACATCCCTGAGATTAACATTTGAATTGGGAGACTGAGTAAAGCAGATTGCTCTCCCTGGGGTGGGTGGGTCTTGTCCAATCAGTTGAAGGTCTGCATAGACCAAAAGGGTGAATAGGGAAAAATCTGCTCTCTCTGCCTGTCTTCAGGCTGGAACCTTGGTCTTCCCCTGGCTTTGGACTCAGATTTGGACTGAGGCTTACACCATTGGCTCTCCTGGGTCCAGCTTGCAGATAGCAGACTGAAACTTCTCAGCTCCCATAACCACATGAGCCCATTCCTTATAGTAAGCCTCTTTAGAGACAGAGAAAGAGAGATCCTGTTGTCTGTGTCTCTAGAGAGCCCAGATTAACACAAAGCAGATAGGTGGACTGTCTTCCAGAAGCATCTACCCATTGCTTGGTGGCTCAGTCAGTTAAGCATCTGCCTTCAGCTCAAGTCATGATCTCAAGGTCCTGGGATCGAGCCCTGCATCCAGCTCCCTGCTCAGTGGGACGTCTGCCTCTCCTTCTCCCTCTCCCTCTGCCTGCTCCCCTCTGATCATTCTCATGTTCTCTCTCTCTCAAATAAATACGTAAAATCTTTTAATTTTTTAAAAATATTTTATGTATTTATTTGACACAGAGAGAAAGCACAAGTGGGGGGAGCAGTAGGCAGAGAGAGAGGGAGAAGCAGGCTCCCCACAGAGCAGGGATCCAGACGAGGGGCTCGATCCCAGTACCCTGGGCTCATGACCTGAGCCGAAGGCAGATGCTCATCCGAGCCACCCAGGCGGCCCAAATAAAATCATAAAAAAAAAAAAAAAAAATCAAGAAAAGATGAAGGGCTAGATACCATCTTGGAATCAGAGGAAGGAAAGTTACAGGGGGAATAAACATGAATGAATACCTCAGTAAAGATTCCTGCCTGGAGTTAACAATGCCGTGTCTTATATTTGAAAGTTGCTAAGAGAGTAAATCTTAAAGATTCTCATCCTAAGTTAAAAAGCAATTGTAAGTAATGACCCCTGGGGACAGCAGCCCTGGGCACTGAGAAGCCTGCCTGTGACATTTTCCAGGGCATGTGATGTTGGGTGCATCAGTTAGCAATTGCGACAAGTAACTACTGAGCATTCATTGTGTACCAGGCACAGTTCTAGAATCTGGGGATACAGTGAGAGGTTAATACCAGGTCCCAGCCCTCCCTGGGCCGGATTTGGGGGCCTGGAGAGCGGCCTCCCTAGGTATTCTTTGACTGCGAGCCTGACCTGCTTTAACATTGAGCAACAGAGAGAGGAAATGCTGTTCACTGAGGTCTGCAGCAGAGGGAGTGACATGGGGGAGGGTGACCAATCTGGCCTGCAGGTAAGGCATGGATTAGCCGCAGAAAATTAGCATCTCCAGGAGGGAGAAGACAAACCTGGGGTTCTAGAATGGTCCGGCAGGACGGCCCTCTGATAATTATGGATGCTTCCGGCTTTCATGCTCACAGTCACACACTAGGATTGTTCTCTATGCCCAGCCCCAGCCCCGGCAGTCTGGCCCGGCCAGTGAGGCATGAGTGGGGGTGATGTAAGTTGCTCGTGTGAAGACACCGTAAGAACCCGTGGGAAATCTGCCCCACGCCTGGGAACGCGCCCCACTACAGTCGGGACGCTCCATCCGTCTGGCCTGCCGGGGGAGGACATGCGGAGCAGAGCCCGCAGCCGACCCCCCCAGGGACACGTGGAGCATGAATGAGGAAAGAATGTTGCCTGTTTCCAGCCAGGAGATTGGGGTGGGGGGCCCATGGGGCTGGGGGGGTTGTTTGTTACTTGCAACATAAGGAAGCTAGTGCCGACCAACACATGTCCATTTCACAGGTGTGAAAACCAAGTCTGGAAGAGGCCACAGAGCCTGCCCAAAGTTGGGTCGGCCCACCATCGCAACCTTTCCGGAGACGAGGTGTCTCCAACCTGAGCCACCCCCGCCAAACCCCTCTCTGCTCACCCCTTCAATTAAAGCCAATTTCAAGGTCTCCTGGTTTCTAAATGAACAGCCCTGATCGTGTTCGTTAAAGGCCCTGTCTGCTCAGGCTGCTCATTTTATCAGGAGCCGCCAACAAGATAAATGGCCCTGTAACTTATTGTCCCACTGCAGAGCCCCTCGCAGCAAGGGGCCGCACAGATGCCAGGAATAAATCACATCTGATCTTCCGAGAGTCGGGCAGGGCTCCTGGGAGGACGTCGGAGGGAGGGGGAGGCCTGGAGCAGCTGTGGGCCCAGGGGGCCTTCCCTGAGGACTGCAGAACTGCAGGAGTGGGGGGAGGTGTGGGCTGAGGGGGGGGTGTGCGGTTCTCAATTAGGACCCCAGATCTCTGGAGGGGGCATTGCTTTTTTTCCCCCCTGCCCTCTTCTTTTTTTTTTTTTAAGATTTTATCTATTTATTTGAGAGAGAGAGAGAGAACATGAGCAGGGGGAGGGGCAGAGGGAGAAGCTGGCTGCCCACTAAGCAGGGAGCCCGAGGCAGGGCTCCATCCCAGGACCCCAGGATCGCGACCTGAGCCAAAGGCAGACGCTAAACCCACTGAGCCATCCCGGCGCCCCAGCTCTGCTCACTTCTTAAGATTCAATAGCCCCACTTCTTCAGGTAAGCCATCTCTCCTCTGCTGTCAGTCCCTACGGTTCATATCAGGACATCCTTCTCCCAGCAACAGGAGGTGGACATGTGATCCAGCCTGGCCAATCGCAGCCCCGTGTCTTGTCACCGCTATGAGTGGTTGGGGGCACGGGGTGGGTGGGGGGGGCGGGGCGGAGGCATACACACCATGGGATGCGACTCAAGTCTTGACTTTGGTGGAGACTCTGAGAAAAGCCAAGTCCTGGGGCGCCTGGGTGGCTCAGTGGGTTAAAGCCTCTGCCCTCAGCTCAGGTCATGATCCCAGGGTCCTGGGATGGAGCCCCACATCGCGCTCTCTGCTCAGTGGGGAGCCTGCTTCTCCCCCCTGCCCACCCCCGCCACCTGCCTCTCTGTCAAATAAATAAATAAAATCTTGAAAGAAAGAAAGAAAGAAAGAAAGAAAGAAAGAAAGAAAGAAAGAAAGAAAGAAAGAAAAGCCAGGTCCTTTTTAAACAGCGCTTGCTTGCAGAAGGAATGTCTTTTTCATTGAATGATCTGGGGCTTCCAGTACAATCACAAGCTCACAGTAGTTGCTCAGTAAAAACCAGCCGAATGAATAAAGCCAGGGAGAGTCAAGACAGCCAGGTTCTTGTCTGGGCTTGGACATGTTCACTCTATAATGTTAAGCTCTGCTCATCTCTTTGGGCCTCAGTTTCCTTGTCTATGGAACGAGGTTAATAATAGCACTTACCAAGAGCTGGTTTTATCTGTTAGCTGTTGCCTCCAGCATGCTGCATAACAAATAATCCCTCAATTCAGTGGTTTTAAAACAACAATCACACGGGGTGCCTGGCTGGCTTTGGGAGAGGGAGAGAGAGAGAGCACAAGCAGGGGAGCAGCAGGCAGAGGGAGAGAGAGAAGCAGGCTCCCTGCTGAGTGGGGATCCTGACACGGGGCTCAATCCCAGGACCCCAGGATCACAAGCTGAGCCAAAGGCAGGTGCCCAACCAACTGAGCCACCCAGGCATTCCGGAGCAAGCCAATCTGGATCATGGGGTTGTAAGTTTGAGCCCCACATTGAGTGTAGAGATGACTTTACAACAAAATCTTTTAAAAAAAACAAAAAGAAACCCATCATGCATTATCATTTACACCTCTGCCCGTGAGCAGATCCAGGTCGGGCTTGGCTTCTCCAGCCATCCCTCCACCTCCTTGGATCCGTGAGTGCCAATCTAGGGTATGTGTGTCTCCCATGATGGCAAACCTGCAGGACAGGACAAGGTCCCTTGAGGGCTAGGGATGGTACTGGAGCAAATCCACTTCCACTTCATTCATTTGGACAAAACAAGTCAAAGTAAGTCGCTCAGCCACACCCAAAGTCAAGGGGCAGGGAAACGCACCCAGCTCTGCTGGTGGGGAGAAGTGCCGAGTCACATAGCAAAGGGCATAGTTGCGCCCTCCGTGTGGATGGGATGGTCTTTGCTAGCAAGGCGTGTCCTTGCTCTGCACCTGCCTTTACCCCCAGAACGTCACCTCCCTCCCTCCCCCAGCACAAGGTTCTTCATGAGCTCTGCTCCCTGTGGCTCCTCTAGCACCTAAAACAGGGCCCAGGAGTGGGGGTCACCCAGCAAATACTTATTCAAAGATGGAGACGCTGCCCCCAAGCTCTCTAAATTGTCATGAGGCCTAAACCTGGTCAGGGACATGAACCATGCATCATCAAGAATTACAATAGCCTGGTGGCTCAGTGGGTTGAGCCTCTGCCTTCGGCTCGGGTCATGATCTCAGGGTCCTGGGATCGAGCCCCGCATCCGGCTCTCTGCTCGGCGGGGAGCCTGCTTCCCCCTCTCTCTCCGCCTGCCTCTCTGCCTGCTTGTGATCTCTCTCTCTGTGTCAAATAAATAAATTAAATCTTTAAAAAAAAAAAAAAAAAGAATTCCAATAGCCCTTTGAGAGTCATGACTGTGTCCCCTTCTTGGCCTTGAACCCTGCCCCTGGGGCAAGGGTGATTGTCCCATCTCAATCCCCTGACAAACAAAGCCAGGGGTCCGACTATGGGTGGGGGTGTCACATCTGGGGACTGACCTACTGACCTTGGCCAGTCTATGCTCAGTTGTCTGTCTGTCTGTCTCTCTCTCTCTCTCTCTCTCGTCCAGCCCTGTGGTCCTGGGGAGGGCCCACCTTGGCGGCTCAGCCCCATCCCCCTGGATCAGGACATCAGGTTCAACTCTGCGCTGAGGTCCCAGATCTCTCTGGGCTGAGAAGGAAGTGTCCTGAAGGACACTTCGGACAGGACAGACGGACAGCCGGACAGCCGGACAGCCAGACAGCCAGCCGCGGCTGCGTGCTTGGGCCAGCATCCCTGAGGCCGCAGTGCTGTCCTGTGTGGTTTGCCTTGAACCGTCTCTCCTGTCTCTGAAAGTAGCAAAGTCACAGAGCCCCACGCCCCCTCCCTGTCTGCCCTTCCCCGCGGGGTGGGGGAGCCGCCTCTCCCCATCGCATCCATCTGGCCCTCAGCACCGGCACCCCCCGCCCCCTGGTGGACTGGGCTCCCCCCCTGCCTGGCAGCAGGAAACCTCTCCAGTCTGCCCCCACGTTGCACACTTCAGCACAAAAACCTTCCCCCTCTCCAGGCCCAGCCGAAAGAACCAAATGTTCCTCTATTATGCAAGCTCGTTTCTCTCTTCCTGCTGGGCCCAAATTGCATCTGCGCAGGGGAAGAGAAGGCTTGGCCCGGGAGGCCTCTGAATCAGGGCGTTGAACATCTGCGGAGGCAGGAAACCTCCCTCCTGCCCTGCCCACGGCTGCGCGGCCCCACCAGCAGCAGCCCTCACCCCTGCTGACCCCCAGGCTGGCCCCCGAGCTCCAGCCCAGCCCTCCCTGGGGCTTCCCTGGCACTGATCCACTCTGGGTCTGTTCTGATAGAGAATAAAGTCGTCTCCTTCAGCCACCTGTCAGCTACAACACATGCTACCCCTGGGAATGGCGGGGGGGGGCGGGGGGGGGGTCCCAAGGCCTGACTATCAGATGAGAACTTCGCCTAAAACAGCACATGGGTGTTATTTACTAAGTTCATGTGCCAGGCACTGTCTGTGCTCATTTCATCTTTCCTCTCTACGAATCAACACCATTAGTATACCCATTTCACAGAGGCCAAAACTGAGCATCCGAGCAAGTGACTCATCTGGGAAAACCCAACGAGGAGGCAGCAGAGCTGGGCTCTACGCTGGACCACTGGATCCCGGAGCTTGCCCAATGTACCCAATGCTCTATCAGATGTGCGGACCCCTGTTCTTGTCCCGAAGGCTTCCCGACGCGAGGCTCCAACACGGCACCTCCGACCCGGGAGTCCCATTGGCGGGCTTCCTTGCAGAGGGGCTGAATGAAGCAGGATCCCGAAGGGGGTATCCATACACCCACGTAGGCAGCAGCGCTGGTCACGACAGCTGTCCGAGTGTCCGTCCGCGGACGAATGGACGAGGAGAACGTGCTCTATCCGCACAGCACGATGTGATTCAGCCTCGGAAAGGAAGACGCAAGGATGAGCCTGAAGGACACCGTGTTGCATGAGAGAAGCCAGGGAGGAAGGGCAGCTGCTGCGTGATCCCACCGACAGGAGGCAGGCGGAGGCGTCGCGGTCACAGAGACAGGACGATGGCTGGGCGCGGGGGCGGTGGGTGAGGGGCTGGAGCGCTGGTGTTTCGTGGGGACAGGGGGTCGCTTTGATAGATGAAAAGGGTTCCGGGGGTTTGACAGCCCTGTGAATGCATCTAACACTGCCAGCCTGTGCTACATATGGGAAAGACGACACGCTTTGTGCCACCACGATAAACACACGCGCGCCAGCACCCCGCCGCCTGCGCGGCCATCAGAAGAATCAATGCAGGTGTGCGGCACTTTCTAGCCACATGCTGTGTCTTGTAAGAACTTGACTCAAACCATGACAGATCGCCTTGAGGATCCCAATGCCACGCACTTCCACGTCCCACCCCGTCTCTGCGCCCTTAGCCCTGTGGCTTTCCTCGCACTAAGGAGGGAAAGTTTATTTCCCCGGCCCTCGGGTCTGAACCGACCACGAGACGGACCCCCGCCAGTGGAAGTACGGGGCAGGAGTGCTGGTTTCCCGTGAGGCCACGCCAGGCATGCCACTCTCCGGCCTGCCGCTGGAGGAGAGACCAGGAGAGCAGTGCAGAGTCCCCCGACCCTGTAATCCCAGCTGAGGCCACCCTCCATTCGTCAGCCACCAGCCAGCCACCCCAGACGTGCACCTGTGCCCAGCTGAGACAGAAGTCAGCCAGCCACGCCCAGCCTCAACGGCTGGCCTGCAAATTCATGAGTCAAAGGAATGCTTCTCACATGAGGTCATGATATTTGGGGCAATTTGTTATGCAGCGTTATTCTGCCGATAAGTGACTCATACAAACTCACATAAAAGGCCTCGCTCCATTCATTCACGATTCACCTGTTGCAACAGACACGTATTCAACGCCGAGTGTGCATCCAGGAACAGAGCTACCCTCATGCCTCCCAGAGCCGAGAGGGGGACACAGACCAAGACCTAAGCAGTCATGTTGCTGTGATTCAGAGACAGACCAAAGTGTAGGGGCCATGGGGGGAAGCACATATCCAAGGCTTGGGAGTCAGGGAAGGCTGCCTGGAGGAGGAGTGGATGGAATGGAGGCCTGAAGAAATGGGAGGCAGCCAGGTTGAGGGTTGTGTGTAGGCAGGAGCATAGAAGGACGCCCCAGGCGGAAAGAAAGGGTAGAGGCCTCTGCTGGGGTGGAAACGGAACCAGCCCCTTAGAGGAATTGCAAGGACTTTAGGGAAGCTGTGTTGGAACCCTCGAGAGGGTGAGACTTTGTGCGGAGGGCCCGGGGGGTTTCGGGATCAGCTACAGAATCAGCTGTGCACTTGAGAAAGATCACTCGGGACAGCGGTGCTGACGAGCTGTCAGCCTGGCAGGCGACCCGGCCGGCACAGCTGTGTAGGCCGCCTGCAGAGCTACAGGTCCCCGTGCCAAAGTTCAGGGCAGCGGGTCCCGATCGCCAGCAGCGGCTGGGGGCCAAGTGTCTCAGCGGCCCCTTCTCGGGCCGGCTCCCGATTGGGCGGCGATGCAGAAACTGGGGTTGCCCCAGGGTAGCTTCTCCATCATCGCACCCACTCCCCGGGGACCAGCGCAGTGGCAGGAAGGAGGACCTCTGCCAAACGTCCGCCCTCTCCCCACCCAATCAGCAGGCCGCCTCCAGCTGCAGAAGACGCCCTGCCCAATCGGGAGCCAGGACCCCCCCACCCACACTCCCCAACAGGCCACTGCTGGCACACACTGGTGCAGAGCAAATTTGCGGCTGAAGACAGCCAACCCCACCCAGACGTGGCCACCCGGCCAGGCCTCGGGCACCTCTGCCCCCGTGTCCGCCCTGCCCAACCCGGCAAGACCCTACATCCATCAGACGGGCTCATCGCCGGCATCCATCACTCCGGAAAAGAGACATAAAGACATTGCCATATCGTTGTCCCGGGATTAATGTCCCTGCTGTGAAAACAAACGTCGCGTCTTCCCGCCAACATTTATTTTTGATAAATGCTGTGACTTTGCCTTGACATTTCGGAAGCAGCGGGAGACCATTACCCGGTGACAATGTTCTATTCCACTGACATTATCTCTTAATTATAATATGCAAGTAATGCTGAAAAAAAATGGCCCATAAACAGCTCATTTGGAGTTGCTGCATTCTGAGCTGTCGGGAAATGCTGAACGATTTCATTCAGTGCTTGCAAATGAGGGAGACAAATGGATATCTCGGGGCCCTATGTGTGTCCTGCCTCTTCAATGACAAAGCTCTCAGGGCGTTGGGAGGTGGCAGGGAGGGGAGGGTTTCAGGACAGCTGCTGGGCTCCCGTCTCCCTCCCCCAAACCAGGGGGCACCGAGGAGCAGCCCACTGACTCCAGTCCCATGACACAGTGAGCTAGCGGCACCAAGGAGACAGGCAGTGATTTTTTTTTTTTCTTTCAGGAAATTAATTCCCTCCAGGGGCAAGGAGGTCGAGGGAAGAGCGTCTGGAGGAAATCCCATTTTGCAACTCCTCTGGGTCCTTGGGAGTGGAGGAAACATTTGCCAAAGTTCAGAAGGAACAGGATTCTGGGAGGGGCTCCTCGGGGGCTGGGCAAACCCAGGCTTTGGGCGGCAGAGAAAGAGACAGCGGACACCCCCTTTGCAAAGACAGAAAGGGCTTTTGGAGAGTCGAGGGGGCAACCAGAAGTTGGGCTCACACGACGAATGTTTCTGGGGACACTTTGGGGCGGGGAGGAGAGCCCAGTGAAGTCCCACTTTGAAAAACCTCTTTGCTCCCAACACAGTGAAATGTCAGAGTCAAAACCGGTGGTTCTCAGGCAGGGGCGATTCTACCCCAGGGGACATCAGGCGCTGTCTGGAACCGGTTCTTTGGGTTGTTGCCACCAACGGCTGGGCGCTGCTGGCATCTAGTGGGCCAAGGCCAGGAATGCCGCTGAGTGTCTGACAACGGCCAGGATGGCCCGGAGGTCTGACTGGCGCTGAGTGAGGGCTTGAGGGGCCGCTGGAGGACAGCTGGAGGATGCAAGGAGCCTGGGTGGGCTTGAGAAGATGCGAGAAGACCGTACAGGTGTCAACTTTGTGCAGAAAACAGACACACACAGAGCTTAACCATCCGGGGTCAGCCTCGGAGCAAAGGGAGCCAAGCCATCGTTTCTAGATGGGGAGGGGTGTGGGGTGGGTAAAAGGACCGACCCTGTCTACAGAGCAACCCTTGGGGTAGTTATTATGTTTCCCCTTTATTTCATAGAGGAGGAAGCCCAAGGCTGGGGTCAGGGGGCACCCCTGATGGGGTGCAGGGTACAGGCCAGCCCGGGCTCAGATCCTGGCCCTATCACAAGCCAGCTGGTCACCTCAGGGGAGTGACTCAACCTCTCTGGGCTTGTGTTGCCTCCTCTGTAAAATGGGCTCAAAAAAAAAATATAGGGCAGGAAATGGAATCCAGGGCCTGGGGCTCGTGGTTTGAGAGGTTTTCATCAAGGAAACTATTGACAGAGATGTGAGCAGTGCTGGGCAGGGACACGGAGGCACCCAGAGGCCAGTAGCCTCGGGGAAGTGGGAGAAGTGGCTGGGGTAGAGGACGCGATGCCGGGCCGGGGGTGTGGGGCCTGAGGAGGGGGCCGGGCAGGAGCTGGCCGCAATTCAAGGGCAGGGCAGATGCCAGGCCTGCAGAGGCCGGACCAGCCACAGGCCGCGGGAGCAGGGAGGGCTCTGAGAGCCACATTCCTCCCATGCCCTCCCACTCCCGCCAATGCCATCCATCCGTGAACCCCGCCAGAAGCCTGAGGAGGGGCAGGCCACAGGCTCACCCTCCGGGACAAGGGGCAAGATGGAGAAGGAGGGGCTGGGAGCCAGGGACAAATGGCCAAGGCCCAGCACAGCACGGCCCACAGCACAGGCACGGAGAAAATAAAGTGCTTCTGACCTTGAGTGATTAAAAAGCAGTGGGAGGGGCACCTGGGTGGCTCAGTGGGTTGAGCCTCTAGAGGCCTTCCGCTCAGGTTATGATCCCGGGGTCCTGGAATCGAGCCCCGCATCGGGCTCTCTGCTCAGCGGGGACCCTGCTTCCCCCTCTCTCTCTGCCTGCCTCTCTGCCTACTTGTGATCTCTGTCTGTCAAATAAATAAATAAAATCTTAAAAAAAAAAAAAAAAGGCAGTGGGAGCCATGAAGGCAGGCCTGGAGCCCCACGGCCCAGGTTCAAGTCCACACGGAGCCCCCACGGGCTGTGTGACCCAGACCAGGTGGCTCACCCTCTCTGTGTCTCACTTTCTCATAGGTTTACTGAGATGAAATGACTTTGCAGAGAGAGGTGCCTACGCTGGGCGGGGGTGGGACCTCAGGTCTACGCCACCAGCCATGTGGGCCCCTCACCATGCCCATTTCCTAAGGCTGCAAGGACAAGGAACCATGCCTTCAGCGGCCTAAAGCAGCGTGTCTTTATTCGCCTGTGGTTCTGAAGGTCAGAAGTCAAAATCAAGGTGTCACCAAGACTGTGTTCTTTTGGGAGGCTCTTGGGGACCATCTGTCCCTTGTTCTTCCCAGTTTCTCCAGGCACCCACGTCCCTTGGCTCACGGCCCCTCTCCCAGCCTCACGTCCATCCCTCCGACCTCTGCTTCCACCCTCCCATCTCCGTCTCTGACTCGGGACCCCCTGTGTTGCCGCTGACGCCTTCCTGTGTCCGGGCCAGCCCTCTGCCGGCTTCTACAAGTCTGTTCCCAGAGGTCAGGCTCAGGGCAAGGTCATGGGCTCCAAGGCCTGCGAGGCAGGATTTAGGAGCAAGACTTGCCCCAGCAAAGACCCAGAATCCCCACCCTTTCTGAGCAGCGACCACCCGGGAACAGCGGCCAGGCGTGCATGAGGGCCCTGTGTGGCCAGATCTTGTGATTTCTGAAAAGCAGATTTTATACAAAATCCCTTGAGTTTTAAGTATTGGCCACTAATTTAGTGTTTGTTTCCTCCCCCCCTTTAAACACTGTGTGAGCCAAAGTCAACATGTCTATAGGCCACTAGCTTGCACCCTCTGCTCTGGTCCAAGGCCATTCCTTTCCCCTGGCACATGACCGGGAGTTACCCTAGAATTCTCACTGCCCAGGGGTCATGGCCAGAGACAACAAGCCAAGGTAGATCCCTACCAACTGGCCCCCAGGGGACGTGCACCTGAAGCTTGATGACCCTTTACCTCCCTCTGACCCCCTCTCTGCCTCCAGAGCTCTCGACCGCCTCAGCTCCCCAGGCTGCCCTATACCATCTGGCCACCTGGCTAGACAGGGCATATCTGCGAGCCTCAGTGGCCTCTTCTGTAGAATGGGGATAAGGGTAGTGACGGCCATGGGTCGTTGTGAGCTGGAATGAGGGGACCCAGGTCCAGTGACTTGCAGGGCCGGACACATAGGACGTGCTCCGCCAACAGGGTAAAAATAACCAAAACCAGAACGCACAAAGATCACCTTGGCTGGGAATCTCCTTGAGAAGGGAAGGGAGCCCAGGACTATGGTGTTTGCGTTTTCCTCTGTCCCCAAGAGTACCGTGAGAGATCAGCACAGGGGACACACACAGGATCTGGAGGAAGAGCTGCATTTGAATCCCAGCTGCCACGCTATCTTGCTGTGTGGCTTTCGAGAGCTCGCTCGACCTCTCTGAGCCTCAACTTCCTCAGCTGTAAAATGCGGGGAATTCCTCCTTGGAGGAGGAATCTGGTGGGACTGAAGGACATAAGGTGAGCCCTAAGCACATACAAAGGCATTTGAAAAATGTTAGTGCCCTTTTCGAAATGCCTGATGTCCCCCTTTCACCAAACTTTCTGGGTTAAGAGAAGAGATGCCCTGCCTTTCCGCCAGCTCCCCAGGCAAAGTCGATATTGGCCTCTGCCCAAGGCTGGGCTCTGTTACTGACGTCACTGTGGGCAGCCCGGGGTGACCTGGCTGGAAACGGTCACAATCCACCTTGAAATGGAGGAGCTCCCCAGTCCCGGTTTGCGCTACCGATGGTATCTGCAGACTTGCTTTCACTCCCCCACAGGCCCAGAACAAAGTGAGTGGCCCCATTTTCCCTCCGTGCACCCAGCCAAGGGAGGAGATGCCCCCATGCCAGCAGACTGGCAGCTCAGGGGGTCAGGAATCTGGGTCGGTTTTGTTTGCCCCTCTATCCCCGGTGCCTAGAATAGGGCCAAACATTGCTTGAACGAACCGAGAAGACTCCCCCCACTTATTGTGCCCTCGTTACGTGCCAGACACCGCACTAACTCCCTTCGGGGCATTATTTCACTGAACCCTCCCTGTGTTTCTGGAAGCATGTTGTACCAGTTGGAACGGTCCGGGTTACGCATGTTGTGGACACAGACAACCCCACGGATCTTCACAGCTTGAAACAGAGAAGGCTGATTTCTTGCTCATTCTGTAGAAGTCAGCTTGGGGCTGCGCCCTGCACAGTCCTCATTCTGGGACCTGTGCTGACGGGGCAGAGGGAAAAGGAGCTCTGAAGGATCACACACCAGCAGTTAAATGCTGCAGCCCACGCAGCATGACAAATAACGCCCTACTCTCATAGGAGTCACAGGACCCCTTCCAGCCACAAGGGGGTCAGGAAAGCAATATCCCCCCCACGTGCCTGGAAGGCGAAAATTAGAAATATGTGGTGTACACACGACCTGTGGCTACTGCATTGGTATTTGTATTAGCCCCCTTTGTACAGATGAAGATGGTGAGGTTCAGAGAGGTTAAGTGACTTCCCCAAGGTCACACAGCTAGTAAATAGCAGATCTGGGATTCACACCCACTTCTGACTCTAGAAACCTGTGTGTTCACTGTTACTGCTTATAAACCCCAAAGTAGGATCTATTTTACCGGTTTTATATAAGATAAACACATCCCATGAATCTGGCTAATGAAAGACACCCACATACGCACCTCCAGGAAGAGGTTTCTGGCCACCAATATGCATGTGTAGATCATACAACTAACAAGCAAAGGCACATACTGCTCAAAAACTGACAAAGTGTTGTCCAGGATGCATTTCATTTGGCCCACATGGTATTTTATTTAATTGGTATTCTTTGCCAATAATTAAAAATCAAGAAATTTTATATTTTTAAAAACCATCTTCTTTTGAAAATTAAAAAAAAAAAAATGAAAGACTTGGCAGCAATTGCCTGCATCCTAATAAGGCAGCCGTCAGCATGGCTCAAGGCAAAGCCAGGTTCTCAGATGACGTAAAGGCAACCCTGGGTCGGAGCAGGGTGGGTGGGAGGGGGTCACTCACCCAGAGCACAACACACAAGCATGGTTGGACAGCACACTTCCACGATGTTGCATATTTCCATCAGTCTTAGCCATAATGGTGTCGGTTGTGTACCTTTAAAAGTGTCGACAAACGGTTGCTTTGGAGGAGGCAAAGCATCCGCTAACCCCCCACTCCCCTGGCTTTCCGGGGGAGCTCTGTGCAGGACATACCTCCACCCTCTGGCTAGCATTCAAGCTACCCGACCAAACACCTGGCTTTCCAGGCTTATTAACACAGCTGCCTGGGTCTGTGGGCATTTGAACTCACCTGCACTGATCTACATACGTCGTTTAAAGACGTTGGTCTTACACGTGGCGAAAAGCCACATGAAGGACTCACCTGCATGAGGATGCCCGTGTCGTGTTGACAGTGACACCTCCTGGTGATGGCCGGTATTACAGCTCATCTCCACTAGACCTCGTCATTGCTTTGGGAAACTGCGTCTTCCATGCTAGGGTTTGTTCCAAGACTACTTCCCAAACGTGTTTCAAGACCTTCTCAAACTCTTTCCAGCCTGAACTGCATAAAATGTCCTCCTTTACTATCCTCATGAGGGCCTGGGAAATGAACGGGGCAGGAATTCTAATTCCAGTTGGCCGGGACACAGAGGGGTCAAAGTGACTTGCCTTGGGGACACAGTGAATCCAGGCTTGTTCAGCAAATGGCTCTAGCCTCCAGACCCCACCACCTGCCTGATCTCCAAGGCTGATCTCATGGGAGAAGCCATGTCCTTCCCTCGAACAGCTGTTGAGGCCACGGCCAGAGACCACAGAGCCGGGCACACCATGAAACAGGGCCCAGAGACGCTAGCGTCTCCTCAGGGAGGCTCCGTCCCCTAAAATGGAAGAAACCTTGCTGCCCCGGGATGAGCAGATGGGGTGGGTCATGGAAACAGACAGAAGATCCCAGAGACCAGAAGAATGTTCCGCAGTTCTGGAAAACTGCCGCAGGCCCGGCCTCCGCTCTCCTGGCCTCCGCAGCTCATCGTTCCAACCCATCTGCTGAAATGCTTTCCCTGGAGGAGAGGAAGTCCCATTCCGTCATGGAAGTCGAGGAGGTAAATGAGACCTCATTTGCAGAAATGTGCCTCATGGTCAGTGTTGCTCACATCTGTTGCTTAATGCGGAATGCAAACGGCTCTGTCTTGAAGGCCCGCCTTTTTCCCCAGCCAAACACTTCTGAATGTTGTCAAGTGGGGTGTAGCGAAGGCTTTGTGACAAATGTGCCATGAAATTTGGAGTCACTCATGACTCTGGACTCCCAGATCTTGCCATTTGGCCTTCACCCTTGGGAAGACACAGCCGGCCCAGGCCCCCTGGGGAGCTGGCTTCTGACCCACAGAGAAGGAGGTCAGAGAAGCAGGACCCCCCCCTTCCAAACCAAAGCAGTGGCCCCTAGTCAGAAGTCCTGGGCGGCTTCCCACCCCCTGCCTCCCCCCATCTGCTGCCCTCTCTTTCAAGTTTCCTTGTGGGGTTTGGAGAGCCAAGTACTATTTTTAGAAATGTTTATTCTTACGCCTCTTCTTCCCTTCCATTCTCAACCTCTCTGGGATGAGCCTGAATGTTCCCCTGCTGGGAGCCTTTCCACAGTGGTCGGGCCCATCCCTGGTGGGCAGGGCCTCCTGCTAGATGGACTCGGGGTCCTGTCTGGGGGAAACGAGCCTTGTCATCCCCTTTCATCTCTCCACCTTCTCAGACTCTCCAGAACCAGGACCTGCCTGTCCCTTTGGTTGGAAAGGAAATTCCTCCAAGCTGGTTTCCCCTGTGGGATTCCAGGAGGGATAAGAGAAAACAGGAGTTCCTGGTCACCAGCACCAGCAATGAGTCCTGTTTAACGGGACAACAAGGGAACGTATAGGGCAGTGGCGGACGTGGCTGCCCATGTTCAAATCTCGGCTGGGACTCTGACCCGCCATAAGACCTTGGACATTTTCTCTCCTGCTCTGTGGCCCTATTTACTTCATGTAAAACCAAATGAGGATGACAAGGGCATTCACTTGGGTGGTGAGGGGACTGAAGCAAGCTCACATCGAGGGTTTAAAATACTGCACGGCACACAGTAGGTGCTCAATTGACGTTAGCAACAACCTGTTTTCAGAGAGGAAGCCATATACCAGGGCCCAGCTCTGCTCTGACGTTTTCTATCTGCTGGACATCAAAAGTGTTGATCAGGACAGGGCGACCAGGGGCAGCCGGACAGCCAGGGCCCTGCGCTCATGGGACTTCCATGGGCAGACACAGGAGCTCCTCTGGAGGCGAGTCCCACCGCCCAGACTGAAAGAATCACAATCCCTTCCCGTGGGCCAATCCTGGGCGGACTTCGCTAGTTCCCATTTTCATGGCCCCCTTAACTTCACACAAATATACTGCAGGGCATCTTTCTGTGTGCAAACTGTCGGCTTGTTCAACGCAAACGTACAAGGGAGCACAGACTGTGCAGTCCCTGTCCATCACATTTTCATTTTTTACCTATGATTTAGCCAGTCTTGAAGTACAGTCGTGGCTCAGTCCCGCAGCGCCCCCTGGTGACCGAGACCTGCAATCGCGCTCTCCTTCCCCCAGGTCACGCACCACCCCCACCCACACTCCGCCCAGCCCCCCCGCCCCCCTCCGCCAGCTCTGCTACTCCCGCATCATTCCTTTATTCAACAAAGACTCATTGGCACACACACCTGACCAGGTGCTGGGGACACAGCGGGGACCCCACAGACCCGGTGCCCAGCCTCAGGAGAGTGGAGTCCAAGGAAGGAGGACCAGCGGGACCAAATGCTTACACACAGAGATCAAACTGGGAAGGGCAGGTCCTCGGCGGGGGCCTGGATTGCAAGGATGCACCCTCCCCGAAAGAGGTCACTTAGGAAGCCAGAAGGCAGGAGAGGCATAGGACGTGCCTCAGTTTCCTCACCTGCAAAAGCGGCCTGATTCTCCTGCCCCAGCCATTGCAGGGGTGCTTTGAGGGTCCCGTAGCAAGGGGCAGGAGGCTGGAGAGGTTTTATAGCCTAGAGTGCCTCCTGCTGGATCCCTCTGCACCACACCTATCCCCACTGCTCTCTCCACACAGCAGAACAGCCCTCAGGTCACTCCCCAACTTAAAACCCTCCAGTGGTTCCCATTATGCTGACACCCCAAACTACAGGGATCAAGTCCCTGCCTGACCCTCCACCTCATCTCCCTCCAATCCCCCACCCTCGTGGCTTACTACACTCCAGCCATAGCCCACTCGTTTCTGGTCTCTGTCTTGCTACCTCAGGGCCTTTGCACATATAGTCCCAGTTCCTAAAGTGCTCTTTTCCTGGTTCCTTCAGATCCCTCAGGGATCAGCATCAATGGCACCCTCAGAGGGCACTTCTAGAAACACTCCTAGCAGCAGCCTCTCATCATGCCACCTTGCTTGTATCACTTTCCTGACTTTCATCACTCTCTGGAGGTATCTTACTTTTTCCTTTGCTTGTTTGCTGTCTCCCCAACTAGAATGCAAGCCTGTGAGGCCAGGGACCTCTCCTGCTTTACCCACCACCACATTTCTGAGGCGGAGAACATTGGTACCGTAACAGATCCAAATAGATCCCTTCTGACTGCTTTTGGGCACCCCTGGCTTCAATGTACTTCCATGCCCAAAACTCTTGGAAAACTGCCTTTGGGCTGTGAGAGCTCCCTCTGTCCTCCTGGGACACCCCTTGGCTCAGGACACCCCTTTGTCTCAGCCACTCCAACTGAAGGACCCAACCAAAGACAACTCCCAGTATATACATAAGTACCCGACACATCGTGGGCTCCCAGAAAAAAAATATGTTGAAGGAAGGAATGCATGCAGGCATGGACACAGCCCTCTCAGCTTGACCCCCCTTAGGACCCAGCAAGTGCCCAAAAGGGTAGATACCTAATAAACGCTAGCTGGATGCTTAACAATTTTGTAATAGTCCCCGACCCCATAGAGAATGCTCACACGTCCATTTTGATCCCCGCCCCCCATCCCGCCAGGAAGTTCTCAGACAGTCATGGAGCAGCAATCTTCACTCCCATTTCACAGGTGGGAAGCCCAAGGCTCAGAGAGGTTACAGATTTCTCCAAAGGTGACCAGCACCTGGAGAAGAACAGGGGTCAGCACACAAGGCCAGAGCCCTTTCCGTTGCATGCAAAGAGAAAGCAAAATCACATGACTTTGGTTTTTATTTTTGGGGTGTCCCTCTTGCCTAAATACCCCCTAGAAAGGGTCAAGGCCTCTTTGAAAATCTGAAAAGTATTAAGGAAACGCTTCTTAGAAAAAAATGCCATTTCCACCAAATCCCATTCCTTGAGGTTACAAGTTTTCTGAAGCCAGGCTGTGACCCCAGGTAACAGTCCTCCAATTTAAGGAACGCCCTCCGGGCTGATTCACAGGACCCCACAGGCCTCCGAACAACCTGTGTGCACAGCTCGCCCTCCAGTGGTCCAGCCTGGAATTGCCCAGAAGTCATGCCCGCCGGCAGGAGGAGGGGAGGGATATTCCTCGAAGCCCCAGAATAGAGGGCCTTGATCATCAAGGTGGGGGAAAAGCCGCAGGGGCTTCATTACGCGGGGGATGAACCTTGTGATGGTTCACACTTCAGAAAGACCTCTCGGGCCACCCGCGGAGAACGGACTGCCTGGGACGTGCAGAGAGCCCGGAGAACTGTGGGCCAGGCTGCTGAGCCTCCGAGTGAGGGACCCCACTGGCGTCATTCAGACATCAAAACAGTGGGCTGGAAGGCAGCATCCCCAGCCCCAGACCCCTCACGTGGGGCCACCAACTCTTGAGCTCTACACTGCATGGCAGGTAACAAGTGATCCCCATTTTTTTCAGATGAGAAAACCTGCCTTAGTGATTTTATGCACCATGCGTAGCGAGCTCTCAACCAATGTTGGAAGAATGACCGTCTGAGCAAACAAAGGAACAAAGTCTCGGGGGCCTATGGCAACTACAATTGGGACTTCTGGTATTCCAGAACGTTCTGGTATTATTTAGGTTATAGACAGTGTCCTGGGAATTCCAAGATGAGGGAAATCTGGGTGAGAAGTGATCAGGGAGGCTTCCTGGAGGAGAGGGCATGGCTGGAATTGAGCCTTTAACGGTGGCCAGGACTGAGCGAGACAGAGAGGGGAACCCTCCGTACAGGGGTAACACTTATTCCACAAGCAGAGTGGGAAGATGGGGAAGTGCAGGTCTCACAACAAGGAACCGTGCAGAGCTCTCAAATAGGGCAGGTCTAGTGGTACCTGCATGAATAGCTTTAAACTTTAACAGTTACAGTTTTAATGGATACTGGAAAACACGTAACTTGCCCCATTTGGACCCACAACTTGAGATACAACTGCTTTTTTTTTTTTTTTTAAGATAATTCTTTAAGGGGCGCCTGGGTGGCTCAGTGGGTTAACCCTCTACCTTCAGCTCAGGTCATGATCCCAGGGTCCTGGGATCGAGTCCCGCATTGGGCTCTCTGCTCAGCGGGGAGCCTGCTTCCTCCTCTCTCTCTGCCTGCTGCTGGGCCTACTTGTGATTTCTCTCTGTCAAATAAATAAATAAAAATCTTAAAAAAAATTTTTTTAAAGAAAATTCTTTTTAAAAAATGAGTCAATTTTTTAAAAAATATTACGTTAACAGAATCATGTGGTAGGTGGGGGTTAGGACGTAAAGTGAGAGGTTGGGGAAACGCCTCAGAGTCAAAGATGCTGAAGTCTGACAAAGGTCTTTTGAAGTGTCGGCGCAGATGGTCCTTCCAGCACTGGGCCAGTTTCTTCACTGAGCCCTGAATGAAGTCATTGGATGTGTTTACGAACCAAGTTTGTACCAGAACACAAATCAACTTAAACCTTACGAAAATATTCAGAACCAAGATGTTCACAGTGCAGTGTTCCTTTGGGACAGACACGCACCCAGGAGAATGCTTTACGGATAATTGCTTTTTTTTCCCCCCCCTTTTTAGGAGCATGTAGAACTCCATGCAAGAATTTTTAGAAGTGTCTGTGTTGAGGTTCAGGGGCAGGGAAGTCTACAGTCCTCAATGGTGATCAACTCAAGTTGAGGCATGCTGTGTTCAGCTTTCGGGAGAGAACAAATGGGGGTTTTAAGGAAACTTGGAGGCGTGGACCCTGGAGCTTTTCACCAGCAGGTCACCCAAGGGCAGGCCCAGGGAGCAGAGACCATTCTCCCAGCCCCGCTGTCCTGCCCCCACCAGAGGGACCGTCCCAAACACTGGTTTCCAGAACAAACCTCCAGATTGAGCAATCCTTTTGCAACCCTGTTGCGAATGGGTGCTTTCCACTTTGTTGCTTTCTACAACTGCGCAGAGAGGTCAAATGGACTTGTCAGCTGACAGGTCAGCAAAAATACTTTTTGGTGACAGATGGCCCTCTGATTTTTGCCCGAGACTCAAGGGTATAAGAATTGAGTGACACGGCTATTGGGATGTTCCTTCCACTCCCTGTTGCTTATTTTTGTCAACAAGCTTTTTCTTTTCTTTTCTTTTCTTTTTAAGATTTTATTTATTTATTTGGCAGAGATCACAAGTAGGCAGAGAGGCAGGCAGGGAGAGGAAGGACACAGGGGCTCGATCCTGGGGCCCTGGGATCATGACCTGAACTGATGGCAGAGGCTTAACCCACTGAGCCACCCAGATGCCCCAACAAGCTTTTTCTATCTTACATCTACAAAAATAAGAATAGAAATGATGGCAAATTTGGTCTCCTTCTAATAAAAAGTTCGTCATTCGAGGATACATGAATCAGTTGGGGATGCCTCATTCACCTCGTTAGGAGATATATTTCCAGGCAAATAAAAACCACAGTGAGAGGCGCCTGGGTGGCTCAGTCCTAAGCATTCTGATTTTGGCTCAGGTCATGATCTTGGGGTCCTGGGATCTGGCTGGTGTTGGGCTCCATGCTCAGTGGGGAGTCTGCAGGAGGATTTTTCTCTCTCCCTCTGCCTCTGCTTGCAAGCGCTCTCTCTCCTTCTCACTAAAAGAAATAAATAAAATGTTTTTTAAAAAATGAGATTCCACTACGAATGACTAAGTTTTTTTGAATACCAAGGTGCTGGCCATTATGCACAACATGGGAGGCTCTCATACCTTGCTGGTGGGACCGCAGAAGAGGACAGCTGCTAGGGACAGTGTCAGCTAGGACCTCCAAAAGTTAAACACAGAGTCACCATATGGCCCACCAATCCCACTCCTGGGTATTCATCGTGATTGCCCCAAACTGGAAACACGTTTAAATGTCTTGCAACTCCCGAATGCCTACAAAGCCCAGTATACGCATGCAATGGCCCTTCTACTCTGCAAGAAAGAGAAAGTGTTTTTGTTTTGCTTTGTTTTCTTGAGAAACAAACTATTGACACACTCAAGGACATGTGTGAATCTCAGGACGGATGCCAAGTGAAAGAAGCGGTGTTAAAAGTCATATCCTGGGGCGCCTGGGTGGCTCAGTGGGTTAAGCCTCTGCCTTCAGCTCAGGTCATGATCCCAGGGTCCTGGGATCGAGCCCCGCGTCGGGCTCTCTGCTCGGCAGGGAGCCTGCTTCCTCCTCTCTCTCTCTGCCTGCCTCTCTGCCTACTTGTGATCTCTGTCTGTCAAATAAATAAATAAAATCTTAAAAAAAAAAAGTCATATCCTGTGTGATTCCGTTCTGAGGACATTCTCAAAAAGGCAAAACTACCTGGTTGCCAGGGTCTGGCCTCAGCAGAAAGTTTTCCTGCAAAGGAGAAGCAGGAGGAAATCTGGAGGGAACATAACATTGTTCTGTAGCTTGGTTGGTGGTGGTTACTGGGATGTGTATGTGTTACAATTCCTAGAACCACACACTCATCTATTCCACTCTGTGCATTTAAGAAAATGCAAAATATGTGTAAAAAAGGGGGACGCATTCCAATAGAGTCTTACTTCTTTGTGGGATAGCTAGCAAATAGGAAACACTGATGTTGTCCGTCAGTTGTGTCCCTCCAGAAAACGGCAGTCCAGACCAACAAAATGTTACCCTTTGTGGTCAAAGGAAGAAATTAAAACACTCATTCGAACTTCTACGGATGCTTATGCTGCAAAGAAGCACAACAGAACGATTCATAATACTTAGAGGCATAAATTCTATAACCTTTCACTAAACTTCTAGGGGAGAAGGAAATAGGCATTCAAGACCAGACGTGTACTGATGGAGAGCTGGTTTGTGTGTTTTTTTCAGGGGTGGCATCATATTTAGGACCCACTGGGCTGTTTAAAGAGTGATGACGTGGTTTTATTTTATTTTTTAGCATTGTATTTATTTGAAAGAGAGACAGAAGGGGCAGGGGAGGAGAGGGAGAAGCAGGCTCTCCGCTGAGCAGGGATCCCAATGCGGGGCTCGATTCCAGGACCCGGGGGTCATGACCTGAGCCGAAGGCAGATGCTTCACGGACGGAGCCACCCAGGCCCCCGCTGACGTGGTCCAGGACCACAGTGTGTGGGAAAGTGCATCCTGGGGGGCTTAAAGATCAGATAAAAGCTTCTCGATGTCCACGTTGGAGCGAATGGGTGGATGGTTCCACAAAAAGTCTCAGGGAGGGCAGGTAGCACACGAGCGCGGAGGAGGCGAAGACCCTCGGATGCCAAACCATGGGTCTGCACCTGCCGCGCCCGCCGCCCACAGCGCAGAAGTCGGAAGGCAAGGCTTCCGGCCCAAGGCTGGCGTCATCACGCTGCCTCTGACGTCATCACGTCGCCTCTGACTTCTCACAGCGTGATCACCACGCCTCCAGCGCTATCACAGGCCTCTCCGTGTTATCACAGCATGTGCGTCATCACCGGGCACCGCCTACGCCATCACGGCACTTCTGACGTCACTGGCAAGCCTGTGACGGGGACGCACGTTCTCCTGGACCCAGAGGGGCGCGCAGCCTTTGCCACGTGAGGGACGCTGCGTCCGGCCCGAAGGGGCCCCTGTGGCCTGGGGCAGGGCTGCAGGTGACCTCTGCAAGCCCAATCCAGCATTAAAGTTTCAAATTGAAAAAAAAAACTTTTTTTTAATTGCATTTTGCAACAGCACTGCTAAAAGATGAATATAGTAATGTGCGGCTCAAAAATGTCTTTTTGACCTACAGTTTTGGGTTTCTGCTGATTTTCCAAGAAATGCTACTGCTTTTGTGGGTCCCCGACAGTACTGTGGGCCGAAGGCTCGCTGCAGGATCTGCCCGGTGCCCACCTGACCCTGGCTTCTGTTGATCCCCGCTGGGGGCCACCCCGGAGTGGCAGAAGGCTTAAGGGGCAAGCAAGGGACGGTGGGGCTCTGCCTCCGCACCTGGGCCAGAGACAGCCTGCCAGGGCCCGTGCAGCCACGACACATCCCAGCTCCCCGGGCGGTGCCCCACGTAGCACAGATGCTCCCTAGCCTGGGAAGGACGGACCTTCAGAACGCTGTGTGTTTGCAGGAAGAGAAAACTGGACACAGCTTAGATGTGCATCAAGAGGGACTGTGTGAGCATCTGTACCTGGGAGCTTAGATGTGCATCAAGAGGGACTGTGTGAGCATCTGTACCTGTCATTTACAAGAATGAGGAGCAGGGAAGGGTGTCCAAGACAGGAACAGCTGGAGGGTCCGCTTGGGTGGGGAAAAAACCAAGAATGACAAATCGTCACAGGAAAGGTCACGATGGCCAATTTATATAGCCCTTCCCATGTGCCAGCTGTGTTCTAGGAGCATTCCATGTCCTAAGTCCCTGCATCTGCACAATGCCACTCTCTGACAAAGCCAGCTACTTTCTCCACTCCCCAGGCACAGAGCTGTCAAACGACTTGCCTGAAGTCACAAGTGGTAAGACACAGAGCGCAGATTCAAACCCAGGCCGTCTGGCTCCCACACTTTGTGTTACGCACTGCTCTTTTCTGCTTCTTACGTAACAAGAAAAAGCAAAAGCCCAGAATAACACTGAGCATTTCCTGCAGGCACCTCGATTGGTATATAGATGCACAGAAAAAAAAGCCTAGCCAGGCTCCATGCCAAAGTGGCAGGCTACCTTAGGACACGGGTCACAGCAGCCTGAGAGCCTACTCTTTCTAAACGAGAACTGCATTCATGCAGTATTTATATAAAATGTTAAATATAAACAAGGTTGAAATTTTAAAACAATAGAAAGGCAAGTCAGCAGCCCAGCCGCTCCTGGAAGTTACCAGAAAGGAGCTATTGACTAAGAGCCCAGAACTTCCCAGGAAGCCCCCTGCTCCCCCGCAAACATGCTGTCACAGACTTGAGCCTTAACTTTTAAAAAAGGTTTATTACTTCAATAGTGAATTACTTCCAAAAGATGAAAAATTTCACTTCTGTTGCAGTAGAAAAGAGGCTGAGGCTTGTCCCGGAGCGGGAGTCGTGGGTGGGTGGGTCTCTCATCCGACCAGACCAGACCCCCAGACTGATGGGGCTAGGCTTCCGCACCTCTGCCCCGGCACCTAAGAGCCAAGGGCCCTCGCGGGGGGCAGCCTGGGGCAGAGCATCCCACCACCCCCAGCGGGGAGTGGCCGGCTCAGTATACAGGAAGGCGTCAGTTTAGGCTGGAGGAAGGGGGCTCCAGGCACCCAAGCCTGGTCCCCGTGCGGACTTCAGGGAGATCAACGCCTGCTTGGGGAATGAGGAGACAGTTGGAGCAGCCTTGAGACGCATCTCGAGCTCATGTGTTTACTGAGGCCTGTGTGAAGGGGCCTCACCCCCAGCCCAGATGGATGGATGAGGGCCAAAACTCTGGGTCTGGGCAGGACTGGGCAGCCCCCTGCCCATACGGCTTTGGCATGAGAAGTCTGTGTTCCCGGGCTGGGTTTGGGGACAGTAGCTGGCCCCGCAGAGTAAAAGGCCTGTCCCGTGTGGCTGAGCCACCAAGCAGGGACTGCAGTATGTCGTGACTGGTGCAGAGGGTGCTGGAAGGGGAGGAGGCAGGAGGCGCCGGGGCCCGCTGGATGAGCAGGTCAGGCTGGGCTCTCTCAAAGGAGGAGAACCAGTGCCCACGGCACTGCGGGTCACTTGGACGGAAGGTTCCAGACAGTCCTCGTTGACCAGCTCTCCGAGTCTCCTCAGCAGCAGCTCCATCCCTGAGTGTGCCTGCACACATCTGTGCACACGTGCGTGTACACGTGCTAGGGGGTGTGCAGTGTGTGGACACGCGTGTGGCAACTGGGGGGCTCAGACTTTAGGACTGGTGGGCTGTCCGCTAAGGGAGTCCTGAAGAAGCGGGGTACAGGGGCCAGAGAGCCGGTCTGGCTGAGTGGCCGTGCTGGGCTGGCTCGTAGCATCTCCAGGACCCTGAGGAGGAAGACAGGAGCTGGATCGTGGAGCCATATCAGGGAGGCCCAGCCGCATCCCCAGCCCCACCCTTGGCCCTGCACCCACATCCTCCGGCGAGGAGACAACCCCCTCCACATCCCCCATCAGAAACATCCATTCATCAAGCTCGAGATCAGAAAAAGCTGGAGTGATGTACAGACCCCTGAAATGCAGTTACGAGGGCATCCTCTCTCAATACACACCATCGTGCCCTGCCCTCACCCCATTTCCGAGGTGGGAAAACCAAGGCCCAAAGGCACTTGCCTAACACAGTGAGCAAGGCAAAGCAAGGGCTCTGGGCCTTCTCTGCAATACCGTGAGCAGCAGAATTGGAAACCAGCTAAACGTCCGCGGACCGGAGAGTGCATTTTTTAAATAGCGTCACAAGATGGCATTGAACCTGGACAGCTTTCACAAACCCAGTGGCCAAGGGACCCATGAGAATCGCTTTAATCCTCTATTGTTCCTGGATATATTTATACAGACATAGAGGGGAAAAGCCTACACACCAAATTCCTGGCAAGGACGGCCTCTGGGGGAAAAGTGAAACAGAACAGAATGTTCACAATTCATGTTGTTGAGTCTGGGTGACAAGGAACGGCAGATGTTGTAATTTATCTTTTACTTTTTTTTTTTTTTTTAAGTTTCTCAACCAAGTTGTTAAAGACAATGATGATAAGGACAGGGGGCGGGGGGCGGGCAGAGATAGGGTTCTTCATCCCTCTGAGCCCTATGCCTTCCTTCCCCTGAAGAAGGGAGAGGCCTCCTGGCAGCAGTTGGGGCTGGGATATCCCGAGCAGCCTGGCCCACTTGCAACCCCAAGGGCTTGCTTCTCTAGGCGGTGAAGAGAATTAAAACCCCCACTCTGTGCAGGACAGAGGGAGGGGAAGGGTTGGACTCTGGCCCCTCTTCCTCTGAGACATATCTAAGGCTTCCAGGATTGAGCCCATTCAAGCCAGGGGCAGGAATGGGGGGTACAATGAGGCCAGGCCAGAGTAAGACCAGCCTACCCCACAACACACCACCACAGAGAGGCAGTGTGGGACACCTAGGGTGGTCACAAGCTCAGCAGTGTGACCCAAACAGCCACAGCTTAAGAAAGCCTTGCTCAGAAGTAAAAAGGAAAATTAGTCCCAGACTGAAAAGACCCCCTGGTCCATCCCAAGGAAGACACATGTAACAAATACCCAAGGAACCAGAACATGAACCAGATTCCTCCTCTTCCTCTTCCCTTCCACCTTAGTTTACCTGAGAAATAAGGACTTGGAATCAGAGAGAAATTAATGAGAAGGTAGGAACGGTCCAGGAACATTTCCCTGAAGGGCTTCTGTGTACAGTTGCCCAAGATGTTCACTGCACAAGGGAGCCTAGCCAAGGGGGCTGTGAATGCGCTGTCAGCCTCCATTTGCCAAACCCTCTGCCCTCAAGCAGGCCAGGTCTGCACAAAGTGGATGTCTTTCTTATCGACATAAAAATGCTCTTCTTGGCTAGTGCAGGCCCCATTTCCTGCTTTCCCCAAGCAAGGCAGCCCTTCAAGACTGTTCCCATGCTCAGGTGCAAGGCAAGATGTGGGGGGACCCACACCTAGGCTCAGCATAGGCTAGAGACCACCATGCAGGGATTCTAGGTCACCAGGACCACTGGTCACTTCCCAGGTGCCCGCCTCCCCACCCCAAACCAAATCCTATGGGACATGACAGGACACTGTGTTCCCCCAAGCACACGACCGGTATGGAGGCTGAGCTGCCTTCCAGAAGGCAGGGCTGTAGAATCTCTAAGTCAAAAACTTCCCTAGTAACTTGAAAGTTGGATCCTGTGGGTGAAATAAAGAGGAGACCCCAGGTTTTGGTTTCGTCTTATGGGGGAAGGGACACGGCAGGACATGCTGGCCATGTCCCTGGCAGCCCAGGGCTCTGACCTCAAAGAACCACCAGCCCTATCTGTGCTAAAAGGGAACAAGGCCCTCTCTACCTCTGAGGACCCCACCCCCGCTCCCCAAGAATGCCCAGCAAGTTTCCACAGAAGGGAATCGTGGCGCGAAGGGGGCAGGGGTGCCTGGAAGGCAAGCTGTATACAATAAGGCATCCTGGGGGGTTCTGGGGAGACAAGGAAGGAAAGGGAGACTAGTGCCCAGCTAGGACACCCTGTTCCCGAGCCCGGGGACTGTGTCCTCAAGGAGGGTATCCGGGGCACGTTCAGTCCTGACGTGCTCACGCCCCTCCCTCCTACTCCCCGATTGGCAGGAGGAACCACCCCACCCCCAGCCTGGTTGGGGACACAGCTGTCCCTCCCTGCTCACTGGGCTGGCAGCTGCTGAGCCCACGACTTTGCATTTTCTCTTTTATTTCCACCTCCAGCCCTGGAAATTAAAGCAAAGTGGAGGCAGCCAACTAGCCCCAAAGAACAAGGCTGTTGCTTCACCCGTGCTCTGTGGCTGTCAAGAAAGCTACTTAAACCCAAGCAGGTTTGGCCCCAGAAGCTCGAGGGGGCGGCCCATTTTTGAGAAACCAAGGTAACAGCCATTTGTCACAGGTACGACCGTAGAACGACTCACCCCTGCCTGACCCCAAAGTCTAGGGCCCAGGGCTCCACCGGCCACATCCCTGAGCAGGACTAAGACCTCAGACCTAATGAATCCCAGCCGGGAAGGTGAACTCCCGCAGGCACGAGCCTGCTTCTCCCGCAGGTAGATTGCCAGATAAAATCAGGGCATCCAGTTAAATCTGAATGTCAGGTAAACAACTGAGTTTTCAGTATACGCATGTCCCAGTAACTGCACGGAACACACCTACCCTAAAATTCATTCAGTTTACCTGACATTATCCTTTTGTTGTTGTTTCTTGGTGGTGGGGGCAGAGAGGATAAGCGGACCTATGCGTCTTTGCTCTATCTGGCAAGCCTACCCTCAGGCTGAAGCCCGGTATTCAGCTGGTGCTCAGTTGATGCTCAAATTCTCTTTTTCTTGGTCATCCCAGATTTACTGATTTATTAATTTAATTTGGGTTTGCAGGGTTTTTTTTGTTTTGTTTTGTTTCAGAGAGAGAGAGAGAGCACAAGTGAGAGGGGATGGAGGGAGAGGGGCAGAGGGAGAGGGAGAGAGAGAATCCCAAGCTGGCTCCACGCCCAGCGCGGAGTCTGATGCAGGGCTCCATCTCAGGACCCTGAGATCACGACCTGAGCCAAAATTCAGAGTCGGACGCTCAAGCGACTGAGCCTCCCAAGCGCCCCGATCCAAGATTTATTTAGACTCCTGTTTCTCAAACATGGGATCATCTACACCAGAACCCTCTTGGGGGTGTCCATTAAAATACATATTCCAGGGCTCCACCCATGATTCTACTCCAGGGGGTCCAGAAGGATGTCCGGGGGTCTGCACTTGGAGCCAGCTTTCCGGGAGAAGTCCACAGCACCAGGTTGGAGGTTGGAGGTTGGAGAAGCAGCTGGCTTGAACCTCGATCCTAGCTTCCTAAGACAACCTCGCAAATAAGACAGCAGCCCCCAGAGCGCCACCACCCTCTGTCTCCTACCACGCCTGGGACCAAAGAAACTGCCGATCGCTCTGAATGCAAAAATATGCAAGTACGAATTTTGAGTATCTGTAGATACTCCAGGTGCAGTTTAAGCTGAAGACACACATAAGATCCAAAGAGTTTCGAGCAGCCCGAGTTCTACTCACTACGGGAGGGTTGGGGAGGGGGCCGCGCAGCGTTACCTGGTACCCACCTACAATCTTGCTTCTTGTAGCACAGTCCCCTTGGGAGCTGAAGTCATCAGGGATTCAGAATAGGCCTGAATGGCCTCCTTATCCTTTGAGCCCTTTTTACTACTACTCCAAAATAAATAGCATTTCTCCTAGAAGATAACCAAGCTAATTTATAGTTGACACCATAGCCAAACACGAGAGGTTGATTCTTCAGTTTCCGGAAAGCAAGGAGCAGGGTGTTAAGTCCAATAAACCATTAACGCCTGGAGACGCGGACACGTGGAGAGTGGGTGCCTTCACCAGAGACAGAAATGCCTTCGGGAAACGCGCTCGGTCCGACGGACGAGCCCCGCAGGAAAGGGTCTGGCCACCTGAATGACTAGGGTTTGGGCACCAAGGTGGGGAGACGGGCCACCGTGGGCAAGGCGCATGGGCCAAGAACCAGCGGGCCGAGCAGGTGGTGTTTTAAATCGGCCGGAAACAGAAGTTTCTGTGAAAAGTCTTGCTATTTGAAAGGAATGACTTAAGAAGAAAAATTTCTGGGAAATTAAAATATGCTGAGTTCATCAGCGTATGATCCCTTTTTTTTTTTTTAATCAGGACAAATAACATAAAAATATGTGAGGCCTAAGCTCTGCTAAGCTCCCCCGCCCAAAAAAAAAAAAAAAAAAAAAAAGTCACGGAATAAATTTCCACTATGTGACCTTATGTGACCTCCAGTGCCCCCTGTGAGGAGGAAGTCTCAGCTGCGTCCTCAGGGAAAAAGGCATCCTTACTGCGTCTGGGGGCCGCACACTGACCTGGGGCTGAGGCCTGCAGGGAAGATGTCCCAGCCAGGGATTTCATGGGTTTCCTCACTCTCCTTTCCTATCCCACTCCTGATGGACACTCAGGAGAGACAGAGGAGACAGAAGATGGGGAGACTGCTCTGGCCTCCTCCCCTGGGCCGGTCCCTCACCAGCCAGTCCCTGGGATCCCCCATCGGTGGCAGTGGAAATGCCCAAGGAGGGATCCTCAGGCTGAGAGCCTTGGCTTCTAGTCCTTTCTGCCCTCCCAGCATAAATCAGGCAAAGAACTATAGGGAGTTCCCTTACGCTCCCTGGAGAACCAGTCCCGCTCAGTCCAATCTCCCTAAGCCCCCAACAGGCTGGCTAAACCCATCGATCATCAGGCACTCAAACACCAGAGCAGTGGCATGGTGAGAGCTCATGGGCCCTGGCGCCCTTGCACCAGGGCAAACCTTTCTCCCTACAGGATGGGGAATTTGGAAGGCAAATCTGGTTAAGGGGCTGACACCCAAGTTAAGAGCCCAGGAATGTTTATGGTTACCCCAGCAAGCAAGTAAGCAGGCATGCAAGCTGCTTCCCAAGAAAGAGGAGAAGCGGAAGACCCATTTGCCAATGCTGAAGCAAGAAATCAGGTGCCGTGGGGGCCCAAGGGCCCTCCGGATATGCCTCAGCCACCCCTGCCTCAGGGCCTTTGCACTGGCCATTCCTTCTCTTGGAGTACTTCTGTGAGTCTGTGCTGAGTATCTCAACAGCATTCCCATCTAAGCCTAAATTCTATCTCTTCAGAGAAGCCTTTCCTGACAGTCTCTCTGTAGTTGTCTCCAACCCTCTTGAACACTATGATGTCCAGTCCAGGAGCCACATATGGCTGTTAAGTCTTTAAAATGGGTGAGTCTGAATCAAGACCTGCTATAAGTATAAAATACACACTGGATTTCAAAGACTTAACATGAAAAAATAATGTAAAATATAGTTACGTTTATATTTTTTATATACTTTATATATTTTCTATTTTTATGTTTATATGTTGATGTCCTACTTTGGACCTATCCAGGTGAAACAAAATATATGATTAAAATTGATTTCTTTTACTTTAATGTGCCTATTACAAAATGTAAATGGCTCACCCCTGGCTCACCTATTTCTACTGGACAGCACTAACCTTGTCTGTCACGTTTTCCATCATCTTTATCATCAGCGAAATTGCCTTTTCTGTTCCCTCGGTGTTCATAGAATGCCATGCTCCCCCAGAGCGGGGCACGCGTCTGTCTTGCTCACGGCTAGCTGCCCTGCACCTTGCAGAGACTGGCACCCAGCATGTACTGACTTGATGAACAAACCATTCAAGTACCAGGTCTCATTACCCAAAGCCCACCAGCAGCCCCTCCCAGAGAGGGTCCCCAGGCCTCCCAGGACCTGCAGAGAAGTGGCAATGTGGGACACAAGAGAGATAAGCACGAAGTGACAGCTCCCCTGCCCCAGGCAGAGACCCAGGACTGCTGCCCAAGGGGGGCTCAGGGCTGAGGGTGTCCGCGGAGACGACTGGAGGGATGCCCAGAGGACCCCACGCCCCACCTTCCCCCAGCAGGTTAAGCAATGGGCCATTCAGCCCAGGCCTCACTCTGGCCACCACCTACTTGGCTCCGGATCTGGTGGACAATAGGGATGAGCAGCAGGACACAGCCCAGGGCGAGAAGGACGAACTGGGCGTAGTGCAACACACTGGGCACCAACACCAGCTGGTTGTAGAAGGTCTGCAGGGGCTCACCTTCCATTGCCCCGCTCTGGGGATGAAGAATGACAAACGAATGGGCTGGTGCCGCACTCAGCAGGCCTGGGGCGCAGATGCTGTCCCATGCCACATCCCCGTCCCCCACCCCTTCCTGATCTCAAGACCACAGTCCAGAGCTTGCAATGAAGCCTGTGGGCGGGGGCTTCCTTTTCCTTGGGGGGGGTGGGGGGTGGGGGGCACACAATGGGACTACATTTCCCAGACTCCCATGCAGCTGAGTGAGACCACGTGATCCCATCTGGCCAATGGGATGTGGGCCCAGCAGGTTACAACTTCCTGCCTGGCCCATAGGCACCTGCCACAGGATTCTCTCCACCTGGATCCCAGTTCCTGGA
Organism: Mellivora capensis; assembly: GCA_004024625.1. Taxonomy (NCBI): domain Eukaryota; kingdom Metazoa; phylum Chordata; class Mammalia; order Carnivora; family Mustelidae; genus Mellivora; species Mellivora capensis. The sequence continues at coordinate 68,559 of PISX010000732.1, read as the reverse complement.
ATGGGAAGGGTTCTGAGGATCTCCGGGGGCGGGTGGGACTACGGGACAGCAGGAGCCTGGGTGTCCCTATGGCAGAGCTCTGCCTCCCACAAGCCGCCCAGACTATGACGTGAGCAGGCTGTCCCTTCGGATATTAGAGCTCTGCCTGATTGAAAAGCCCTCTGCCAGAAGGAACCCGGAAAGCCAGGGAAAAAGGAAGTTTTCAAGTGAAAAGCTGACGCGCTGAGGAGGAGCCTCCCTTCTCTCAGGAGTAGTGGTCAAGCGCATTCAGAAAATTACACCCTGGCCCAGGGCTGTACAGTCAGGCAGCTTCTGCCTTCCTCACCCAAGGGACCCTATCAGCAGGGGGTAATCGATAGGACGTGCCTGGGCCTCGTGGAGCTTCTCACAGATCGCTCTACACCCCACATTCAGGCAACCAGCCCGGCCCCCCAACCCCAGCAGCCGCCTGCCTCCAAATCCCACCCCGGCTCCTGCCCGGCGTCCCAGACTCGGCACCCGGGGGCAGCCTCACCTCTTCGAACCACACCAGCGGCAGGACCACGGGCTCGATCTTCCCCGTTTGTCTGGAAATAAGCGAGACAAAGCAAGTGAGAAGTTTTTGCCAACGTGCCTTCTGTGAGGCAGCCTTGGACACGTGATCCCAAGCTCCGGGATCAAGAGGGATTTGATGTTGCAACAACTAGATTGGTGCAGGCTTGAATAATGGGTATTTCCTGGCAGGGAGCAACCTGACAAACTGATCCTATCTTTTTGAATTAAAAACTCACATTTCCTATAAAGTGGAGGCTGCCAGGGACCTGGCTGATGTCCATCCATTCCCTTTAGAAACAAAACCCCAAATTTATTCGGGATGGCAGTGCACCCAGCTAACTAACAATAGGTTTTATGCTCACCTCCTTCATTCCTTGGGAAAGTCTAGAATCTGGGTCCATGCCAGACAGAGGCTGCCTATGTGACCAGGCCCCATTAAACAGGCTGGGCCTGGGCGCTGAGTCTCTAATGGGCTCCCCTGGTAGAAAACACTTCACAGGTATTGTCACAACTCATTGCTGCAGGCATGAAGGGCATCCTGTGTGACTCTCCTGGGAGAAGGCTCTGGAAGCTTCTGCCTGGAACCCCCAGCCCCAGATTTCACCCCATGCACCTTTTCCTTTGCTGATTTTGTTAGACTCCTTCTGCTGTAATGAATCACAGCCACAAGTACGACTACGTGCTGGGTCTTGTGAATCTTCCCTCCGAATCATGGAACCTAAGAGTGGTCTTGGGGACCCCTGACACAACACTTACTAGCTAACGGTGTGACCGCGGGCATGCTACCTGCCCTCTCTGGGTCTCCACTGTAAAGTGGGGATTACACAGGCCGTCTCATGGGGCTCTACTGTTTTAAATGCAGTAACATGAGCAAAGTGCTTAGAGGAACTCCCACCGTACAGAGAGCACTTCGGGTCTGTTACCGTTGTCATTGTTAAATCCTAGCAAACAAACGGACGAAAATATTCTGCAGCTATTTGGTGGGGCGGTGGGGTGGGGGGTTCTCCTTAAAGAAGGCACAGCTGAACAGAGGGGGGAGTAGAGCACACTACGGGACAGAACCAAAGTCGGCACGAAAAGCCAAAATCCCTCGGTCCCCACTCTCAAAGATCTCAACACTTTCTCGGGCCCCCCGCTAAGCCGCGGATTGTGCCGTGAAATGAATTTACACAGCATCACCTGCAGACGAGTTACAGAAATACAACAGAGGGTCCACGTTGGCCTCTTTTATCTGAGTTTGTAAGAGCGGATGTAAATTAAATGCAAATAGCATGCAACCCTTCCGCCTTTATCTCATGGGCAAACAGCCCCAAAATTCCCCAGAGGAGCCACAGGCAAACAGCTGAGCTGCGTCTCTGGCCTCTTCCCACACCCACTGCCCACTGGCCCTCAGGGACAGCAGGAAGCGCTGCCGTTAGACCCGCTCCCTCGAGGCCACTGCTCCAGCCCGAAGGGGAGGTCAGACGGCTGCATAGCCCGTGCCGAACAGACAGGGACAGAGGCCCAGAGAGATCAGGGGAGAGGCCCGGGGTCACCAGCAGGCAGAATCCAGTGGCCCAAATGTACCGCTGGCTTGAACAGCATTTTGTCAAGAATTCACATTCACTTCCAACAAGTGAACATTGAGAGAGACCCTGTGAAAATCCAGTTTTGAAAAATGCATTTGAAAACGCATGGGACAGGGCCATGACTGGCATGAGCTCCCGAGGGGGTGGGTGGGCAGGGGCAGGTCCTCAGCCGGTCTCCCCACCCAGCCTCCCTGGGCTTCCCAAGTCACCTGTCACACCCCCCCCTCCAAGGCCGTGATGGGCCCCAGAGCCAGAGGCTGGTGGGTGGCAGGCCATTTCACTACCCCCAGCTCCTCCAGGAGCGAACCCTCTGACAGCCTCACAATGCACAAATAAAAAGCCCAGGTGGGAGCGAGGGAGAGGAACGTGTTCTCTCCAGCTGAAAGGCATTTCACAAAGCTGAAGAGACGCTCACATTCCTGTAGCCCAGAACTCTTCCTAGGGGAATTTTTTTTTCATGAAACTATTTCAAATATGCTTAGGGGAAAACAAAACAAAACCAGAACCCAGAACCCAGACGCCACCATAATGAATAAATCAGTGCGTCCTCTCGCCCAGCTCCATCACGACCCCGCATCCTGCCCAGAGCAGGCGAGGACGTGGAGGCTGGGACGTTCCCACGCCGCTGGCAGGAAGGTCGGCGAGGCAGCTACTGGGTAGAACAGTCCGGCGGCCCCCCCCAGTGGCTAAGTGTGGCCTTGCTGAATGAGCCAGCAGTTATGGTCCCAAGTGTCCACCCAAGGCAAAGGAAAGCACGCGTCCACACAGAGATCTACATACGCACGGTCCTGGCAGCATTACTCAGGATGGCCCAAACCGAGAAAAACCCAAATGTCCATCCAGGGAGCAATAAAACCTGCCCAACGCACACGATGGCCTACGATCCAGCCACGAAGGGGAAGAAGCAGTGACATCAGCTACAACCTGAATGAGCCTTGCAGACGTGAGGCCGAGTGCGAGAAGCCGGACGCAAAAGGCCACCTCATGAGTGCAAGATCCCCGTTATAGGAAGTGTCCGGGACAGGCAAATCCAGAGAGACAGCAAGTAGAGGAGGGGACGCCAGGGGCTGGGGGAGGGGGAGTGACTGCTACTGGGGTGTGTGCAAAGGGAGGGAAATGTTCTACGGTTCACCGTAGCGAGGGGTGCATGACTCCGAACACGCTACCAATCGCCGAATTGCAGGGGTGAGTTTTACGCCACGTGAATTACATCCCAAAAGGCCATTATTCGAAACAAACAGCAACAAGAAGAAAATCGGGGCTTAAAAAAAATGCCTTCCATAAAGTGAAGAGTCACACTTTAAAAGGCTATTTGGTACATTTCCATGTTCCAATCCTCGCTCTTGCCAGGATTTTTTTTTTTTTCTTTCAATTTTCTGTTGAGTAGGAAACTGCCTGGATGGAAGAGTCTGGTGAATTTGGGGGACAGATGTTGAGAGACAAAACCAGGATCCCGGAGTGGGGAACAGACCCCACATCCAGAAGGACCATCTCCTTCCCCACCTGCTGGTCCCTGGGGAGGGTCACCACAGTACCCCCATCCCTGGGACCCAGGCCCCCACTCCCAGACCCACTCACCCGATGCCTTTGATCGCCTTGATATACAGGCTCAGCTGTAATTTCACGGAGCAGTTCATGGGAATCCCAGTGACCTGTGGGAAGAAGCACAGAGAGGGGCCTGGGCTTGCTGGAGCCCGCAGTCCTGCCGCCGAGGGTGGGCACCGGGACCCCCCCGACTAGCTCCAGCCCTCCTAGGCAAACACACGCTTCCCAAAGCCCTCTTGCATCCACCACCTATCCCCAGGTATAGTACATTCTGTTCCCTTTTTTTTTTTTTTGGTTCATTTTTTCCCTTTGTTTTTTAAATTTTAATTAATTTATATTTTATTGACATTGATGTATTATTTGTCTCAGGGAAGTACATTCTGTTTTCATCATCCCTGCCCCATCCTCCAAGCTAAACAAAATAGATTTGCATATGGACAAAGTCGCCCTCCTCACACACCTTTTCCTGTCTCAAACATAGTGATAGTTTTCCCTCGGGTTTAATTTTCTTTTTCTCGAGAACTTTTTAATCTGCAGATACGAGGTAGGGACAGGAAACTTCCTTTGTCACAGAAACCTACGTTTGTGGGGTTTTTTTGGGATGAGATCATTTTTTTTTAAATAGTAAGTAAATAGTAGGCAAGGACACAAGCATGTACGACCAAACTCAGGGAGGGAGCTCCAGAAGAGGAAAGGGACCAAGGCTCGAGGTCAGGCAGCCAGAGCTGCCGCCTCTCCGCCAGGCCTGTCTCCTCGTCTGCAAAAGGGACTAATTCCCCCCACTTCCCAGAGTTTCTGTGGCGCCCAATCAGGCACCCAAGATACCCACACTCAGGGCCATCAATTCTCATGTGATTATCAGGTACATCAGCGGTAAAGGGCGTTATCTTCCATGATAAGCAGGCCTGGCAGGCCCCAGTGGCCCAGAGGGACAAGGAGGGACAAGGCAAAGGCCATGCTCCTGAGAAACAGGGAAGAGCTTGAACCCCAGAAGCCAGGGGGATGGGAGGGAGTCCACCTGTGTGTGAAGAAGCGATGACACAGCAGGCCCGAGGCTGTCCTCCTCAGAGAGGCCTGTTGGCTGGGCTGGCCGGTGGCTGGGGTCTGGGAACCGGGATTCCAGGAGGGCCCCCACCGACTCCCTAACTGATAAGCAGGGTTCACTGCGCCTGGATGGTTTGTACAAACAACGTGATTTATGCTGACCACCAGCTTTCCTGCGGGGGAGTCTGGGAGTTGGGAAGACACCAGGCAGAGCGAGCCGGTGAGAGCGGCCCCCAGGGAACACCCAGGGTGCTGAGTCTCTAATGGGCTTCCCTGGGAGATGACACAGCTCATTGCTGGGGGAATTCAGTGTGTCCTGTGTGGCCGCCGTGGGGGAGGGCCCTGTGCCTGGCTACTCACCACCCCCAGACCCCGGCTTCACCCCCTGTGCCCTTCTCTTTGCCCACGGAGCTTCGTGCCCTTCGTAATCCATCCCAGCCGGCACTCCCACCTTATGCAGAGCCCTGGGAGTCCCCCCAGCAAATCAGCAAACTTGGGGGTGGCCTCAGGGACCCTGACATAACCTACCACCGCCACCCCCTCTTTCTAGAACAGCCTCTCTAGTCTGGGGTCTCCACCTGGGCCACTTCCTTCCCCAGGAAATGTGTTTCCTTCCCTCCTTGGCCCACTTCTCCAGGGCCGTGAGGCCCCTTCTCTGTGGGCAAAACCCCACCCATCCCTAGCACCCCGCAGAAGGAAAACAGGGACCCGTAAGCACACTCCTCACCACACCCTTCCTGATCTCAGGGCCGGAAGAGAAGCCTCCAGGACAGCAGCCCCCCCAGGTATCCTGTTCCTCAGAGCTAACGCCATCCAGGCAGCGAACGGGTCCCAGGCTCTTCCTCCCCGAAAGTACCCGAATCAGCAACCAAAACCCAAAAGGCCACTTCCTTTCCCTGCATGTCTCCAGCTGACCCGAAACAAAAGACGTGGAAGCCAGTTCCTACTGTGGCCGGGACAACACCTGCTGGCATCGTCTGGTCCCCCAATCTTGGCGCCTGTTCCTCAACATGGGGAGGGGGCAGGGAGAGCCATGCACTCGAGTGAGAGACACCCATGAGAACAGAGATCGTCTTCCTGCTGGATTCCCCAGAAGCCAGCACAGAGAGAGAGAGAGAGAGACAACAAAATAAGTGAATGAGGGGCGCCTGGGTGGCTCAGTCGGTTGAGCGTCCGACTTGATTTCAGGTCATGATCTCAGAGTCGTGGGATCGAGCCTCACTGCACGCTGGGTACCCTGCTCAGTGGGGAGCCTGCTGGAGTCTTTCCCTCTGTCCCTCCCACCTCGTTCTCTCTCTCAGATAAACAAACAAATCTTTAAAAAAAATAAATAGGGCGCCTGGGTGGCTCAGTCAGTTAAGCGCCTGCCTTTGGCTGGGGTCATGATCTCAGGGTCCTGGGATCGAGCCCCACATCAGGCTCTCTGCTCAGCAGGGAGCCTGCTTCCCTCTCTCTCTGCCTGCCTCTGTGCCTACTTGTGATCTCTGTCAAATAAATAAATAAAATCTTTAAAAATTAATTAATTAATTATTTAAATGAACTAAAAGAGAAGAACATAGACAACCATGATAGCTTTATAACAAAAAACTCTTGGGGCGCCTGAGGGGCTTAGTTGTTAAGTATCTGGCTTCGGCTCAGGTCATGATCCCAGGGTCCTGGGATCGAGCCCCGCATCGGGCTCCCTGCTCGGCAGGAGGCCTGCCTCCTGCTCTCCCTCTCTCCATCCCCCTGCTTGTGTTCCCTCTCTCACTATGTCTCTCTCTGTTAAATAAATAAAATTAAAAAAAATAAAAAAATAAAACTCTTAAAAACTGGTTAAAATGTGAAGATAACACGGAGAAGCCGTAACATTTCTAGCAATAAAGAACGAACTTAATATGGAACACTTATTAATATTATTACCACCAATTTAATTAGTACAAACCTCATTAAAATTAACCAGATATTAGCACAGGACACGGGGATGGGGGCACCAGAAGCCCCATGTTTGAATTCAGCTTCGTCCCTAACTTATCCTCGGTCATTTATCAAACCGACACCGACTGAGACGCTAGTGTGTCTGTGCTAATTGCTAAGATCTGAGCAACACGACAAGACACGGTGGACCTCTCCTTGGTGCACCAACAACCCCATTTACGAGCTGTGTCACGTGACCTATCTGGACACAAGCCTCCCCATCTGTACAATGGGGAGCAGGGCTCGCCTCCCAGATCACTGTGAGTGTGTACCGAGTTGCCACGTGTCAAAGCATCTAGCTCATGGCGGCACCAGGATGAGCGTGCAAGCAGCATCTGCTGGACGTGAAGTGTGTGCGGTCACCATTGGCTTAACTAGCGTGTGTTTTTAGTGAAAAGCGGGGGCAGAGGGGGAGTGCCAGGGGCCGGTGGGGTCGAGTCAGGAGCTCAGAAAATCTGAGCACACAGAAAAACGACATGGAACGTCGAAGAACTCTGAAAAAGGCCCGTGGGCAAGACTGTGTCCAGTCTGGTAACAGAAACCCACAGGATTGTTTAATCAACAGCAAAAGCCACCGAGTCCAAACAGGCACATTTTACAGGAGCAGAGATATGGAGATAAGACAACCGGGTAAAGACAGGCCCACAGGAGGACCACATGCGTGGGTCTGCCACCTTCTTGGTTGCCACCTGCAGACAGCATGTCACAGAGGGCAAATTCCCCAGAAACCAATTCATCTGCAAGATATCCCAGGCTCTTGTCAGGACCTAGAGAGCTTTATGATATGCTAGCACATCATATGATATGCTAGCACAGAGGAGCCCTCTGGCTAATTTGCAGACTGATAATTCTAATTAATTTACTGTCTTATGGTCCTTTTATAAAGACAATTCCCTTGGGAAGAGATAATGAACCCCTTGAACTATGGAGTCAGAGCAAAGTAGGCACCTCTGATGGCTTGATACTCTAGAAGCTATCAATGCCAAGGAAAGCCAGGCTTCCCATCACCCCCACCCTGGAACAGCTCAGTGCCTGGCAGGGGTGGGGAGCAGAGAAGGGGCCAAGGAGGCACCAATGGGAAATCCCCTATGCCCTCCCCCATAGGTTGACAGGCAGAGGCTCACCGGGTGGACATCCAGGAATAAGGAATGCTCCTCTTGGTTGGGATGGAGGCCCAACACTGCCTCGGCCAGCACCGGGTCGGCGTTGTAGAAGTGAGGGTGGGAGAGAAACAAGGGCGCATCTAGAAGGCAGAGAAGAGGAAAGAGGGTCATCAGACAATGGAGAGCATCGACACATCCAGAGGCCTGCATCATGCCAGGGCCTGGGAGGCACAGGCGATGGAACCCAGCCACTGCCCGCAGAACCCCCAGATGATGACAAGACGCCAACGACAATAACTAGACAGAGAGAACTCTTTCCTCCAGTTTGTAAATGTTTACCAAGTGCCCGAGAGACACCAGGCACTGGGAAGGGACAAGCTCTGTGCCGGCAGGAGTGGTTGTGTGAGAGCTGCCGATTCGGGTGGGGGAGACCACAGGAAGGAAGGGAGGATGGTTGAACCACGCCAGGCAGGGAAGGCCAGGGAATGGCATTCCGGGTGGAAGGCTGGGCAGAAGCAAAGGCAGGGAGACAGGGAAATGCACAGTGCACATGGAACAGACAGTACATAGAGGTGAATTACGGGAGTTGAGGAGAAAAAGGTAAGTTGAGGCCAGTTTTGAACTTGGGCGGGGAAGGGGAACCTCGATCGCGAAGCCAGGCAGCCCGGACATCTCCGGCAGGCAAGGCGGCAGCTGTCAGAGACGCTGAGGGGTGCGTGCCTGCAGCCGGGTCTCCCCATCATCCACGGGAAGGGAGAAGACACACCTGCTTTGCTCTCTCTCTCTCCCAGCAGCCACTCTGCGGGATGGACGCCAGCGAGTGTAAACAGGGCCTGACTCGGGCCCCTCTGTGTGAGAAATTCATACTCAGAAACGTGAGGCCGAACCTTTCCATCAACTGACCGAGTAAGGCAAACGCCAGCTATCCTCACGTGCTCAGGACCACGAACAGGCCTGATGGACAACGAGTTAATGAGGAAAAGAATCAGCCTCTCTCAAAAACCCATGAGGACCCAGAACAGGCAAACCCTAGAGACCGCACATTGTGCTAGCCAGTGCCTAGGGGACAGGAGATGGGGAATGACTAACAGGTGTGGGGTCTCCTTCTGGAAGGATCAGAATGTTCTAGAACCAGACAGAGACAGTGGGTACACAATATTGTCCATGTACTAAATGCCACCGAACTATACATTTTAAAATGCTTAATTTGGGACGCCTGGGTGGCTCAGTGGGTTGGGCCTCTGCCTTCGGCTCAGGTCATGATCTCAGGGTCCTGGGATTGAGCCCCGCATCGGGCTATCTGCTCAGCGGGGAGCCTGCTTCCTCCTCTCTCTCTGCCTGCCTCTCTGCCTACTTGGGATCTCTCTGTCAAATAAATAAATAAAATCTTTTAAAAAATAAAATAAAATAAAATGCTTAATTCTATGTCATGTGAACTGCACCTCAAAACAACAACAACAAAAAAGAAAAATGACAACAAAGCTCACAAGGTCTCCTTCCCAAAAACCAACAGTGTGTCCCCCACCTGTCAGGTGACCAGCATCCGTGTTGTGTTTCTGGAAGCCTCAAAGCTAGGTTCTTTCTACTTTTCTTAGCAAGACCAAGCATTGGTTTAAAATAAAAGCTGGGATTTCACTGCCACCTGATTTCATCTTTCCTGGATGAAGGATGGTGTTCCTTTAACACCCATTGCCTTTTTCTTGACATTGATTCATTCAGCCAAGTACCTCTTCAGTTTTGCCACACCTGGGTCCCCCTGCATGATTATCCAACGTGCTTCTCTGATCCAAATGCCATCACTTTATTTAAACAGTGGTATTTTGAAGTCGAGCTTTCTATCCAAGCCATAACTGGCAAACACTTACCCCAACAAGACAGTGAATATAGAAATAAATACAACAGAAACCACGAAGGTTGAATATTCTAACCAGATACCATTGCCTGCATGGGGCTTTGAGCACTCTTTTCAGTTAAAAGGAAAGACAGGGGTGCCTGGCTGGCTCAGTAGGTGAAGCGTGCAACTCTTGATCTCATGGCTATAGGTTCAAGCCCCACACTGGGCGTAGAGATTACTTAAAAATAAAAATCTTTTGGAATGCCTGGGTGGTTCAGTCAGATAAGCATCTCCCTTAAGCTCAGGTCATGATCCCAGGGTCCTAGGATCAAGCCCCATATCAGGCTCCCTGCTCAGAGGGGAGCCTGCTTCTCCCTCTTCCCCTCTCCCTGCTTGTGTTCCCTCTCTTTCTCTGACAAAAAAATAAATAAAATCTTTCAAAAATAGGGGCGCCTGGGTGGCTCAGTGGGTTAAACCTCTGCCTTCAGCTCAGGTCATGATCCCAGGGTCCTGGGATCGAGCCCCGCATCGGGCTCTCTGCTCCGCAGGGAGCCTGCTTCCTCCTCTCTCTCTGCCTGCCTCTCTGCCTACTTGTGATCTCTCTGTCAAATAAATAAAAATCTTTAAAAAAATTAAAAAAAAATCTTTCAAAAATATAAATAGGGATGCCTGGGTGGCCCAGTCGTTAAGCGTCTGCCTTCGGCTCAGGTTATGATCTCAGGGTCCTGGGATCAAGTCCTACATCGGGCTCCCTGCTCATCGAGGAGCTTGCTTCTCCCTCTGCTACTCCCCCTGCTTGGGCACACACTCTCTCTATTTAATAAATAAATAAATGAAATATTTTAAACACACACACACATATCAGTTTAAAAAATAAAAATCTTTTTTTTTTAATTTATTTATTTGTCAGAGAGAGAGAGTGAGCACTGGCAGATGGAGGCAGAGGAAGAAGCAGGCTCCCTGCCAAGCAAGGAGCCCCATGTGGGACTTGATCCCAGGACGCTGGGATCATGACCTGAGCTGAAGGCAGCTGCTCAACCAACTGAGCCACCCAGGCGTCCCAAAAATAAAAATCTTTTAAAAAGATAGATGGGTGCTGGAAAGGCCTCTTAGCGCCAATAGAGACTCTCTCCTGGAGGGTGACTGGAAGGAAGGCAACACGAAAGGAAAACAGAAGCCCTCTCTCCCAAGTCAGTCCATGTCATTTAAAGCCACCTCCTTGCACCTTTGAAGCTACCTTGAGCACTCCAGGGACAATGTCCTACAATTTGGAAAAGCTCCTTTCCCATCCTCCCATCTCCGATATGAAAAAGGACCACCAGAGGGAACACGAGGACCCCCATGTTCGCGGAGACCCTCAGTAAGGGCGGCGGTCACCACATCGGGCCCTTGAAGGTGGCACACCTCCAAGGAGCCCCAGCGTGCCTCCAAGGTCAGAGGCAGCTGAAGTGGGTCAGACCAATGTCTATCCTCTTGACCCTTGCTTCACACAGTAAGCACGCTTGCCGCTTGTTCTTTTAACAGCAAGCACACATGCATGCGTTCCTGTTTTATTTCAAAACAGCATGAGTAATAAGTGGTCATTAATTTATAGCTTTACGGCATGCCCAACCAGACCTAATTGCCCAGGGTCACCACAGATTACAGCAAAGAGGTCTGTCGAGCTAATCTGAGGGCCCTAAGCAGCAGGTAAGGGTCAGGAGTGAGAGTCCTCCGGGTCCAAGAAATCTCCAAGGCCCTACAAGGGAAATGTATGGTATTCCTTATCTTCAGACAAAAGGTCACAAACATGCAGACACGGGGGCCCTGAAGGACATGGACGGGAACATTCCAGCAGCACTAGGCTCATGGTCAAAACACAGAAACCCAGCCGCCCTTGAGGGCAGGAGAGGTAAGGAGACCAAGCGGAGTTCCCACGGAGGCACACCACACAGCAGCAAAGAGGGGCAGCCCAGGACAGCCCCAGTGCCCACGGACCTCACCAACGACATAACAGGTGGAAATGGCCAGAGAGAGAATGGGAGCACACGCTACGATTCTTCTCACATAAAGGCCAAAGGCAGGCAAAGCTGTGCTGCTGGGCATCAGGCCAGGGCCTGGGACGGGTCTTGGGGGTGTCTATCAAGACCCGAGTCGGGCCCAGCGTTCAGTGCAGAGTCTGCTCCTAACTCTCTCCCTCTCCCTCCACCCCTCCCCTCACTGCTCCTTTTATTTATTTTTTTTTAAAGATTTTATTTATTTATTTGACAGAGAGAGATCACAAGCAGGCAGAGAGGCAGGCAGAGAGAGAGGGGGAAGCAGGCTCCCTGCTGAGCAGAGAGCCCGATGCGGGCTCGATCCCAGGACCATGACCTGAGCCGAAGGCAGAGACTTAACCCACTGAGCCACCCAGGCGACCCTCCCTGCTCCTTTTAAAATAGATAAATCTTTAGAAAATAAATAAAAATAAAATTTCCTCGCACTTCTGAGGTTGTTTTAGCAGATGTGCTAAGATGAGGCGGTATAAGCCTCCTTCCCAGCCCTCTGAAGTGGATGGACATTGGGCCCGCCTGGCACCGACTCCTTCTTCCCGATCGCACAGGATCCCACCTTCCCCTCACCTGCTATGCAAGCGCTGGCCCCGCCCATGGAATCAGGGGAGGACCGTGATGCGGCCTGGCAAATCAGCATCGCCCTGGGCCACGGTGATTGGTTCACAGGACGCAAGGCAGACCAATCAGAGTGAACGTGGGGCACCTGCTGGAGTGAGGAGGTCCCAGGTGGGCCCTTCCTTCAGGAGCCTCTGGAGGCAAAGGGGGTTGCCCCAAGCCAGAGGCGAGAGCCTGCTGGGCAGCGGAGCCAGCCCAGAAGAAAACCAAGTTGGCACCCGGCGTGAAAGGCAGCTTCCCACAACAGCGGAGCTCCGGAGCTGTGCCGAATACGAGAATCTGCTCTGGAATTCTGCGGCACACAAACCAGGAGATGCCCTTTCTGGCGCAGGCGGCCGCTGCTCTTGTCACCTACCCCACAACCGTAGCACACAGCCAGGCAGGGCCTCCGCACTGTCACCCCATCCCGCAAGCAGACATTCCCAGAGACCCCAGGGACGAGAGAATTAAATGGGGCGAGGCCAGGTGGGTCACACAAGGAGGTGGCAGGGAGGGCACCTCCAGGCCCCAGCTCCAGGCCCTTCACCTACAGAGCACCCCATTCTGCCTGAACTTGGGGAGGCGTCCAACCTGACAGTCTGTCCCCCCAACCCTGCTGCGAACTGCAGCTGGACATCTCCAGCTGGATATGCAGCAGAGCAGGTCCCCAGAAGGCAAGACCCGGTCAAATGAGAAATGGCTTCTCGTCCTACCAACCATGTGACCTTGGGCATGTCCCAGCCTTGAGCCTCAACTTCCTAAGGGCAGGGTACACCCACACGCCCATACATCAACGACTACATACCGGGCACAATTCTAGCAGCTGCGGACAGCACCCCGCCAACAACATTTACAGCCTGGGGAAGGACACGGATGGTAAATTAGCCAAACAGAAGACACAGTCAGTGATTTCAGGGAGTGATAGACACCAAGAACATAATATAGGGGGAAATGACAGAGAGCAGCTGGGGAAGAGGGACAATGTTAGCATGGGAAATCAGAGCAGGCCTCCTGGAGGAGGCAGCCTCTGAGTAGATCAAAAGGAGGGGAGGGATCCACACAGATCCACATGGATAACTGGGGAAAGAACTCTCAAGGTAGGAGGAATGGTTGATGCAAAGGCCCTGAGGTGAGACCAAACTTGATGTACTCTAGAAATAGGGAGCATGCCATGGGGCTGAAGACTAGTTAGTGGGAGAAGTACAGAAAGAAATGGTATTGAAGAGGCTGGCTCAGGCCAGATCCGGCAGAGTGCTGAGACCATCGTCATAGCTTCACTGGATGTGCATGGGGTTGCATTGAGCAGAGAGCCTGTTCCCAGTGAAGCAAAGACCTTTCTACCCCAATGAAGATGCTCTCCTTCTGCGCAGGCCATCCCGTTCAGAAGTCTCTGGGCCCACACGATGCTGATCATCAGAAATGGGGCCAGTGTGACTAAGGTGCTGCCTTTTAACTGGACGGCATTCAAACCAATTTAAATACGTCAATGAGGGGTGCCTGGGTGGCTCAGTGGGTTAAGGTCTCCGCCTTCGGCTCGGGTCATGATCCCAGGGTCCTGGGATCAAGCCCCGAATCGGGCTCTCTGCTCAGCAGGGAGCCTGCTTCCCCCTCTCTCTCTGCCTGCCTCTCTGCCTACTCGTGATCTCTCTCTCTGTCAAATAAATAATCTTTTAAAAAAATTAAAAATTACAAAAATAAATAAATAAATAAAATAGGGAACGGGGGTGCCTGGGTGGCTCAGTGAGTTAAAGCCTCTGCCTTTGGCTCAGGTCATGATCCCAGAGTCCTGGGATCAAGTCTCACATCGGGTTCCCCGCTCCTCGGAAAGCCTGCTTCTCCCTCTCCCACTCCCCCTGCTTGTGTTCCCTCTCTCGCTGTGTCTCTCTCTGTCAAATACATAAATAAAAATCTTTATCAATAAAAGAAAATTAAATAATAAAACAGGGAGCATGGCCTGGATTATCCTAGTCTGGGGACATGGTGGGGGGTGCAAGACGGGGGTAGTCTCCGGGGTCTTTAAACTAGTCGAGGGAACAGGAGAGATGAGGCCAGAAGGTGGGATCAGAGAGACGGGGTGTTGCTGATGGTGAGGACAGGAGCCTCAGCATTCTGGCGGCCTCCGAAGGGCAAACACAAGGATCGGCCCTCGAGCCTCCAGAGAGGAGCACAGCTTGGCGACACCTGGCCGGAGGCCTGCATGGGACTTTGGGACTGTTTAAGAGGATACATTTACATCGCTAAGCCACTGAGGTGGTGGGAATTCCTGACAAAGACGGCCACTGAGCAACTGACCTACACGGCGTTTATTTTTTTCTTCTCAGATTCTCTCTGCTGCCTTCTCTCCGGCCTAATGGGATTATGAAGACTAAAGAGGCCAGAGATGACGCAGACCAGGCAGGGCCAGATCTCAACGCCCCACCCGTCCCCCTCCCACCAGAGACAGCACGTACTAAATCTGCAGGTGCTGATGTTCTGAATTCCGGACTCCAGGCATGGGCAGAAGCCCTCGTTAGGCGCGTAGACAGAGCCGTTGGCAAATAGGGTGCTGGGGGCCACGAAGCGATAGGTGGGGATGCCTTCAAACATCCCCGACTCCTTGTAGACCAGGTTCATGGACCTGCGGGAGACAGACGGGGGAGGGGAGCATGACACCCAGAACGTGGTGGCTGGACCGGTCCTGCTGAACGTGACCCCAGCTGAGCCACTTCTCTCCACAGGCACCGCCGCCCCCCTGCCACAGCCCCCCGGGGGAGCTGCAGCCACCATCTCTCTCCCTGGGAACTGAAACAGCCTCCTCATGGCTCTTCCTGCCTCCCGGCCCACGCCCATCTGTTCTCCCCAAGCAGACCTTGCTTCAAAACGAGAACAGAGTATGTCACTTAAAACTGCAGTTGCCTCCAGTGTCATTGGGGACAAGATCCGTCATCCCCGCCACGGCCACACAGCTTCCGTGAGGTCCGGCCTCAGCTTGCCCTTTGCTGCACCCTACGGGCATCCTGGCGACTGCTCAGGCGCACTCCCACCTGCCCCTGGGCCTTTGTATGTGCTGCGCCCTCCATGTTCACACATCAGACTGCCGTTCTTCACGACCATGGGTGACTCTGCGGTCACTTCTCCTGAGGCTGTGACGGCGCAGTCCCCCACCCGGTTCACCCAGCTGTATTTCTCAAAGGTACATGGAAACTTGAACTTGGACTCTGGATTACAACGGTGCTGCCCTCCCCACCCCCTGCCACCGTCACACAGGGCTCCAGAGCCCTTGGAAGGGGGCGCATGTGGGTGGGATGCGCTGTCAGTGCAGAATAAATTCCGGATTTCTACACTGGATAGGAAAAAATAATGTGAAACATCTCAGTAACACAGGACACTGTTTATGCGCTGAAACAGTAACATTTTGGATACAGTGGGTCAGGCAAAACCTGTCATTAAAATTAATGTCACCTACTTCTTGTTCCTTTTTTTTTTAACACAGCCACTCGAAAATTTAAAACTGCAGAGGGGGACAGGCACCACGTTGGGAGTGGACAGCACCAGCCCAGACAATAGCCTTACGCGGCCGGAGAGGGTAACATGATTGTGCAAGAGAACGTCCTTGTTCTCCAGAAAACACCCGCTTAAGTATGGAGATCGCCAGCCATCATCAGGCAGTCTAGGGACAGGGCACCTGGGGCCCAAAAGGAAACAACTCCCAAAACCAAGGGGAATGGCACACTCTTGCTACTCTTCTCTGGGTTGAAATGTCTAATTCTAAAAAGTGAACATACGCCCCGCACGGGCACTCCAGGTTCCCGGACGCTGGCCTGCACGTGTGCCTGCGTGAGTCTCCCCCAGCCCCAGTCAGGGTCAGGACCGAGCGGGAGTGGGCCCATCCCCTCGCCGCCGTTTCCACAGCACCTGACCCAGCCAGCCACCACAGAGGTCTGCCGGGAAGGCAGAGGAGTCGGAGTTCCCATCTGTGAATCCCTAAGTAAAGGATTTTTCTAGAGTAGCCCAAACGGAGCCAAGGGCCAGGCAGTACCCAGAGGCGGGCTCTAGGGTCCACGGTCTAGTCTCCCCTGCCCTGGGGCCCCTGGAATCCGTCACCCCCAAGCAAGCTTCTGAGGCCACACTCTGGTCCTGCAAGGGTTGCAGGAGAGACATCCAGAGCTCTCAGCATCGAGGTGGACCTGAGGGCAGCTGGACAGATGCCCCCGGGAGCCCAGGTGTGCCTGATCCCCAGCAACCCCCGCAACCCGATGGCTTCTTGCCCACCACCGCCACCGCCACCACACCAAGCCCCACGCTGCCAGGGGCCTTTCGGGGTCTTGCCAAAGCAGCACGAGCGGTTTGGCTCTTCGTGGCGCAACTGAAGACAATTAGGGACAGCGCCGAGGGCCAACAAATACACAAAGGGCCAAACCGCTTCCCAAGGGCACGCCAAAAGCCGCTCGATTAGGCTCTGAGCATCCACAGAGCTGATTTCCGCTGCCAGGAGGCTTCAGAAGGCCCCGGAACGTCCCAGCCGTTACCGGCAAGCCTCGGGGCTGTAGAATTGCAGCGAGGTTTCCGGAGTCATGAACGGCGCCCACATCTGTCCCGAGGTCCCGTTGATCATGTTGCACTGATCAGAATGCCAGAAGCTGACCTGCGGGGAAGCGATGAGACCCAGCCGCTTAGTTCAGCCACAGCTCTCAGAAACACGCTCTCGGGCACTGCATGCCCGACCTGGGGCACAGTTGAACAGCAAAGCCAGGGATGTCGCAGGGTCTGCCCTGGGAACGCTTACTGCCGGCTGCAAGTGGGGACCTGGCTACTCTGAACATGGATGGGGTGTCCCTGGACCCCAGAGCCCAGGTGTTGGCAGTGGTCACCGTGGTGAGCGCCAGGGATGTGCGAGCGGCCCCGCGCACCTGCTTGCTCCTGGGCATGCTTAACAAGAAAAAGCAACAAAGGTGGAAAAGGCAGGTTGCAGAATGATGTACGTAATATGATTTCACTGTGTTCAAAGAAGCAGCAAACCCACCACGATTCTCTGCACACACACGGGCGTGGAATGGGCCGAAGTGGACAGGAAGGTCATGCCCGATACCGCGCACCGTGGGTGCCTCTGTGCTCCAGGGAACAGCAGGGCCGGGGGGTGGGGGGAGGAGGTGCAAAGGGCACTTGAAATGTGTCCCTATTGTTTTTTTATGTGAATGTCTTCCTGTGATTCTGGGGTATTTTGTTTTTGTTTTTACTCAGTAGTATCTTTCAACGCAATGGGTGGTTATATCATCAGTGTCGTATTCTTGAAGTGTTTTTGTAAATTAAGAACAAAAGGAAAGAAATTAACTCACTTCCTGGTATACACTAGGTGCCAAATAAGTAGTTTCCATTCCCCACCCATCCATCGGGAACCAAGAGCTAGTTGAGCCCTAAGCACAGGTAGTACCCCGACTCCAAGGGCTTCTCCATCACAGATGTGACCACCTTCCTGATTTGCAAAAGGGACAAGGCGCACAGTGCAGGTGACCACCCAGGTGACCCCCGCCCCCGCTGCTCCCGCCCAGTCCCGGAGAGGAGGGCCATCGCCCTTGCCCTCACCTTGCTGAGTCCGTTCCACTTGTCCACGAGGTGGATCCTGCTGAAGTCTTTGACCCCCGTGAATACAGTGAAGAGCCCCGAATCAGAGTTGTTCAGCTGTGGACAGCAACACAGACCAGCATGTTTAAGCCTCAGGACAGGGGCAAAGGCCCTGGGGCCTGGCCCTTAAGCCCGCCCATTTAGAGGCCATTCCCCATTTCACCCAGAGCACACGGGCCTCGATATCATGTTCACTGCTGCATCCCCAGTGCCTGGGGACCAAGAGGAGGAGGGCTTTCTAGAAGGGGGACTCCCTGGGTGGCAGCATCCCTCCTAGGAAGCATCCCACCTTCCCTTCCTGACTCAGAGAGTCGGCTTCTCCTCCCAGACGATAGCAGAATGACCCCCTCCCTGCAACTAAAAATGAAGTATGGCCATGTGACCTCTCCAATCAAGGAAAAAGAAGCAGATGGGGGCATGCCACTTCTGGATGGAAAGTTTAGGACTAGCGCATGCACAGTTCACCGTTCTTTCTGCCACTGCGTAGGGGTCATGGAAGCGTGTACCAAGCTGCTGCCTCCCTCAGCCTGGGTCCCTGAGTGACCAAAAAGAGCAGAGGGCCCCCTGATCACCCACACGGATGCGGCATACAAACAAGGAATCATCTCACTGGTTCAAGCCACTGGCATTCTGGGGCTGCTTGTTACACAGCACGACCTGGTCTATCCTAACCGATACAGGACTTAAGGCTTACTGAGCGTTTTCTGAATTGGAAGCCCCAGGCTTCGGCTCCTTGAGGTTCTCTCCTAGAGACGGATGCCTAATTCACAGCAAGGACATGCAGAGTATACAGACCACAGGGCAAAATCTAGAAGAACCGTGTTCCCCCTGAGGAGGCCGAGGAACGGAAAACACATTAAGAACTCAGTAGGGTTGTTTACCAGCCAAATGGCAAAACAGATTACCGACTAGTTAGGCAAACAGGCTCCAGGGCAGGGACCAGTTTGAAGCCCTGCTCTGGCCTCCTAATGTCTGTGACGTGTCACCTGTCTATTCTGAGCTTCATGAGGACAGTAACAGGAGCCTGGAGACAAGTGCGAAAAAGTGAGTGTTAACTGTTAAGCGGTGCCTGAAAAATAGTAGGAACTCCAAATGCTACTCTTTATTAATATTATTATTAATAATAATAACGAAGGCTCCCCCAGAAGGACACTAGAATAATAATCAGTATAGACAAAGTATAAAAGAGACTGCCAGTTAGTATCCAAAATATCCTCCCCTTGCTCCTTCATAACAAAACCCAAAACTTACTCAGGGCATTAGCACAGCAGCTAAAAGGCTACATTTCTAAGGTGTGGCCACATGACTAAGTTTTTGTCAAAGGAAAGTAGAAATTGGTTTTCTCCCTCCCAAGGAGGGAGACAGCTGGGACATGCGGTTTTGTCTTCAACTCCCTTGCCTGCCTCTCCATCCCCAACCATCTTCCTTTCTCTTGTGCTTCCTGGAATGTGGGTGTGGTAGCTGGTGCTTTAGCAGCCATACTGGGCCATGTGGTAACCTGGAGCACGAAAACCACACTGTAAGGACGGCAGAGCAGGGTAGAATTCTAGATCCCCGAAGGAATAGACGCCACGTCTACACTGGACAGTCACTGTTGGAACGTTATTTCATGGTTTCCATTATACCCAAACATATAAGCACGCTACTCACTTTGTAACAACTTCAATGTGTTTACAAGTTTACAAGATGCGTTCAAAGGACTCCTGTCGCTCTAAACTTGCCAACTTATCCACAAACTCAGAACCCGTCATCCTGGTTAAAAATGTACTATCTATCATGTGCCAAGTACAGAAACATAATTTCTCCTTCCGCTTCCCCCAAGACAGATCACCAGAGCCCAAAGGGGAGGCTGATTCTGGAGTAACCCAGAGGGCTCATCAAAACCTTTGGTGGAGGGAGCCACGGTCAGGGGTCAGACTCTGTATCAGATCACGGCTCAGGAGCCCAGCTACTACCAGGTGACCAGGGGTCAAGATCAAGAAAAAAGCGGGCAGGGGCACCTGGGTGGCTCAGTCGGTTAAGCATCTGCCTTCAAGTCAGGTCATGATCCCAGAGTCTGGTGCTCAAGCCCACTCGTCAGGCTCCCTGCTCAGAGGGGAGTCTGCCTCTCCTTCACCCTCTGCCCCTCCCTCTGCTCATGTGCTCTCTCTCTCTCTCTTTCAAATAAATAAATAAATAAAATCTAAGGAAGGAAGGAAGGAAGGAAGGAAGGAAGGAAGCAGTTCTGAGCAAGGTCATAGTTAACATCCTTGACTCCCCACCCCAACAGCCTCTCCCCCTTCTCTTGGTAGCAGCCCCCAGCAGTCCACGCTCAGCCCAATCACATCTTCTGAGCCTGGGTCAGGCTGCATCTCCATCTCTACCTTGAGTTTTCAGACGTATGAGCCAATACATTTTCTATTTCTCTTAAGCCAGTCTGAGTTGGCTTTTCTGCCATTTATAACCCACCCCCCCGCCCCGATCCCAGCCCCCATTTCCAGGCCCCGAACTTGTTGCTGAGCCACGCTTACCTCTGCAAAGAGCCCAAACTTGCCCTTGAAGGGAAACACGTTTGGGAGGTACTTGTTGATGAGATGTATGAGAGGGTCGTCATAACCCCACATGATCTCGCCTACGGTGCGGTTCATGAAGGCGCGCTCCCCCAGCGTGCTGAACGCGAAGGTCATGATCAGCTTCATGCTCATGGGCTTATTCTCCATCATCATCGCCGCAGCCTGCAAAGCGAGGGGACAGCACACGTTACAGGCTAGACACAACAGGTCCATGCATCCTGGACTTTAAGCCAGGCCTGAGGCAGAGTTCATCAGGCCCAGGAAGGTCCCCGGAAGATTCCCTAATCCTTCAGTAACAGGACCTCCTGTGTTAGTGGATTCAGGTGAAGTTAACTCCATCCCCAGTTGCAGAGGCGGGCACATGCCAGGCGCCTGGCCAATCAGAAATGTTCTTCCCTCCAGCTATAGTGACTGTCTTGAGAATGTGTAATGTGGCCCAGTCAGAGCCATAAGACAAGGGAAACTTTCCCCTGGGGCTGTCAGGTAGCAAGGAGAGCTTCCTGCTGCCCTCCCTGAAGGCTGTATCCATCCTGAGGTCCACCAGAGCAGGGCACAGATCTAGACAACGCAATTTGCACCCTAGATCAAGCCACATCTGAAACCTCACCCTTTCAGTAACATGAGCCCGTAAGTTCCCTTTCTGCTTAGGCCAGTTTGGAGCACCTTTCATTGTCACCTCGCAACAAAAACAATCTTAATGAAGACTCAACTCCACTTCCTGATATCTCCCTCTCAAACACCAAGTGTCCCAAAGATCTGTTCTCCCCAATATCTGGGTGCTGAGGATACAGGTGAATTTATTTTCTAATTCCTCTTTCCTCTGGAGATACCATCTTGGCACTTGGTTTATTTTTGTGAAGGCACCTCATCCAAAAGCAGGAAAGTGAACAGAGCCAGCATTTCCTAAAACCTGGGCCAACAAGGTCTGGTTCCTTGGGAACTCACCAGGGGATCTCCTTACCATTATAATCATTTTTGAAAAGGGAATAAACACACGATTTTTTTTTTAATCACAAAAGACCATAGAATAAATGTCCCTCTCCAACCCCTGACCCTCGCATTTGCATTCTTCTCCCTCAAGGCTACCCACTGCTATGGGCTCTTGGGTGTTCCTCTAGGGACACCCACACCAGAGACCAGCCAACTACGGTGCGTGGGCCAATGCCAGCCCACCACCCATTTTTGTACAGTCGGAGACCTAAGAATTTTTTTTTTTTTATATATTTTCAAATAGGGACACCTGGGTGGCTCAGTGGGTTAAAGTCTCTGCCTTCGGCTCAGGTCATGATCTCAGGGTCCTGGGATCGAGCCCCGCATCGGGCTCTCTGCTCAGCAGGGAGCCTGCTTCCTCTTCTCTCTCTGCCTGCTTCTCCGCCTACTTGTGATCTCTGTCAAGCAAATAAATAAAATCTTTAAAATATATATACATATTTTTTTTTTCAAATAGTTGGGGAAGTGAAAAAGACTGTTGGAAAAACCAGGAAAATTATATGAAATAGTTTTACTGGAACATCGCCATGCCTTTTCCTTTGGGTTTGCATCTGACAGCTTTTGCATCAGCAGTTCCAACAGAGATCAGGTGGTCCTCAAACCCTAACACATTTACTATCTGGCCCTTGACGGAAGTTTGCCCGCTCCGCTCGAAACATTAAAAAAAATAAGTAAGTAAATAAATAAATAATACGCTGTAGCGCCGTGCGTACGTTCTGCACCTTGCCTTCCCTCACTTAGACCTCAGGGCCCCACCCGGTAATAAATCACCACAATGAAAGACGACAGAGCAACCTCCTCGTTGTTTCTAGAAGCTTGCTCTGACAATGTTGTGGCACTGAATATCCTTGAGTGCAAACATCTCTTATCTGTGCGGTTCTACCAAAAGGATACATTCCTACAGACGAAGTTTCTGAGGTCAAAGGCGTGTGCAATTTCTATTCAATGTCAGCCCCTTCCCACTGCCCACACCGGTTCCGTGCGTCCCGAGAGCATGCGAGAGCGTCTGTTTCCACGAATGCTCGTGCCGCCCAGGGCGCAATCACGCAGTCTATGCCAGCCTCGTCGGTGGGGGCAGGTGACTGTGCTGGCAACACTCACACATGGAGCTGGGGGGGGAAGGGTGCAGCTGTAAGGCTGCGAGGCGTGTTTATTCTTTCGTTCTGTCCATCCAATGGACTCGGCAGGAGAGCCCGCCTCGGATCCAGAGCACAGCCCAGCACCAGCCCCAGGGTCACCGACATGTAAACAGGTAATACGTGTAAGGCCCCCAAGCCATAAGTGGTAACACAGTGTTAGCAAGAAGTTAACCCAACAGGCCTGAGGCCACTCTTTATAGACAGGCCTGCCGGCAAGGCTGGCCCTCAACCAGCGTCCAGGCCCTGGGGTTTCGAGGGAGCTCCCACCACTCTCTGACTGATGGGGTGGGTGGCTCACGGGGTCTGCACCATGTGTACAAATGGCACGCTTTATGCTGACCACCTGCCTCCCTTCTGGGGATCTGGACTTTGGTACGTGCCAGGCGGAAGGTGCCTCCGTGACCACCCCCAATAAAAACCCTGGGCACAGAGTCTCTCGAGGTTTCCCTGGTGACAACCCTTCCTGGGCGCCGTCACGACTTGTTGCTGGAGAAATTAAGGGTGTCCTGTGCGGCTCCCCTGGGAGAAGACGCTGGAGGCGGGAACCTGGCCTCCACCCCACGCGCTTTCTCCCTCTGCTGTTTTTGGTTCCACACCCTTCTGCTGTAATAAATCGGAGCCACGGGCGGGACAGTCCGCTGTCTGTGAGCCCTCCCAGCGAGTCAGAGAGCCCACAGGTGGGCTCGGGGATCCCGGCGCACAGGGCCAAAGATCGGAAAATCCAGCTACAACTATGACTCTCACCTACGGAGCACGGAGGCCCTGCCTGCAAAGAGGCCAGACGAGGACGTGGCCTGGGGGAGCCCCGTTAGTCCCCCACTAGTACCTCCCTGTGGAGAGTCTAGATTTGTAGACTCAGGCGGGAAAAACAAGGACTTTGGCCGGTACCCCCAAACCAGAGACGGGAGGATTCCCATGGGTTTAGGGTCCCGTAAGCCGCAGGCTGCCCCCTCCCCGTCCCCCTCCCTGCGGGGTGGCCTGTGCAAGGTGGACAGGCAGGACGAGAGATGGAAACCCCCAGGGACAAGGATGAGGGCTGGGATAAGGGACGCGGCCAAGGGGCAGCCTTACCAGGACCAGGATGTTGGGCATGACGATATAGTCGCTCTCCAGGCCATGGGACTTGTGGGGCTGGAACTGGAAGCTGCGATACTCGAGGAATGACACCGTGTCATTGTCGTTGAAGGTGATGTTGCTCTTGTGCCTGAACTCCCTGCAGGCAGGGAAGCCGGTGGTCAGCAGGTCCCAGCCGCACAGGGACAGGGCGCCCGCCGGGAGCCCTGGGGCTCTCCACTGCCTGCCCTCAGCCCACTGCGGGCCTCTGTGAGGTTCATCAGAGCTACCCCACAGAACACCCAAATCCCGACACACCCCTCCCCCAGCCAGGCGCCACCGTCCCTCACAGCAGCCTCCCCCATGCATGCGCCTGCTTCTCTGAGGGAGACAGCACAGCACAGTGGTTCGGAACGTGCACTCTGGAGACAGAGGGCCCAGGCTCCCAACCCGTCTCCATCACTTACTACCAGGGCCTCCATTTTCCCATCTATAAAATGGGGGTGATAACAAGCCCCACTCTGTAGGGCTGTGGTGAGCCCTGAGTGGGTCACCCCATGTCAAGCCACCAAGCAGCGGCCCGCGGCACAGGAGGCACCACGCAAGTCTCAAATGCTTAACGCCGCTGCCGTCATTATTCCTTCTTGTCTGCAATCCATTCTCCATAAAGTAGCCAGAGAATCTTTGAAAAGGAGAAATCAGATCGTGTCCTTCTCTCCCCGACAGCCCTCCTCTGCATACAGGATCAAATCAAGCTTCTAAATGTGGCCTCCGAGATCCTCACCACAGACCCATCCAATGCTCAGGCCTCCTCTCGGCCACCTTCCCCCTCACTCATACCACGCCAGCCACTCAGGGCTCCTCCTTCCCAGACTACCAGGCTCTGCCCGCCTCAGGGCCTTTGCACCAGCTGCCAGCTCTACCTGGGGGCCCCCTACATCTTCACACAGTGGCACCTCCCTTTCACCACCCACGTTTCAGGGAGTGTCCCCTTGGCAGAGGTCCTCCATGACCCTCCAGTTAAACCAACCCTGCCCACGCCTCTCCCTCTGGCACCCTCCATGCACCCTTGCTTTCACCATACTTATGGCCACCTGATGTGTCCATGAGTTTACTCTCTCCCATTGATGTCAGCTCTCTGGGGCGGGGGCTTGGGTCTGCCTTTAATAGGGACTGGCATAGTGCCTAGTCCACAGGAGGTGCCCAGTAAATGCTTCCAGAATGAAGAAATAAACATGAACTTTGGCAAGCCAGGCCCAGCTCTGACACAGATGCCTTCCACAGATGAGCCTGGCAGGGAAGGGAGTTCTGTGACAGGGGCCATCCCCGAGGCCAAAATGGGCAGGAGCCGGGAATCAGGCCTTATCCTGGAACAGTCCTTCCTCATCTCTCGGAAACCTGCTCCACTCTCCCAAAGACCATGATCCAGCGAAGGGGCCGTGGCAGGTGTGGTAAGAACACGCCAGCAACAAATGGTTACAGGGCGCTCACTGCGTGCCAAGCTTTGTGCTAGGGGCTTCCCACTACCTCATCCAGTCCTCACAACCACCCCATGGTGGAGACTGTCATCCCCAGTTTACAGATGGTGAAACTGAGGCCGGGGAAGGAACGCCCCTTGCCTGCAACCACAAAGCCACAGTTCTTTGTGGTTTTTTTTTAAGATTTTATTTATTTGACAGGGAGAGACAGCGAGAGAAGGAACACGAGCAGGGGGAGTGGGAGAGGGAGAAGCAGGCTTCCCGCTGAGCAGGGTGCCCAATGTGGGGCTCGATCCTAGGACCCTGGGATCACGGCCAGACCCGAAGGTAGCTGCTTAATGACAGCCACCCAGGTGCCCTCAGAAAGCCACAGTTTAAACCCGAGAGATCGCTTTGCACAGTGCACGGTCTCAACCACGAGAACACGGGATTGGGGAAAGCAGACTAACCCTGAGCAAACCCCCACTCCTGGGGGCCTCAGTTTCCTCATCTGTAAAGTGGGGTCCAAACCCACTAAGACAGCCCACTAAGGAGGCCCAGTCCAGCCCCCTCCGTCCTCACCTGTACACGTAGGGCCCACGCTCCCGCACCTGCGGCTTCTCCCCCAGGAGGATGGCGTCGGGGTTGACGATGTCGAAGAAGTAGATGGACAGGTAGAAGGGGACGGGGATCTCCTTCCACATGTTGAAGGACAGGCTACTGGGGTCGATGCGCACATTCTGCAGGGGGCAAAACAAAGACGCCCGTGAGGAGGGTGAGCAGGGCCGCCGCCAGGGCCCACCCCAACACACGGCTAGAACAGCTGCCCAGAGCCGGCCTGCACGGCTCAGTCTCACTGGCCCGTCAGGGGATGGTCCCCGGGTGGAGAGAAACCTCTCCACACACGCTGCTCGCCCGAGGGTCAGTTCACAGGGAACATATCCCTGCTGCTACTTTTGTAAACATGTTCTAGTAATAGTAGCCTGATCAGAGACCAGGAGGTAGCTGGGGCTGGACTCCAGGAATATGGGCTTCATGTGGCCAAATGTATCATTCATTCATTCAACAAACATTTACTGAGCACCTACTATATACCAGGCACTCTTCCAAGGGCTGGGGACAAAAGAGTGAACAAGACAGACCCCATTCCCCAACTCTGCAGGGTCTCTAATCTAGCAAGGGAAAGGCAGGTATTAAACAGGAAGGTACCATGTGTGCTGTGTGAGAGGCAGGGTCGGAGAGGGGGACTTGCAACTTCAGAGTAGTCACACAGGGGAAACACAAGCAAAGACAGAACACACACACACACACACACAAATAAAAACAAAAGGCAGTGAGGGAAACACAAGGATTTGGTGGTGAGGGGTAATCCCCCATAGAAGCAAGGCCAGTGCAAAGGCCCTGAGGCAGGGTGGTGCTGAGACAGAGCGGAAGAAAACAGGTCTGCAGCCTATCAGATACACTGGCCTCTCATCCCTGCCTGGCTCTTCAGCTCTGCAAGTCCCTGTGTCACAGGGAGGTCCCCCCAGGACCACCCAATCCTCCCCCCCAACCTGGCCTGGCCACATCACGGGCACCACAAGGCTCAAAGCCTGGGTAGGGCAGAGTGCCCCAGCCCATCCGATAGACACCCAATACCACAGAGTGAGGTGTACAGGGTAGCTTACATCACCTCCCATGTTCCTTTGAACACGGTCTTCCAGAACAAAGCCAGCCACCTCTACTGTCCCCAAACAGCCAAAACCAAAGGGCAGAGGCCCCAGGGGGAAGGCAGAAGATAGGAGTTGCCTGGTCCAGCTCGGCCCCATGTCCCCAGCCAGCAGACTCTGGGAAGGAGTGGATCTGGAGGCAGTTAGACCCCAAAGCCACATGGGCAAGACAACCCCCTCCTGAGCCTCAGTTTCCCCATCTATACAATGGGCGCCAGTAGCCTCGGCCATTCCTCATTTCACCAACATGACATTTAAATGAAGAAAAGCTGAATTCATTGCCAAGAATAAAAAAACAACGGAAGATGTCCCATAAAATCCGGGTTCCAGGGTATCATAATAATAATTCATTGATTAACACATCTTCCTACCGGCCATGGAAGCTGCTCGATCATTCTTACAACCTGAGCCTCTAACACGTGCAAATAAACGCGACTGATACAGGTGAAGTGAACAAAGCAGCAAAGAATCTGTGGGATCACAGTATTGTTTCAATAGCAACAATTCGTTTCTTCCAAATCTTCCAAATCGAGCACGCCCCGGAGCCGATCTAAGACACACCTCGGCTCACCGGCCACACCTCTGCCACACCTGCTGGCACTTCACCCTGATCTCTCTCTCGGAGGAAGGTGACCTCCTATGTCTCTATGGGGGAAACCGAGGCAAGGCGTGGCTGGGTGGCTTTCCCCCAGCCCCACACAGCAGGTCCAACACCAGGACCCTCCAGGCCCCGTGGGCATAGGCTTGGCATGTGGAATTCAACCTCAGGCGAGAGGCGGCTGGGCAGGAGTGTGGTCAACCCAGGATGGAAATCCTCAAATCTTTAACAGCTGCACAGGGAGGAGAGACAGAAGGAGGTGGTCCCGTCACGCCTTCTCCGCTACCCCCTCCCCACTGAAAAGACACACACAGGGCGAGTAACTAGGAGTCGGTCACCTGTCCTGGCTTCCACCGGCAACTCTGCCAGGAGGAAACGCGACTTCTGTCTCAGTTCCTTCTTCTGTGTGTGTGTGATTAAAAACACGTAACGTAAGATCTACCCTCTTAGCAAATATTTGAGCCTCGGATGCAACCTTATTAAGTGGCGACACTCTGGGGTTCAGTAGATCTCTGGGCTTACTCATCTTGCATAACTAAAACAATCATAGCGATCTCTTGGAGAGTTTGGGAGGTGATGGATATCTTCACACATAGACTGCAGGGACGGTTCCCAGGGTGTCTACTTATCTGCAAACTCATCCAGTTGTATACATTAAACATGAACAGGGTTTTTTTTTTTAATTTTATTTTTTATTTTTTTAAGATTTTATTTATTTATTTGACAGAGATCATAAGGAGGCAGAGAGGCAGGCAGAGAGAGAGGAGGAAGCAGGCTCTCCGCGGAGCAGAGAGCCCGATGCGGGGCTCGATCCCAGGACCCTGGGATCATGACCTGAGCCGAAGGCAGAGGCTTTAACCCACTGAGCCACCCAGGTGTCCCTGGACAGTTTTTTAAACTGTCAGTCATACCTCAACTAAGTGGTTTTTAAAAAGACAGTTTCCGGGGTGCCCCGGTGGCTCAGTCGGTTGGGCATCTGCCTTCAGCTCAGATCATGATCCCAGGGTCCCAAATTGGGCTCCCTGCTCAGTGGGGAGCCTGCTTCTCCCTCTGCCTCTGCCTCTCTCTCTGTCTCTCATGAATAAATAAATAAAATCATTTAAAAAAACACACACAAGAGATTCTTTTGAAAACATACACAGGGGCGTCTGGGTGGCTCAGTGGGTGAAGCCTCTGCCTTCGGCTCAGGTCATGATCTCAGGGTCCTGGGATCGAGTCCTGCATGTGGCTCTCTGCTCAGCGGGGAGCCTGCTTACCCCTCTCTCTCTGCCTGCCTCTCTGCCTACTTGTGATTTCTCTGTGTGTCAAATAAATAAATAAAATCTTTAAAAGAATACACAAATGTTTGAAATAAACAAATAAATAAATATAGATAGATTTTATTTATTTAACAGAGAGAGAGCACAATCAAGGGGAGAGGGAGAGGGAGAGGAAGAAGCAGGTTCCCCAATGAGCAGGGAGCCCGATGCAGAGCTGGATTCCAGGACCCTGGGATCACGACCTAAGCCTAAGGCAGACACTGAACGACTGAGCCATCCAGGTGCCCCAAGCGTCCAACTCTTGATTTCAGCTCAGTTGTGATCTTAGGGTCCTGAGAGGGGGGCCCTGCTTTGGGCTCTGTGCTCAGTGGGGAGCCTACTTCGGATTCTCTCTCCCTCTCCCTGTCCCAGGTGTCCACTCGCTCTCACTCTCTCAAAATATAAATAAAATAAAACAAAACAAAACAGAATAGTTTCCAGTTCCTGCCTCATTCCCCAGCCCTGTTTCTCAGATGGACCCAGAGAAGTCTTCAGAACTCCGGAATCCCTCCTCCCCTCTCCGGCTCACTCTGCTTTGGGGACAAATCACGGCCAGAGAAATGTGTCACCAGATAAAGCCATGTGTCCCTCTCTCTCTCCAAGAAAAGGGGCTTCCAGGATCTGGGGGGTCCACCGCCTTCACTGGGCACCCGTTCACTGGGAGTATTCAACGACCCAGCTCTGCCCTCTGGCTGGGTGACCGTGGATAAGTCACCGCTCCTCTGTGAGCCTCAGCCTTCTCATCCACAAAACGAGCACAATAGAGCTGGTGTGAGGCTGAAATGAGTTTGTTCAGGTGAAGTGCTTAGAGTGGGGTACGGCAGAGCCCGGGGAGTCTGGACGGTCGGCCAGGGAGTTGCCTGGCTTGAAGTGACCGACTCCTCTTCCTCCGGGGCACAGTCAGTGCCCCACCCCCACCCGCAGGTGGGAACAGACTTTGCACTGATTGGGATCCGCGTCTGAGGACAGGCAACCCGACCAAGCAGCTGATTAGATAGCACTGCTCCCGGCCTTTCACCCGATATGGCTGACTTTATCCCCACCCCCTCCCCCAAGGTCAAAGACCACCGCGGGGAACACAAAGACTGGAGGAGACAGCCAACGTGAGCCCTTGCAGGACGCCACTGCCTCTCCTCCCACCGGACCCTCCGAGCCCATTCCTGGACAGTCAGCAGGGCTGCCTGGAAGAGGGGATGTGGGAGCCAAGCGCCGGAGAAGGGAGCTGGACTTGGCCAGGGAAAGATGATGGGGAGGGAATTCCTGGCAGCGGTTGCAGCCTGTGACCCGGCCAGGAAATCGTGGCTCCCTAAATGCCCATCAATACCAAATATGGTCTCAGAACATGTTTTAAAACAACTCCAGGGACGCCTGGGTGGCTCAGTTGGTTGGACGACTGCCTTCGGCTCAGGTCATGATCCCGGAGTCCCGAGATCGAGTCCCGCATCGGGCTCCCAGCTCCACGGGGAGTCTGCTTCTCCCTCTGACCTTCTCCTCGCTCATGCTCTCTCACTGCCTCTCTCTCAAATAAATAAATAAAATCTTAAAAAACAAAACAAAACAAAAACAAATAAAACAACTCCAGTGTCCCTCGACAGAGAAATAAACCGCCACATAATGAAACAACGGGGGGCGGGGGGGGGGCACTGCTCTATCACAAACGGAACCGGCTGCTGGTCAGTCCACCCCCGCCCCCCGCATGAGCCTCCAGGGCACATGCTAAGTAACAAAAGCCCCAAGCAAAGGAAACAGCGACACACAGCCTGAGTCTGGCCACAGGACATCTGGAAAAAAGAAAACCACAGGGACAGAAACCAGATCAGTGGTGGCCACAGGGCTCGGGTGGAGGTAGGCAACCAACTGCAAAACGGCATCAAGAGACCATCTGGGGGGCACCTGGGTGGCCCAGTCGTTAGGTGTCTGCCTTCGGCTCAGGTCATGATCCCAGGGTCCTGGGATTGAGCCCCGCATTGGGCTCCCTGCTCAGCGGGGAGCCTGCTTCTCCCTCTCCCACTCCCTCTGCTTGTGTTCCCTCTCTCGCTGTGTCTCTCTGTCAAATAAATAAATAAAATCTTAAAAAAGAGAGAGAGAGAAAAGGCATCAGGCTGCACACTTGAAAAGGAGGAACGTTCTCGATGAACAGTGAAAACATGATGCTACAATTTCTTGACGATTTAATGATGTACATTCACATACCATACAATTCACCCATTTCCTAGGGTCTAATTCAAGGGTGTGGATGTGTGTGCAGAACTGTGCAAACACCACCATGGTCAAAGCCCGGAACACACTCATCACCCCAAAACCAGACCCCATGCCCACTAGCAGTCACATCGCTCTCCCAGCCCCTGGCACACGCCCGCATCTACTTTATGTCTCCATGGATTTGCCTTTTTTCCAATACACAGAAGCATCCGATACGAGTGGTCCCTTTACGTCCATATCACCCAAATTCTTAAAAACAAGCAGAGGTGCAAGAGAGACCCCATGGGGCTTCTCTCCCCTGGCATCATGTTTCCAAGCTGCGTCCATAACACGCCCGCTTTTTAACTTTTATCAAATGCCTACACCTCCCTTGTACGACAACCAAAAATCAAGAGACAGAACGTTTTCATCACACCTGTTAAAAGGCGTGTGTGTGAGCACACCTGTGCTCACTGCCATCGGAGGACGTGACTCAGTCTTACAGGGAAGACGGATCTGCACACGGATGAAGCCGGAGGACAGTACGCCGGGACGGGAGCCAGTCACGGGACAGAAACTGTGAGTCCACTAACACGAGGTCCGGAGAGACGCGGAATTCCTATCCTCTCCCGTCCCGGCAGCAAGATGCGGGCCCCCGCCCACCCCCACCATTCCGCAGCCCACTCGGAGCTGGGCTTCTGCACGCACCCCAGCGGGCAGAAGGAACGGACCAGACCTGCTGGGGGAAGTCACAAAGACGTGAGTGAAAACAGACAAGCTACAGAGAGACGCAGTCGGTCAGGCCTCTTTTTGTCAAACATACAAACTAATGTGCAGCCTGTGATGTCTTGAAAATAAAATGAACACAAAAGCTGCCATCTTAATCCTGGCCTGGTCTGGCCCCTGTGGTCTGGGCCTTGCACCCTGCCCCATCCCTGTCATTCACTCAGCCCAGTCACGCTGGCGCCCTGCTGTCCCGTATATATGCAAACTCCTGCCCCAGGGCCTTTGCACTTTCTGCCTCTAATGTTCTTCCCAGGGTGGCCACATAGGCAAATCTCTCATCTGATCCACCTTAAAACTCCCTCTCACCTGCTGCATTTCACACGGTCCTTGTTGCCTACAATTACATCTACTGTCCTCTGTCTCCTTGCTGGGTCAGAGCCTCACAAGGACAGCACCTTCACCGGCTTTGCTCACTGCTTGGTACCCAGCAGACACCCCGCACGTTTTTGCTGAGCCAACAAGCAGTGTGAACTCTGGAACAACTAATACCAACTTGGAAATGTCCGGAGAGTGGTTATCGGCTTCCTCCTTTGAATATATTTTAAATAGCTCCTACTTGAGAGCATTTTTTTTTTTTAAATACATAGAGAGCATGGCCTATGTGGGGCCCAGCTTGGGCTGGAGCAGCAGTTCAGGGGACACAGGACGGCAAAAATCACAATGTCACATACATTACTTTTTAGCTATCAGTCTATGTTTCAATTAGGTCAATCTTTAAAATTACAAATGTGGTAAAATTCTCTAGCTTCGTGAGCTGCAACCTCACAGGCCAGGTTCCCCTCCATCCAAGGGTGGTCTCCCCAGGCTGCCCCCGTCTCCTCCCCAGGCTGGGCAGGGAGAAGCCCAGACACTGCCCAGGGAGGAACAGAACAGCAGTCCCAGTCCTGCCTTTCAGAGAGGCCTGGGAGGGCGGCAGGAGGTGGGGCGGAGGTGGGGCGGGGATCCCGGGTCAGCCCTGCCCTTCACAGACAGGCCCGGGGAAGGCAGGAAGAGGCCAGGGATTCACATGCCTGCTGCTCTGAGGAACTAAGCCCTTCGGGCTGGCCTCCAGCACGTGGCTGAGATAAGC
Organism: Mellivora capensis; assembly: GCA_004024625.1. Classification (NCBI taxonomy): domain Eukaryota; kingdom Metazoa; phylum Chordata; class Mammalia; order Carnivora; family Mustelidae; genus Mellivora; species Mellivora capensis. Next base: position 35,915 of record PISX010000732.1, on the reverse strand, counting down.
CATTAGCAGGGAGCAGGCAGAGGCTGAGAGGGGCCTCGTGACTCCCAGAGCCTTCACTGTCCCTTGGCCACCAGTGGCGAAAGCATGTGACCTCATTCAGAGACCAGAAAAGCATTTCCCACCAGATCCCAAGAGCCAGGAAGTCCGAGACCCCGGCTAACACCACACTCGGGAACCCTCACCCAGCACACCTCGCTGGCCGGGAGGCCTCCGCATTCCCCTGGGGCTGCTCTAACAAAGTCACACCTGGGGCTGGGGTGAGGGAGGGCTCCTTGCCTTAATTTCATCCGCAAAAACTCTATTTTCAAATAAGGTGACATTCACAGGCACCAGGAGTTAGAACTCGGGACATACCTTTTTTGCAGGGGTTGGGGCAGCTGTGGGCACTACTGAGCCCAACACAGGGGCTAAGGCCAAGGCAAACCTAAGCGACCAGAGTGTCACTTGAACCCACACCCAGCCGGCTTGGCATCCTGGCCCAAAGCTCCCAGGGCCGATCCGCACTCCCCTGACGCCGGGGGAATGGGGAAGGATTCGGCAGGAGGCTCCGGGCCCACCTCCGTGCTCCTCGGTACGCCCGCGGGCCCCCACGAGGACCCTCCAGCTCACTGCCAGGCAGGAAGATCGGGATGACCTCTGGGCCCCCAGACAATCGTGAAAAGACGCACCACGCACCCCAACCATTCCCCGGTACCCCAAAGACTCACTGGGCACGTGCTGGGGGCCCAGCGGCATCGTGAGCACAGGCGATGCCCCAGAGAAGAAACCAACAAGGGCCCTGATCAACAGATCCCTGTGGGATAGAACCTCCCGCCCTGACGCAGAATGGGAAGAAATAAAGCCAGATGGAGCAGGACGAGGCCGGTCTGTCCAACAGAGTAGTCCAGGGGGGCCTCTCAGAGGAGGCGGCATTCCAACTGAGGCTGAAGGAGAAGTTGCAGTCTCCAGAAGCAACTGCCATGTTAAGGAAAAAAAAAAATTTCAACTATTCCGGACGGGTGTGCCATCTCCAGGAGTGGGATCTCTTATTTTTCATTTAATCCACACACACGTGGGCAGGCTTTTCTCTGTTTCAAGAAGCTCAGTATAGAAATCTCCAAGGCGCACAGTCCGGGTGACCCAGAAATCCCCCGTCCGCAGGAGGGGCTGGTGGTGCGCCGGGAGCCCCAGGCTGGACGTCGGGGTGGACCTCCCGCAGCCGCCGGCCAGCGGCCGCAGCCCAGACCTGAACACCCGACACGGGGCCAGTCCCGCAGAGCTGGGCCCAAGCGTCAGCTACAGGCCAGCTTTGTCCAAAAAAAAAAAAAAAAAAAAAGCAAAAGAATATACATTTATTTCATCAATGATTGGTTTTATTTTGATCCACAGGCTGAGTGGGTACCTTGGACGTATGGGGTAAATAACACTAATTTCAGCTGTTTCTTACTCCTTTTTTTATGTGGCTCTTTTTAAATGGGGCCCCTAGAAAATTTCAGACCACACACCAGCACTCACTTTCCGGGTTTGCAGTATCTTCTTAGAAGTGGCACCGGTGTGGCCAGACCCGACTGGACCTACGTCCACCTTCCCAGCTATGAGGCCTCCAGGAACACCTCAGGGCCTCAGCTTTCTCGTCTGTAAAAATGGGAATAGGAACAGACCCCATTTGGAAGAGCCATGGAAGGGATTTAGGATCAGTACCCAGCAAGTGCATGCAGTAGGTGCTCAATATGAGGCAGCCGTGATGATCACCGGGCTCCCGTCCACCTTTAAGTATGAATTCCTGTGCTTGGCATTCAAGGCGTCGCCTCGTTCTCCCACCCAAGTCCACTCTGGAAAGGCAGCTCAGCTCATGGCCTCCCACAGTCCCTGCCCCCGTGCCTAGGATGCCCCCGACACCCAAGTCCAAAACCCCACTCAGCAGGTGCCACCTCCTCCATGAAGTCCTCCAAAACTGACTGAAACAAGCCTGCCTGATCCAATTATGACTATGCACTCATCCCATGCACAATCACCCACCCTGTGCTAGATGCGATGGTAGAAATTTAAAGACACAGAGAGAAACAACACGGGACTCTGCCCCTGAGAAGCTGGGGGACACGCAGGGCGCCGGCGAGTCCTATCCACCCTGTGGATCTATGATGTTCGGATAGCAACACACTTCTGCCGACTTCGCCTCACCGAATTTGCTAAGGCTCATTTCACAGATACAGACGTTGAGGCTTGAAGGCCAAGTGCCTCCCCGAGGTCACAGGGAGAGGGAGAGACCAACTTGCCAATTCTGCACCCACACACGGGCTGGGGCCTCACACCGCTCCCGGGGCTCAGGGAAGCTTCACAGAACAATCATTAACTTGACTTGACCACGGAATTGCAAAACCTAATCCCTCCCCTCGTGATAAGAAGAAACAGGCTCCAGAGGAAACACACCTCCCAGCCCAGGAGCCAGGAGGCCAGTTGGCACACGTGGCCCAGTTTGGAGACGGGACCAGCACCCCGCCCGCCCCAGATTACCTCCTGCATCCCTGGGCTTGGAGGCGCGCCCTGCCCCAGGCTGCCCCGGAGCTCAGGGAGGACCGCAGCACAGGCTGAGTCAGTCTGGAACCTGGGAACACCACACCCTTGGCTACTGTTCCAACCTCTTTTGATTTTAAAGGGAAGGCAAATAAAAGAAAAGCTTTTTATAGGAAACCCGAGTGGTTTGCTAAGACAATGAGGTGAGTTTCTTCAGCGAGGAAGTTGAGCCATCCCTGACTCCTCAACTTCCCTCCCACTTAACACCCTTCCCTCTTGGCTGCTCTCTCTCCGAGACACACCTGGAGTCCATCCACTTCTCTCCAGCACCACTGGCACCCAGCACTACTTGCTTGGACCAACGCGCTAACTTCGTCACTGGTTCTCCAGCTTCTCCCCTCGCCCCTGATCTGCCCTCCCCATGGGATCAAAGTTATACTTTTAAAAGATAAGCCAGCTCATGTCACTCCTCTGCTCAAACACCTCCCATGGCTCCCTATCTACCTCAGAATAAAATCCAAGTCCTTGACAGGGATTTACAAGGCTCTCTATAACCACTGCAATCACTCCTCCCTTTATCAACCACCCCGCTCACTCTGCTCCAGCCACACCACACTCATTGCTCTGGAGCCCAATAGGCAAGCTTCTGCCACAGGGCCTTTGCACTGACTGCTTGTGCCTCTGGGGCAATCTTCCCTCCCTCGACTTCATTGGTGACCCCCTCACTTCTTAACTCTAAACCTATCTTCTCAATGAGACCTTCCCTGAATATTCTTCATCCCCTCAACAATATTTACTGAGCTCCCATACCTGTCAGGCTCTGTTCTAAGTCTGCAGACTACAGCAGTGAATGAAAAGGAAAAGACCATCCTTTCTAAAACAGCCCTTCCGCAGTCACATTCTATCCACCGCCCTGTTTTATCCTCCTGGCATTATCAATGTTAGGAATTCCTATATATTTGTTGACAAGTCCCTCTGCCTGCTGCCTAGACCACAGTCATGATGGACGGAGCTAGAGCAGCCACAATGGATCATGAGGCAGTCTTGAGAACAGAAACCACAAACAAAGGACAGTGGAGTGGAAAAATAGGAGACTAAGATCCCCTGATTTCATGGAGCCACCCCACCCATCCTGGGCAGCCTAGTCATCAGAGAAGTGTCCATAAAACTCAGAGTGAGATCCTACAGCCTACACAAGAAGAGCTAACACAAAAAAGATTGACAACAGCATCGCTGGCCTGGAATGGAGCAACTAGAATGCTCGCACACTGTATTGTGCAAGCGTAACAGGTACAGTCACTGGAAAACGTCGGCATTATCTGCGAAAGTGGATCGGACTTCTGCCCCACAAGAGAGAGCAGGCCGCCTCCTAGGGCTTCTCCAAGAGGAATGAAAACACAGGTCCATCCACGTACAAATGCCATGTCCACCAGTGCCCACGGCAGCCCCAAACTGGAAACACAGATGTCCACAGACAAGGGAAAGGATGAAAAGGGTGACATTCACACCATGGGATGCCACCCAGCAGAGAAAAGGAGTGGACCCTGCATGCCCACAATGACTCGGATGAACCAAGCACGGAACCAACCAACAGAAGGTGGGCACCTAGGAGAATGGGCAGCAGGAGTACATTCTCGTGACGATCTGGCCAGCCGGTAAAACCGATCTCTGGTGACAGAGGTGGGGGACAGCAGTACCCCAGGGTTGGCACCGACAGGGCGGATAGAGGACAGCCATCTGCAGGTGATCCCGATGAGCTCAGCAAACCTATGTGAAAATTTACCAACGTCTATACCCGATATTGTGTGCTTCCCCGTATGGATGTTAAATTCTGATTTTTTAAAAAAAATTTTATTCATTTATTTGATAGAGATCACAAGTAGGCAGAAAAGCAGGCAGAGAGAGGAGGAAGCAGGCTCCCTGCTGAGCAGAGAGCCCGATGTGGGGCTCAATCCCAGGACCCTGAGATCATGACCTGAGCCGAAGGCAGAGGCTTTAACCCACTGAGCCACCCAGGCGCCCTTAAATTCTGATTCTTAAGAAGAAAAAAACTAAAGCAAAAAATGTGTCAGGTGAAGGAGAGCACTTGGAAGGCCATAAGCAAAGCCTCAGCCCACAGAGGCCCAGTAAGATGCTGGCGTCCCACCAGATCTGAGTTCCGGGAGACCAGCGAGGAGGCTGTCGGGGACCCGGGAGAAAGAGGAGAGGCGTGGAGCCATCTCTACAAGCAGAGGGGCCCCAACCCAACAGCCACACCTGCCTCCCTGCATTCTCCTCACCCTGCCCTTCACCACCTCCCAGCAGGAGCCCGGCAGAACTTCCTGGACCTCAGTTTCTCACCTGTGCAAAAGGGGCTAGAAACAGGACCTCCGCCAAAAGCGACACCATGTTGACATAATGTGGTGAGAGGTGCACGTTGCCTCTGTGTCTTCCTCCCAAAAACCCAGAACTCCAATCTAATCCCACGGAAAACATCAGACAAATCCCAATAGAGGGACATCCTACAAAATCACTAAACTATCCAGGTCACCAAAAACCAGGAAAGTCTGAGAAACCATCACAGCCCAGAGGAGCCCAAGGGAACGCTGTGACCAGATGTGACGTGGTCTCCTGGGTAGACTTCCAGAGCAGAAAAAGGGTAGGAAGTAAAAACTAAGGAAAGCCGAACAGAGTGTGGACTGTAGTAAGTGGTGTGAGTGGGGGACAAAGGGCTTGCGGAACGTGGGAACTCTGTATTCTCTCCCCAGTTTTCCTAGACGTCTGAAACTGTTCTAAAATAGAAAGTTATTTCATAGCAAATCAGAGCCCCTCACAAGCCTGCTGGTCAGCTCACATCAGAGCTCGAGGCAAAAGTAAAACTGTGGGCCCACATATGTCTTTCCCAAACGTTAAAGTCGTTGAAAACAATACTGAAATGCTTACGATAATAAATATATTAAAGCCCACAGTATTATTTTAAGTTTAAATATTTTGCTTAACCCCAAACCAGAATTCATTTGTCGTTTTCTTTTTCTGGCATTAGTGGAAGCAGACTCATTGGGTCAGTTTCCTGGTGCTGCTTTGACAAGTCGTCTTTGACAACGTGTTTTTGTCAAAAACGTACACGTCTACAACATCACAAATTTAGCCTCTTACAATTTAAAGGTCGGAAGTCCAAAGTGGGTCTCACCCCAAAACGGAGCTAAAATCAAGGGGTCAGCAGGCTGGTTGTTTCTGTAGGCTCTCAGAGAGAATCCACTTCCCTGCCTGTTCCAGCTTCCAGAAGCCACCATGCTCCTTGGTTCCTGGTCCGTCCCTCCAAACCCTGCCCTCATCATCACATCCTCTCTGACGTCCCTCCCTCTCTCTTCCAAGGACCCTTGTGACAATAAAAGAACAGAGCCCTCCCATTGTATCCTCCCTCCTTCTGGCTTTGAATGATATATGGGACAGTGTGATGTCTGGTGCTGTGGCAGCCATCATGAGACCATGAGGACAATGCTAAGAAAGTCACATGCCCACCCAGAAAACCCAGGATCACCTCCTACCTGGAGACTCGTGATTTCATCGAATCTGCCAGGTCCCCTTTGCCTGAGCTAATGGGTTCACAGATTCCAGGATTAGGACGTAGACAACTTTGGGGGACCAGTGTCCTGCTTCCCACACCCACTCAGAGATATGCGGCCTCCTCCCACATAGCCCCCTCCATACCTGGCAACACCCTCGCGCCAGGACAGAGTGACATTTGCCGCCCAGGTGCCTCTTCCTTTCTGGAACATTCTTGCCTGCAGCCAGAGGACCAGACCCTGGCCGGACAAGGTGGACCAGGTCCCACAGTGACAGAGGCCCACTGTCTTCTTAAAGCATGCCACCTGGCATGCTGGGTCCATATCCCCTCCCGCCCCCTCCCCGTAGGACACCACACCCCACACTTGACTTGTAGCCTGACTGCCTTAAAAGCAACCCAGGGCAGGACACACTCTTGGTGGCTTCTTTTAAGTTGTGCAGTGGGGGGCTTTTGTTCTCACAAAGGAGTCGGGACAACAAGCACCTTCCGCTGCAGACGTGCTGTAGACCTGCTGCTGCCCCCTCCTGACTTCAGCGACCACAAGGACAGCCTCGCTTGACGGTGACACAAGGGTGTCAGAACCTCAGTTGAGGCACACCTCCAAACAGATCTCAGCCAGCCACATCCCTAGCCAGGAACATCACGGGGGCCGTGGAGCCCCGGAAGGCCAGCCTCCCCTGTCCTGGGATGGTGTAAGAACCAGGAGCGTTCTTCCAACCAGCGGGGCCAAAGCCCCCCTCAAAAAGCCAGCAGGTTCGTTAGTGGGGGAACAGATGGGGGACAGCAGAGCCACCTGGCGTTCCTGGGGGTCACAGGAAGCTTCCTGGCTGGGTAGGGACCGACCCACCACTGAACCCCACTCCCTCACCTCCCAAAATGGACCTGAGCCCAAGGGGTGCATGCCCCAGGGGATTTCTGGGCAGCTGAGTGGACCTCATCTCTCTACCTAGAATCCAGGCGCCCCACAATTTCTTTTTAATAGCATAAAATTTACCATCTTCGGGGCACCTGAGTGGCTCAGTGGGTTAAAGCCTCTGCCTTCGGCTCGGGTCATGATCCCAGGGTCCTGGGATTGAGCCCTGCAGGGTCATGATCCCAGGGTCCCGGGATCGAGCCCTGCATCGGGCTCTCTGCTCAGCAGGGAGCCTGCTTCCTCCTCTCTCTCTGCCTGCCTCTCTGCCGACTTGTGATCTGTCTGTCAAATGAATAAATAAAATCTTAAAAAGAAATTTACCATCATTACTGATTTTAAGGGCAGACTTCAGTGGCATCAAGCAAATCCACGGTGTTGTACAACCCGGGTCACCATCCATCTCTGGAACTTTCTCACCTGCCCAAACTGTCCCCAGGAAACACCAGTGCCCGGGCCCCTGGCGCCCCCATCCCCCATCCTGTCTCTGTCCCTGGGACCCCTCTGGCTGCCCCGTGCGAGCGGACTCCTGCGGTGTGGGTCCTCTTACGGCCAGAAGCTCTCGTCACCGAGCACCAGGTCTCCCGAGCTTATCCATGGTGGGGGGGTGGAGGGAGCAGAGGCAGAACTGCCTTGTTTCGAAGCTGAATTACATTCCAGCAGCTGGAGGGACCTCACTTTCTCCGCTCCTCTGTCTGTGAGCACCTGGGTTGCTGGGGTCACGTGGCTACAAATACGGGTGTGCAAATTACCTGCCCGCATCCCCGCTTTCCATTCTTTGGGGGCACATGCCCAGCAGGAGAATGGCTGCATCCTATGGTAATTCTGTGTTTAACTTTTCCGGGAACCCAAGCCCGGGTTTCCACAGAAGCCTCGCCATGCCGCATCCCCACCAACAGGGCACAAGGGCGCCGGTTTCTCCACACCCTCGCCAACACTGGCAATCTTCCAGGTTTTTTGGTACTACCCATCCTTGTGGGTGTGCGGTGGGATCGCTGTGGTTTTCATTTGCATTCGTTCGTGCATCTTTTCCAGAGAAATCTCTAATAAGTCTTTGTCCCGTTTGTTTGTTTTTTGTTGCTGAGCTGTCCTACCAAGAAGTTAAGGCCAGATTTAAGGCCACACTGTCCATCTGTTCTTAATTGTTCCCCCAGCCAGTCTTTTTTGTCTTGGAAGACAGCCCCACTCCCCTCAAACTTTCACGCCTCTCAAACAGAAGTGTGAGAGCTCTCCCTGATCTCCTTCCCTCCCACCCCAAGAACAGTCTATTGGACAACCCACTGGCTCTGTGAAGTGGCTCTTCTTTCCGCAGAAGAAATCTGAAATCTGTTCCTGTCTTCCAAGGGCGTCCCAACGAACTGAAACCAAGTCTAAACCCCTCACCATGTCCTACAAGGCCCCATCCTGCCAATCCCACTGGCCCATTTCCTCTTCCGCCACTACATAAGCAACTTCCCACCTCTGGGCCTTTGCACGTGCTGTGCCCTCTGCCCAACAAGCTGCTCCCATGCCTGACTCCACGAAAAGGCCCACCCAACCACCCCACCAGAGCCAGGTCAACTCACCAGCCTTGTTCCCTTTGGACGGCCTTGGTGAGCGTCTCTATTTGCTTGTGCACAGGCCGTGGCTCCTGCTGCGATGTCGGTAGCTGAGCTGGGGCCCGGTCAGCCCCGTCCACAACCGCAGCCCCCACACTGCCAGGGCCCAGCACACAGTAAAGTGCTCAGCAAACATGTGCCAAAGGAACAAGCAACCCTTCCGATCCCTTAGGACCCAGCACCCCTCCTTCTCACAGCATGTGCCTCCCCCCACCCCATCAGCATCACTCCTTCGGCTGATGCACAAACAGGGCTGCCCAGAGCCTACTCTCCACCGGCCTGTCCCATCCGTCCACGGGGACTAAAATCCCCTGAGCCCTTCAGAGCAGCTAAGGAGGCAGCTGGTGAAGAATGCAAAGCTCCCCTGGCTAGAGGAAGGGGGGCCCCCTGCTAGTGCGGCTCCTGTCCACGCGGCAGAGACACGGAGCCCGCCCTGTTTCCCCGCAGCGGGTCAGCCAGAGGACGGGTGTGAGAGCTCCCGAAAAGTCAGAGATGCTGCAGAAATCCAAGGCTGCTTGTTATTACGTGCAAAACCATGAAGAGGGCTCGAGAAGCCCCTCCCGACACTGTCCTCTGGGGTTGAAGGCTATCTCAAGCCTCAGCTGGACTCTGTCCCAGCCCCTGGCCTTCCTTCCCTCCTCGCCAAGGACACAGGTGGCCACGACTGCAGACAGCTCCCCCACACGTACTTGGCTCCCACCCACAAGGGAGCCTGGAGGTCAGCGATGTCCGTCCTTGCGTCTTGTGGAAGAGGATGGTGAGGGCCAGGCTGCCCGCCAAGGACAGCCTCCCCAACCCTGCCCCCACGACAGCCCCTCCCCTGCCACCTCCCCGGGCCACGGGCCACGGCGTCTGTCACCCTCCTGTTCCAGGTGTTTGGGACACGCCCTGCCTCGCAGTCCCCACCACCACCAGCTCTCGCTGGGAGCAGGCAGCACCCAAAGCTCTGTGCTCATCCAGTCCTGGGCCGTGGGGACGCCCACAGCACCCCACCTGACAGATGAGGAAACTGAGGCAGGATGCTTGCCGTGTGCTTAAGGCTTTCAGCATGGTCAGAACCCCCAGGGGCTTCGTATGGCCCCACTTTCCTCTGGGAACTCTTCCATCCCCAGGACCCTGGACAGCCTCCATGAACAAACTCTGAGTTTACTCCAGAAAGAGACTGGAAATCGATGGCGACAGCGGGCACAGCTGAACACGCACCGGGCGGGGCCTGCTCACGCCCCATTCACCAAACCGTGTGTCTCTCGGAGCAACATCTGCGTGGCCAGGGCTAGGACTGGCCCCATTTTACAGATGAGGAAGCCAAGGCCCAGACATGCGTCGCTTGCCATTGGTCACACAGCTGGAGAGCACTGTCCCACCGAGACGAGCAGACCTCAGCTCACCGAGGAACATACCTAACAAACTGTCATGAATGCCTAGAAATCTAGATTTCCGTGCAAATCCGCCCGCTTTTAAATGCTGGCTGCCAAGTTACTTAAGTAAAATTTTTAATCGCACTGTGGGCCACACAAAACACCCCTCCAACCAAGTCTGGGCTACCTCTCTGGGAACAAAGGTGGAGAGCACAGGTGATGGTCCAGGCTCGCCTTCCACCATCAGCTGTGTGACCTCTGGCAGTCTCTCGGCCTCTCTGAGCCTCTGTGCCTCCACTTGGACCAGTTAAGGATCTTAAAATGAGATTATCCTGGATCACGCAGGTAGGCCCCAAATCCAAGGACAAGTGTCCTTAGAGCAGAAGAGGAGATTCAAAGAAGGGCCGTGTGCAAAGGAAGGCAAAGATTGGAGGGACATGGCCTTCAGCCAAGGGTCACCTGAACCCACCAGAAGGGCAAGACAGGCTCCTCCCCTAGAGCCTCTGCAGGGAGCGTGGCCCCTGTCAACACCTTGATTCCAGATCTCTGGCCTCCAGAGCCGTGAGAGGATGCATTTCTCTTGCTTTAAACCACCAAGTCTGTGATCATTTGCTACAGCAGCCCAGGCACCCAACATGTTCCCCAAGAAAGTTCTGGAAGACACACAGTTATTTCCAGCAAGAAGCCTTTTCTAAGATGGATCCCAGCCTGTGACTTCCTGGGTCACATCCGCAAGGCTCTGGCAAGAATTAGAGAGCCACAGCTCTGCCTTCACAATGTTCTGTTTCCCAAACCCAGAGGGTGGAGGGAGGGCCTGCGGCCATGCCTCTACGAGGTGATGTAATTGCCAAAGCAAGGATCTCCAAGATCCACCCCCAGGTACCAAACCCAAGAAAAAGGCACGCGGGCATGCGCAGTGTGTGCCTGGGAAGGAAGGATGTACCAGTCCCCGTTCCTCATTGTTTCTCAGGAAAGAACTAGTAAACTAAGTAAACTAGTAAACCAGTAAACCAAGTTACCAAGCAGCCCCCTGGAGTTAGGACCCACCGTCAGGGCAGGGAGCAGTGACTTTTCAGCCTGGGCCATTTTCTGAGCATGGACTAGCTTTTCGTATGCTTTCAATTTTTAAAAATCATGCCCCTGTTTTTCTTTCTTTATCTCATTTCTGATGTCAGCAGGGGCTTTCTGGGCACAAGCCGGCCCTGGGAGCACCTTTGGTCCCCCTGTCATGAGAAACAGGACTGGCTAAGGCCGTGGGAGTTGAGAAAATCTGTACAGGTCCAGGGGCTTCCAGAAGAAAACCGAGTTCCCAGAGAACCCAAGAACTAGGGGCTGGGTCTAAGCCTGGAAATCGGCAGGTCCGAGGACTGGGCACACACATGGGGGTGGGTTGAAGAGCATCCCCCAGAATTCACATCTATCTGGGACCTCGGAATAGGACCCTATTTGGAAACAGCATCTTTGTAGAGGGAATGGAGTTATGGATCTGGAGATGAGTTCATGGAATCCAATGACAGATGCCCTTATAAGAAGACGGGAGGACAGAGACACACAGAGGGGATGGCCACGTGAGAGCAGAGACCCCAGGAAATTCACACACACACACACAGATGCACACACACACACAGATGCACACACAGAGATGCACACACACAGATGCACACACACACAGATGCGCACACACACAGATGCACACACAGATGCACGCGCACACACACAGACGCACACACACACAGATGCACACACAGAGATGCACACACACAGATGCACGCACACACACAGACGCACACACACACATGCACACACACACACACAGATGCACACCATTACAAGCAGGCGGGGACACCAAGCTGCTCTGGGACAGCTCCCGGTCCCAGACACACGCCCACCTCCTCTCCTGCTCCACAGTTTCTCAGGAGAACCTCACATCTTCTGCCACTCCAGGCTTAGTTCACCTCCACCATCAGGAGCCTGAGATTTCTTATTAAACCAAGCCTGAGGCCTGGGGTCTACCCCACTTTGTGTGACCCCCCCAACCGGCCCCTCACACTCTCTGAGGCTGGGACCCTGCACGCACCCTGACTAACATACAAAAAGAAAGGTGGCAGGACACCTGGGCGGCTCAGTCATTAAGTGTCTGCCTTCAGCTCAGGTGGTGATCCCAGGGTCCTGGGATTGAGCCCCGCATTGGGCTCCCTGAGCAGCCGAAAGCCTGCTTCTCCCTCTCCCTCTACCCATGCTTGTGTTCCCTCTCTTGCTGCGTCTCTGTCAAATAAATTAATTAATTTTTTTTTAAATCTTAAAAAAAAAAAAAAGGAAGAAAGGTGGCCCAGACTCAGAAAGGCACATCAAAACCACACCCACCACCACCAGAAAGGTTCAAGAAGGCCTGAAGGTCTAGGCGCTGCCGTGGGTGGTTACTAAGGAGGGCTCCCCTGCACACCGCGACCCAGCACTCCACCACCAGCACAGCCCAAGGAGGTCCCCGAGAACCAGAAGGTGGGGGACCACCCCTCCCCAGGGTTATCCAATGCAAGGTGCCCCTGGGGGTGCTGCCTGGCCATAGCCGGCTCCAAGCACTGGGTGCCCAAGCCTGCGTGGAGGTGTAATTCGTCCACAAAGCTCAGAGACGTGGGGCACCCACCATAGGTCACACAGCAAGCAGGAGGCAGAGCCGGGAGGGAAGCCCACGATTCCCACCTCGATCCGGAACCATGCTCCCAGCCTCTGCTCCGTGGGCAGATTCCCAGTGCAACACGGGATCGTGCACGTGAGCCCATGCCCTCGAACACGCACGTGTGCGCCCAGGCCCGCAGAGGCACGTGGACACCCACGCTCTCCACAGCTCTAGTCAAAGTGGCCCCGAGGTGCATGCGGCCCACGTGTCCCTCCACGGGTGAGCGAGTCGACAAAGTGTGCTCTACCCACGCGGTGAAAACAGGGGGCGGCCAGGGGAGGGCCTGGACCGCGGACACCTGCCACGGGCGGACGGCCCTCGAGAACACGGAAGCAGCCAGCCAGGATAAGACACAGACAGTAAGACCCCGCAGGTGGGAGCCATCGAGAACAGGCAAGTCCGCAGACTGGGAAAGGAGGCTGGGGGTCCCGCGGGGCTGGGCGCTGGAAAGCAGCGGGGGAGGGACTAAGGGGGAACAGGTTTCACTGCGGAGGGACAGGGCTGTCCTAGGAGCCCACGGAGGCCACTGCGAGAGCACTAGGTGCCACCAAATAGATCGCTTTAAAATGAGTGACTGTACATTATGTGAACTTCACCTCCACAAATTATTAAGTGAAAAACTTAACGAGGGGTGTGAACGCTGGAGCAACCGCTCTGGGAATGAGCCTGACTCGTTGGGGCAGAGCCGAAGCTGCGCACGCAGGGGCCGGCGGCCCTACCCGGGCTGTGGGCCCTCAGGGAACGCGGCTGTGCACACCCACTGGCCGTTGCCAACAGGACACACCCGGACGGCCTCCTGGAACACTGCATGAAGGTGAAAACCGGGCGTGGCTTCTTGCAACCCCCAGGCTGGGTCTCACACACAGAACAGAAGCAAAAACAGACCAAAGGGTATGTAGTGGGTCCCTGGGTCCCGGTCCGTGTGGGCTGAGCTGTCAGAATGAAATGCCACAGCATGGCTTAGTCCCAGCAGACATTTGTTTCTTACAACGGTGGGGGGCCTGGAAGTCTGAGGGTGCCATTGTGGCCTGGGGAGAGCCCTCCTTCTGGCGGCAGGCTTCTCAGGGTGTCCTCAGCGGGGGAAGAGGCAGGAGACCGCTGGGGGTCTCTTTAATAAGGGGTTGTGAATCCCATCGGTGACACCAAACCGCTGGGCTCTCCCGACCCCGTCACCTTCTGACCCCATCAACCAAGACACCAGGTGTGCAGTGGAGTAATCTGGCAGGGACACAAACACGCCCACCGCAGTGGCCCCACAAAACCCAAAACCTCTTCACAGGCCCTCAACCCAAAAGTCCCAGTCCAAAGCGTCATCTAGAAATCGACATCAGGTATGAGCAAGGCCCAATTCTGGAGCCTGTGAGATCAAAAACGCATGGGCTTCTAGAATACCATGGGGGGGGGCGGCGGGGGGGCAGGCCCAGGTTCAACACTCCCATTCCCAAAAGGAGAAACAAAAAAGGTGGACGGGTCCAAGGGGAGCCTAAAACCCAACGGGGCAAGCCACACTAAACCCTGAATTGGAATCATTCCTGGGGTCCTGCCCTTGTCTTGAGGAATAGCACACGAGCAGCTCAACGGCCCCACGGTGCATCCATCCATCCCGTAAAATCTAAGATTTCCAGGCACCTTCCCTGGGTCCTTCCCCATCCCGCCCCTTGGGTTCCAGCTGGCTGCCTTCCTGAAGTCTGGCTCACACCCACACAGATCCCCTTATCAAACCGTCCTCAGTCACACCCGTGGCCTTCTCCCTGGTGGAGAAGGTGAAAGGTTTCCAAGCAGTTGGGTTCTGCCTCCCTCTGATGAACCTTCTGTAGGTCGCCTCTCTGTTGGCATCTTCCTGCGAGCCCAGGCCCAGGCCAAGCCACACCTCCCACCCTGGGCTCAGGTGTCCGATTTCATCTCCTGCCAGCTCGGCCACAGGACACCAGCTCAGGCAGGCTCCGGCTCCTTTCTCTCAAGGATGGCCTCTCCTCCGGTTTCCAAGCAGGTGCCCACGTCCACCGGCCACCCCACCCGGCTCCCGACCACAGGGCCTCCTCTAAGAAGACAGGGGCGCTCACCGGCTCCCCTCTCCTCCTTTGAGCCCCCACCAGGATTGATTGTAAGGGTCCACTCGGGTCAATGCGGGCTCCTTCGGCCGGCATCCCATTCTCCCAGCCTCTGCCGTGACCTCTTCCACAGGTTTGGATGCGGTGAGAGCAGCACCGCACTCCGGGTGCCGATTTCTGCCCTTGTCCATCCCGGCTTCGGGATCAAAATGCCATGGGTAGGGGGGCTCAGAAACAACAGACCTTTACTTCTCATGGTCTGGAGGCTGGAAGTCTGAGATCAAGGAGCCGGCAAGGGCACGTGAGAGCTCTCTTCTGGGTCATAGGCTTTCCGCTGTGTCCTCACAGGGCAGAAGTGGCCGGGAACTCTCTGGGGACTATCTGAAAAGGGCACTCATGGGGGGCACCCGGCTTAAACTCAGGCTAAGCCTCTGACTCTTGATTTCAGCTCAGGTCATGAGCTCAAGGTCATGGGATTGAGCCCGGTGTCGGGCTCTGCGCTCAGCACGGAGTCACCTGTCTCTCTCTCTCCCTCAAATAAATAAATAAAATCTTTAATAGGTAAATAAGAGGGCTCTAATGCTTTTATGAGGACCCCACCCTCTAGACTCAGTCACCTCCCAAAGTCCCCGCCTCCTCATCCCATCACCCTGGCATGAGGTTTTGCCAGGAGATGAGTTTTGGGAGAACGGACACTCGGGACCACAGCCGTGTGACAGGTGTCCGTGTGAGGTCTCTACCTCACCGAGTCAGTCAGGCACTTCCCTGGAAGCAAGTCCTCTTTCGCCCCAGGGAGAAATCAAAGACTTGGGAGTTGCAACAAGGAAGTGGGAGGCCGCGGCGGGTGGTATCCAGGAAGCCTGGGAACGTGCGGCTGCGCAGAGTCCCGGGAAGGCAGAGTCCGGGCAGCTGCCAAGGGATTCCGGCTGCAGTAGGCTCGGGGCCGAGTAGGGCCGCATGACCTCCACCGCCGGCCCAGAGGCCAGAAGGGGCCAGGCTGACAGGGCCCGAGATTTCTGCAGGACTCAGAAGGATGGGTGGGGGGCCCCAGAACAGAGGGGAGCCCCTCTGCCACCACCCAGCTTGGCTCTCCAGCCCAGAAGAGGAAGCGGGTGTCTGGGCCAGCCCAGCCCAGCCCACAGGCGTTCATGCTTCCAGGTGCAGGTGTTAATCCAGAGGCGAGGAGGGGAAGGCGGAAGGACCCGGAAGGACTCACTGGCTCTCCCAGTCCCGGGGTGGGGCGGGGGGCGGTGTGTTCAAACCCTCCCTGGGGTCCCAGCCTGCAGCGGGTGGGGCTGCCAAGCTGGGGGGAGTCCAGACACCCACCCCAACGGAGCCACAAGAGCTCTGCTCCCATGCGATGCACACAAGGAGGCTTTTGTGTAGGAATCAGTTGGAAGAAAACGTGCACTGATGAAGAAACAATGGGACAGACCCACATCACGGGGCATCCTGCCAAACACACTGGCCCGCTCCCCTCACCAACAATGAGCACCGCTGGGCAAAGGGCTCCCACCAGTCCCCCCGCACGGTTCTGGCAATTTCCCCAAACTTAAATTTTTTCCAACTAGAAACCTGGGAAAAGAACACAGGAACTGAACTGCCGTCCAGTTGTTTTAAGGGGCTGAATGGTCCCTTGTGGGAAAGGCTGGGGCAGCCACACGGTGGAGCCTTCCCAGGCCTCCAGACGGACTAGCGAGAGCCCCCCAAGTGAGCCGGGAAGACTCAGAGAAGAGAGCGACAGTGCAGTGAGAACGGCAAGACGCAGGAACGGGGGCCCAGTACAGTCCCGCTCAGGGGAAACGGAGGCAGGCTAATCCTTGTATGTGCTTGTGTCCCTAAGGCTAAGACAACGGCAAGAGCAAACACTTACCTGCCCCGCCAACACTTGCTAAGCTGTTGTCCTAAGTGGTTTACATATGCCAGCTCCTCCACACTTTAAGAGCCCTAGAGAGGAGATTCCATTTTACAGAGCAAGAAGTAAGGCCCAGAGATGTTAAGTCACTGACCCAAAGGCACACAGCTGGCACGTGGCAGAGTCAGGATCTGAACCCGGATGTCTGGCTCCAAAGCCCACCATGCTCTTGGGTCCACCTTATCTCCTGAACGCCAAAACCTTGGCCAAGGGCTGGAGAGAATTCTGGGGACTTACGAACTCACGGCTGACCTTGACAGTGACCTGCTGCACCCCCTCATTCAGTACTACCTTCCAGCTCCCAACAGTCCACCTGCCCCACGGCTGTCATCCAGATGGAAGGTGACCATGTGGGCACCCAGGGTATGCAGTCAGGGATGTTCTCAGGGGCCCCGAGGGCCTGGCTGTCTAGGCAGGTTCCTCCCACACACACCTCCACACTGTCCTAGCTGAAGAAGTAAATGTCCCAAGGTCTGGGGCAAGGGCCAGGCTGGCACTCGTTCCTCCGGACACTCGTGAGCCACACTGCAGAATGCACCTGCCGGCCTCAAGGACTGTAGGTCCAACCTCCCAGCTGTCCGTGGGCAGACTGTGATAAAGGCCACAGGGTCTCCGGCCGTCCCTCCCTCACCACTCTCCCCTCCAGCACGTAACCTGGGGAGCCTCCCACAGGGAGCAGACGAAGCCTGAACTTCGGCACGCTGCGGCTCTGACATCTCTCCCAGTTTATAAAACAACACCTCCTCCCAATCCTGCCTCCAGGATGTGGGGCAGACAGGGATACAGGAACACTGGTGAAGGGCTGAGTGCCACAACTGCTCAGTCCCTTCTGAGCCCTGCTCCCCCCGCCCATCTGGCCTCTACCCAGCACTGGCCTCTACCCAGCATCCCACCCCCTCTGCTCACCTGGGACAATCTGCCCCGCCAGCACTCACTGCTAATTTGCACTGGGGCCTCATGTAAATCCCCACTCCCTCTGGGTTTTGTTTTCCCCAAAGGAAAAATTTTTTAAAGGTGTCAAGTAAAATCCAAGTTCCAGTTTTAACGATCTGAGAGCCTGTGAAACCTTCCCTGATAAAAAACAAAGAGCTGCAAGCTACCACCTCCTCAAGAGGTCTTCAATTAAGCCAAACAAAATAATCTCTAACACTGGAATTGCCAGAGTTACTGAGGCAATGAGATGCAGAGGGGAAGCTCTTCTGGGGCAAAGGGCCCTTCAGCCGATTTTTTTCTGCCTGTCGCCTTTTCCTCTTTCTGCTAACACCCTCATCCCCCACCCCCATCCCACCTCCTCATTTAGGGCTCCACCCCACCCACCTAACTCCCTGTGGTTTGGGAAAAAAGAAACTCCTCCCCCAGCTCCAGGATGGGCACATGATCCAATCCTGACCAATCACAGCAGTCCACTTCCCAAGTCACAGTGACTGGCTCAGGGAGGAGCCTGTAACAGGAGCCCCGCCAATCAAAGCCAATGGGCATTCACAGCACAACTTTTCCTAGCTACTAGGAAACTTCTCTAATTACCCTTAAAGGTCCCTCCACAAGGCTCCCTTTGGGAGACCTCTTGGGAACTTCAAAGCCTCCAGACTCTCCCCCACATAGTGCAGCTGACCATTTGTTTTCTGAGCCCCAGACTGAGACGCCAGTGAGTGATATGGAAGCATATGTACCAAAATATGAATCTTTAACTCCAGGATTGCATTCAGGACCCCCAGGAAGAAGAGCAGGGCCAGGAGAAATCCCCCGACGACTCTCCAGGCTGACAGGAGCCCAGGCGACAGGTGGTTCACTGAGTGCAGGGAAATGATTTTCTATGGGTGAGTCAGCTGCATGATCCCTTACAGAGTAAAATCATCAGCAGGGTGGGATGAGTAGACCGAGTCTCCCCTTCCAGCCTCACTTAGTCTCTGCTGGTGGAGACAAGAGATGATCCATAAGTGACTCCCCTTTCATGCTGAACCTTGGCTTAAGAGCCGCAGGAAGGGAAACACACCCCTCCCCTGTGCCAGCCACCTGCCAGCTCAGGCCACCCTACCTGGTGTGAGGATCCCCACTCCCTCCAAGAGGCAGAAGGAAAGGGCTCTAGACCAGCCTCCACACCTCCCCAAGCCCCCCAGACGGGACAGGCGCTGTTTCTTTACCCACCACTCACAGACCGCCCTGATGACATCTCTGTAAGTTGCGTTGGGACTGAGAAGGGGTCAATCAGAAGACATCAGTGCCCAGCCAGGGGACACACCCAGTCGCTGGGAGGGAGTAACATGGGGTAGCTATAACACAGATGGGGCAGACAGTGGCAGTGGGGCTCGTGGGGAGGGTTGGTGGTCAGGGGATATCTTCTTCAAGAGGTCACATTAGAGCGAAAACATAAAAGAGGAACCAAGCATAAGAACCAGAGGGGAAAAGCATTCTGAGGAGCAGTAACAGCACATGCAAAGGCCCTGGGGCAGGAAAGAACACAGGGGCACTGCAGGAAAACAAAGACCTGTGGGGCTGGAATAGGGTAAACATTCTGAGAATGGAAGCAGGCAGGGGCTGGTGAAGAAGGGACTTAGGCTGTGGGGACAGGCAGGCTTCCTACCCCATGCAAGAAACTTTTCATCGCAGCAGTAAAATGATCCCAGTTGCATTTTCTAAAGAGCATTCAGCTGCAACAGAGAGAACGGACAGCACAGTGGCAAGAAGGTGCAGGAGCAGACAGCACGGTGAGGACGCTGGCAAGAGGTCTGCAGCAGAGGCCCTGCAGTGGAGGGAGCCAGCCCCTCGTCCCTGTGCAGGATCACAACCTGCCACTAGTCACAAACCTCCCTGTGAAGCCACCCTTGTCTTCTAAACATCCATTCAATAAGTATTAGAGAATCCACGATTCTGTGTGAGGCATCATTCCAGGTGCTTGGGACAGGGCAACAAACAAAATCAAGGTCCCTGCCCGCACAGGGCCCACATCCTCCCGGAGAGAAAGGGACAGCAGACAATAAACACGACCCAAAGGTATAGTATGTAGGACCTCACAGGGTGACAGGGCTACAAGGCAGAGCTGGGGAAGGAGAAGGAAGGGTCAGAGCCCGGGGGAATGGCAATGGGCAAATTCAAACAAGAGAGAGGTCAGGGCGGGTGTCCAAGAGCACCCGAGATCTGAACCAAGCCCTAAAGGAGGGGGGAGCGCGAGTCACACACATCGGAGGAGAGATGAAGGCAGAAGGGAGAGTAAGGTGGAGTGTGCCTGTATGTCTCAGGAATGGCCAGGAGGCTGGTGTGCAAGGTCAAGGTGAAGGGGAGGGCAGAGAGGGGTGAGGGGCAGATGGTGGAGGCGTCAAGACCCAACGTGAGGACGCAGCTCTGACACAGAGGAGGGGGTGGGACAGGCCCACGGCGGGGGTTTCGAACAGAGGAGGACCGGGAGCTGACTGCAAATGTCACAGGTTCCCTTTGGCTGCTGTGCGGAGAAAACCCAGCCAGGGAGCAAAGGCGGACACAGGGAGGCCGTCAGGAATCCAGGTGAGAGCTGGTGGCCCCAAAGACCAGGGCGGGAGCTGGAAGTGTGGCACGAAGCAGTGGGATCCTGGATGTCCCGTGAGGAGGGAGTCAGAAACGTCCTGACAGTCCGGTGTGGGAAGTGAGAGTGAGAGAAGAGCTCCGGGCCTTTCCGTCCGGGGCGGTTAGAGGCCGCAAAAGCCACAAACAGAGATGGGAATGCAGACAGAGTGTGGAATAGGGACAGAGATAGGATCGGGGCCTAGGGCCAAGGCGTGCAAGCAGCCTTCCACCACCTGAACTGAGATACAGAGTGGGCCCCGGGATGCCAGAGGCTGGAATTCAGAAGGAAGATCTCGGCCTGGGATTTCAGCCGGGAACCCAGGACAAAGATGCCACTTACTGCCCGAGGCTCCCAGAGCTCAACCAGGGAATGCACAACCCAGAAAGGATGTCCAAGGCCTGAGCCCTGGGACTCGCCAATAGGCGAGGGGTCAGGGAGATAAGGAGGCACAAACACAGGAGACAAAGAACAGCCAGCCAGGGAGGTAGGAGGAGGAAAACCAAGAGAACGGACATTTCTTGAGACGTGTCTCAAGAGCCCTTCTAGCACCTTCCCGAAGAGGTGGAAGGAACTTCACCCAAAATGCCAGGAAGCAAACAAGCGTCAGGCCACTCCTGTTCCTTCCCCGTCCCCAGCACGAGGCTGTTGGCAAAGAGGAAGACACAGTGCGGTGGGGGGAGGGAGAAGGAGGCAAGAAACCCACAGCTGGGCCTCGGGCCACCGGGGTCCCGGACCTCTGGGTTCAGGGACGATCTGGGCAGACAGAAGCTTCAAATCAGGCTCGGAATCACCCTGGACGCCCTGCGATGCCCAGCTGCTGAGCCCTGCATGGCTCCAAAGCCAAGAATGGCCTGTTTGGGTTGTTTTGCTTCTCTTTGCATTTCTGCTCCTGCCGGCCACTCCCAGAGCCAGGGGAGGCCAAGGTCACGTTTGACAAGGGGGAGGGAAATGAGGTACATAAAAGAAGGTCTCCTTTTGTTTTGTTTTGTTTTGTTTTGAATTTTTGGCCTAGGCGCACAATCGAATTCTCCACACCGTAAATGTGTTTATGGGGCCAAAGTTACTAGATCTTTCTTCGTGGAGAAGAGCAGGGGCTCAACACTCCTCCGCCCAGCCCTCTGGCTCTCAGACCACCAACCCGAAAAGTCTGTCTGCGTCAGCCTCGTGCCAGAAGCCAGCCCTGGGGGTGCCCGGTGAGCCGGGCAGCTGTCTACTGCCGAGCAAGGACGCGAGATCATCCTTCTGGGCACCAGCGACCACCAGCACGCCCGCAGCGACGACGGCGCAGACGGCCAGTGCCGGGACGTGGGGACACTTCAGCCAGCCAGTGTTGGATGACACCAACTCACTCTGTGACTCACTCTGTCATTTGCTGCTAGGGGAAGGCACAAGGTGATTCCAGGTAACTGAGCTTAACCAGTTCTAGCTAATCACGTTGAATCACCAAGTGGAGGCACCACTGGTATTAATCATTCCAGGAAGGGACCGGGAACGTTTCATGGAACGGGAAGAGCTGAGCACCCGGAATACAGCCATGCTGCCAGGCCAGCGGAAGGCCAGACAGTGCTGGGGCACGTCACCACACACATACACACGCACCCAACACGCACGGACACGCATGGGTGTGCGTGCCCATGTGTGCCCACACATGTGACCGGGCACACCAACCAGTGTGCCTGTGTGTGACCATGTGCGGCAACACGTGTGCACACGTCAGCACCGGCGCGTGAGCCCACACATACACACATGCGTGCCAACACATGAGGACCACGCGTCCCATGCCACACACGGGCGCACGGCAATCTGTGTGCACGCACGCCCGCATGCATCCATGTGTACGCCAACGCGGCGACACTGTGCTCCCTGGTTACACACATCCACACACGTGTGCACGTGCTCCAGCCTGTGGTCGCACGCGTGCATGTGCCCAACATGCGTTCGCCTGTCGCCTGTCATGTACGCACAATCGGCACACGCGACAACACTCACGTGAGCACACACGCCCCCCTCAGGAAACCAAAGAGGAAAACAAAACTAAATCCAACTCAGGGACGCTAAAAATAGCCGTGGTTTCCAGCTGTCACCGTGGAGTGAGATGAAGCGACCAGGAAGTCCCCCTGTGGGAAAGAGGAAGCAAAACAACCCAGAGCCGGAGTGCACCCGCGATCCCAGGGTCCCGAGAATGTGGCGCCTTCCACCCGCCAGCTCCAGCCAGTTCCACAGCCTGGCCCCCTAGGGCCAGAGGCAGGAGACCCCTCCGCTGTCCGGGGCTCAGGTGCGGCCAGGCTGGGACCCCGGGGCTTCCCAGAGCTTCGGGAGCGGGGCTGGCCAAGCCGACCCTGCAGGAGAGGCCACCCTTCCCCACTTCCCTTGGCATCTGCGATTCCAGAACACACACACACACACACACACACACACACACACCTGGCCACAGGGGAGCCCGCTGCCCGCTGGCCATGCAGGGCAAGCAGAAGGGGAGCTCAACCCAAACAGAGCACAGGAAGGGCCTGCCCTCCTGCCAAAGATTAGCCCAAGACACCCAGAAACAGACAGCAGGGAGGACAGGGTCTACAGGGCAGCAGGCTCCAGGATTCAAATCCTGGCCCTGCCACATCAGCCATGTGACCCAGGGCAAGTGACTTCATGGCGCTGTGCTTCCCCCATTTCCTGGGTAAAAGAGAGGCAACAGGAGCTCCCTGGATGCTAAACGAGATGATGTAATATGCCTAAAGCACTTAGAATGATTAGGATGACAGCTGGCCAGTAAGAAGTGCTCATTAACACTTCTCTGTCATCAACCCCCACCTTCTAACTGATGGGCAGAGGAGATTTGCCAGGGGGCCCGAAGCCACCCAGGGGCATGGAAGGACAGTCCTGAGGCTCTCTGGGTGGCTCTCGCTGAGAGAAGAGGGAGCAAAATACTCTGAGTCCGAATCTTGGGTAGGGAGAGAGGATAAGGAAACAGCCCAACCTCAAAACATGGACTACCTCGCTATTCCACCATCCCAGCATGAAAGCAAGGACTTCTCTGGCCCTTTGCTGACACTGCAGTGAGAGCGACAATGCAGCCCCTGCCCCAGCAGACGTCCAGGCTCAGGAGGGAGAAAGAGGCTGCACAAATAAACATATAAGGGACTACTATTAGGGACATGAGGGGCAAGCTACACAGATATCTGGGGGTGAGCCTTCCAGACAGAGGGGAATGCAAGCCAGAGACTCTGTGGTAGGACCAGGCTAGGCAGCCTCAAGGACGTCCTTCGTGGTAGGTGAGCAGGGAGGCCAAGACAAGGTGAGGTAAGAGAGGGAAGGAGGGCCAGACTGTGGGGGCCTTCAGGCCACTGAGAGGACCTTGATACTCACTCATAGTAACATAGGGAACCTCGAAGGGTTGTCAGCTGAGGGGACACATGATCTGATGAGTGTTTTATCAGGATCCCTCTGGCTGTCTATGAAGACCAGAGATGAGACTACTGCACCAGTCCAAGCAGTGGATGGTGAAGGCTGCCATGGTGATGTTGAGAAGAGGGACTGAAATCCAGACACACTTTGAAGATAAAGCTGATAGGATCTGCTGATAGACCATATGAAGGATGACCCAAGAGCTTCACAGACCATATGAAGGATGACCCAAGAGCTTCACCTCTACACTTGGGGGAGCAAATGGAGGTGTCATTTATTGAGATGGAAATACAAGCTGGGGAAGCCTTCGGCAGCTGAAAAAATTAGTGGATAAAGCCCTTGAGGCTGATTTCAATCAGAAAACCAACTTAGAGACGGCAGAGAGGACCCAGCTCTCCTCCTGCATGTGGAGGAGGCTTGGAGGCCCATAGACTCATAGTGGCCCAGCAGACAAGAACCTTCCCCTGCGGCCCAGCTGCAGCAAGGGGCTCCTCCTACTGCCGGGCCTTCCCTGTTGGACCAGAGACACCTGGTAACTTGGAAACGTACTGCCAGGGACCTGGGGCGAGCATTCCTCATCCATTCGAACAGGGAGGGCCATGCATGCCAGGCTCAGTCCTAGGCGATGGAGACAAGAGTCCCCATTCTGCTGGCGTTTTTCTCCAGGATATTTTCTCACACACACACACACACACACACACACACACACACACACACACACACACACACACACACACACACACACACACACACACACACACACACACACACACACACACACACACACACACACACACACACACACACACCAGGAAGGTTACCTGGGGCAAATTACTCTCCAAAGCTTCGTTTCCCTATCTGTCGAGGACGATAATGAGAGGTGTCACAGAACTGTCCCAGGACTAAACAAGACGGCATTCACCAAGATGTCCTGAACACTGCCTGGCCCACGGGAATTCGCGACTGCTCTCCTAGCGCGTTCCGGCTGGACGCCTCCTGTCCACTCCTACCTACTGAGGGAAAGTAGAAGGGATGAGTCTCGCTTCTTTCCCTGGACCTCTCCCAGCAACCTCAGCCCACCAGGCTGCTCCGCTATGTGCCGCCCATGGTGGGAGGCACGTTCGGCCACTCTCTGGGGAAACCTTGGATTCGTTACTAATTTTTTTTTTTTTAAGATTTTGTTTATTTATTTGACAGAGGGAGATCACAAGTAGGCAGAGAGGCAGGCAGAGAGAGAGAGAGAAGGAAGCAGGCTTCCTGCCGAGCAGAAAGCCCGATGCGGGGCTCGATGCGGGGCTCGATCCCAGGACTCCGGGATCATGACCTGAGCCTAAGGCAGAGGCTCAACCCACTGAGCCACCCAGGCGCCCCTCGTTACTAATTTTTAATTAAACACATAACACATGAATATTCTCCTTGTTTAAGAAAAAAAAAAAAAAAAGTAGGGGCGCCTGGGTGGCTCAGTCGGTTAAGCGTCTGTCTGCCTTCAGCTCAGGTCACGATCCCCGGGTCCTGGGATCGAAGGTTTGAGTCCCGCAGCGCAGCGGGCTCCTTGCTCAGCAGGGAGTCTGCTTCTGCATCTCTCTCTGCCTGCCGCTCCCCCTGCTCATACTCTCTCTCTGTGTCAAATAAATAAATTATTATAAATTTAAATAAATTAAATCAAAAAAAGAATTACCGATAAAATATGTTTCCCTCGGCCACAGCCCGAGCCTCTCCCTTTGCCCCGAGAGTGAGTACTCCATCGGTCCACCCCTTTTCTGATTTTATGTGCACTGTCCCCCACTGGAAATACAGGTTATTGTCTTGTGACCTGAGCTTTTTCTCAACGACTTCTCTATTTTGCCAACTCTCTGTGCTAAAGCTTACACATCGAGTCCCTTCTTTCTAACTTTTGCCTAGAAATCTATCAGGAAGGGCTCCGGCTCCCACTCCCACCTTATTTCCTAGGCCCTGGCTGACATGTAGACCCCAACTCGGGATTATGGCTCTGGCCCTCCCCTGCCACGAGCCATACAGACGACAGCAAGCCCCGGCCTTCTGCTATGCCTCAGTTTCCTTACCTGTAGGAGGGAACCAAAGCACCACCTCAACCTACTTCTCAAAGCCGTGGTCAGAGTCAAACAAGAAACACGAGACATGTCCAAGGTATTTGCACACATACGTAACCGCCTTTGTAGTTTATAATCTTGCTGGCTGGCAAACTACATCTGACCCGTCTCAGAGCTGAAGAAAGAAACCGTGCCTCGGAGGTGAAGTGAGTGGCATGATGTCCCCAGCTAGCAAAGGGCCCAGCCAACTCGGCAGAACCGGGCTCCAGAAACTGACTCGGGTTTCAGAATGTATCACCTCCCCACTCAGCCCCACCAGCCGCCTGAGAAACGTAATCAAACCCATCAGATCCACAACAACAACAAAATGATCATCATGAAGAATAATGATGGCAGACATGCAGGGGGAGTGGGGCTTTCACGCTCCTGGCGGGCACATAAATGCTGGAGCTTTCCAGAAAGGCAATTTGGCGGTAACTGTCAAAATTCAAACAAAACAGGCTTCGTGGTCTACAGGTTTCTGTTCTGAAAACCTGCCCTGTGCGAGTATTCGTGACATGTAGGCCGAGAGGTATGGACCAGGACAGTCACAGCTCAGTTGCTTGAGACAGAGAAAATCACCAGTCAGTAGAGAAACCAGGGAATAATCAAGGGGAGAGCGATTTAAAGGAATACCAAGCAGAAAAGGGAAAAAAAAAATGATCGATTTATTTGTTGTGACCTGGAAACATTTTCAAGAGATATCCGCGAATTGAAAAGCAAACTGCAGAATATTTATACGTAGTATAGTTCCATATATGTAAAAAATATGTAGTAATGTGTGTCAATACACACTTACGACATAGGCATCAATAAAGGTCTAGAAAGATACACACCTGCCAACAACGGTGGTAATTATTATCTGAGAATGGGAATAAAATGGAGGGATCTCTTTTCCCCTCCGTTTGAATTTTTTATTTTTTTCCAAGCAAGAATTCATGTCTTAAAGGCGGACTTCTTTAGTTAACCAAAAAGCATTAAAAAATAGCAAAGCACAAGGCCTCCCATTCAAGTTGCACATGGACACGTGCAGCCAAAGAAAACACCGGCAGGCAGTCCCTCCCTCTCTCTTCACGTCCCACCCACTCGGTCCCCTGAACACAGACATCCTTCTTCCACGGGAAGGGACTTGGCTGGGGCTCAGCCTGGGCTGCCCAAGAAGTGGCTGTCGTGGGCTGGGCTTGCCTTCCTGCCTTCACGCCACTCGGACCCAAACCAATCATCTTCAGGAGAGTCACGGAGGATGCTGGGCGGCTCTCGCTCCACTTTAAGCCTGGAAATTCTCGGTCCAGGACAGCTGAGGATGATGGCGGTCTCCACTCTGGAAACCCAGAGTTAGAGTGGGGAATTAGGGGGTACCTGCGTGTGAACCAGTGTGCACAGAACTCATTGGGATCCCTAGAAAGAGCCACCCTGGGGGACACCTGGATGGCTCAGTCGGTTAAGCGTCTGCCTTTGGCTCAGGTCATGATCCAAAGGTCCTGGGATTGAGCCCTGCATCGGGCTCCCTGCTCAGCGGGAGAGTCTGCTTCTCCCCTTCCCTCTGTCCCTCACCCCTGCTTGTGCGCACGCTCTCTCTCAAATAAATAAAATCTTTTAAAAAGGGGTGGGGGAAGGAGAAGAAGAAATCACCCTGGAGTTCACCCAGGAATGATGGGGCCGACAAGATGTTTCAACTATAAACCCCACCCACTCTCGCGCCCCCAAAGCAAGAGGCTCTTTGCACAGGGTCCTGATGGCTCCCATGTTTACAGCACCTGGATGACATTGTGGGCTCTCCCTGAGATAAAGCTCTCACAGCTCTTCTGAACAGTGTAACCCCTCGGCCACCATGAGAGAGAACAAAGCAGTGTGTGGTGACCCCACACACACCTGTCCAGCCACCCCCAGAGGCCAAAAAAACAGGAGAGGAACTCAGGGCTCAGGGTCACCAGCAGCCAGGACCTCCTTGGAATCAGACTACAGGGCTTACTGGGACAAGATCTGCAAACAAACAAACCAACAAAAAGACACAGTGTGCCCAACATGACTCCCAGAGACCTTGAGAAAAGCCAGTCCTTGCCTCATGGTTAACGATGGCCGGGTCCCAGGAAGGGGTGGCTCAGGTGTAAGTAGACTGCAGACCACATTCATCCAGTGACCCATTCATCCCCAGGCATCCCGTACTGGGCAGGGGGCACAGATATGAAACGTGGACAAGTCCCATTCTTAAGAAACCTACCTAAAGGAGCAGGCTAAGGGGAAAAGAGAAGTCAACGGGCAAGTGACATTACCCACATCTTTATCAAGGCTTTGCTCAGTGTCTGGGCAAGGTGAGCTTCAGTTTCCCTCCCCACACTGCCGGTGCTCTCTCTGGCATCAAGGCTCTGAAATGCTGTGACCCTCGGCAGTGACCCTGGCCTTTCTTAACGCCAGCTCATTTAAACAGGCTGTCCAGACACCCAGGGCAGAGTCTGATGGTCTGAGGCCAGCTAATTTGTCTCCACAGTTGAAAGGGCAATCGTGCGGAAAGTTAAGATCAGAGGAAAGCCCTCCGCTTATGCAGCCTTGGGCTTGTTCCTGTCTCTGTGGGAATCTAAGGGGAAAGCCGCTTACCATTTCCAATGGGCATCAGGAAGGCAGTGTTGGGGGAGGAGGGAGCTCTGGGCCTCTGAGAAGGGCTTTTCTAAGGGGGAGCTTCTGGACAGCTGAGTGCTCTGCTGAGCACCCTACTATGGAGGCCTGGGGAACCATGTGAGTCTCACAGAAGCACATGAATGGAAGGTTCCTGTCGTCCTAGGCTCACAGGAAACAGGCAAAGTGCAGCCCTAATTTTAGCAGATAGGGCCTCAGGCTGCTGTAGTCAAGAGGCGAGAAAGTAGCACCATAATGTGCTCACACTCCAGCCTGTCCTGGGCGCCAGACTAGGGTGAGGTCTCTCATTCAGGCCTCCCCAACCCTGGGCCTGCGCCTCCAGGAGAGCCCCCAGATGCCCCCTTCGCCCCCCAGCCTCGGCCTGGGTCGGGGAGGGTACTGCGGGGGCAGCCAGCGGCCCCTCGCGATGCGCTCCGGGCTCCCGTTGCTCCGGGGCCCCGATCCAGGGCGCGGATCCCGGCTCTGGCTCGCCCGCCCTCTGACTGCGCGCGCTCCTCCGCGCCCTGCGCCCTCCAGCCCCGACCCCGCGCGGGCCCCGGCCGGCGCCCCTCACCCACCTTGAGGACCTGCTGCTTGATGAGCGTGGGCACCACCACGATCATGACGGCTCCCAGCACGGCGCACAGCAGCCCAGCGAAGCCCAGCACCGCGACCGCCCAGCGCGCTCTGGCGCGGCTGCCCATGCCTGCGCGCCCTGGCTCCCGCCCGGCGGTCGCGCGGCTCCGCGCCCGGGGGGACGGGGACCGAGACACAGGCGACACAGGCGGCGACTCTAGGGCAGGCGGGCCGCAGCGGCACGGCGGGGCCGGGATCGCGGCGCACGGAGGAGCGGCCCGGCAGGTGGCCGGCGGTTTTATGCGCCATCGCCGGCGCAGCCGGACCGCCCCCGGGACGCCCTGGGCACCAGGATTCGGGCGGGAGCCTACGGGCGGGGGCGGGGGGCGGAGGCTGCGCGGGGCCGGGGCGGGGTTGGGGGCGGGGCAGGGGCGGGGCGCGGATCGGACGGTCCAGAGGACACGCCCCGCGGGGGGTAGTCTGCCGCCCCACGCCCGCGCTTCCGGTTCCGCGGGAGACCGCGCGGGGATCCTCGAGTTCGGCGCGCAATGGTGTCGGTGGGGCTTGGCTCCCCCTCTGCCTCCCCTTCCCCGCTCCTCCTCCTGCCCTCACCTGCTCCCTCTCCTCTTCCCTCTCCCGCTCCTCCCGCAGCCCCCCCCCCGACCCTCCTCCTCCCCGCTCCTTCGCCCCTGCCCCTCCTCGTCTCCCACTTCCTCCGTCGTGACCGGCGTCATGGGCACAATTAGTAGGAGTTTCCCAGCTCATCAGAAACACCGGAGCCCCCATCCGCACTCACATTCTGTTCTAGCCTCGCTCTCCCTGGAACCAGCCTTGCAGGATCCCGCCTCGGTGCCTGATACACACATACCACCACCACCACCACCACCCCCCGCCTTGGCATCCTGTTCCCCTAGATATCTGCCTGGCTCCTTCCTTCATGACCACTCTGCCACCTTATCAGAAAGGCCTTCCCCCCGCCACCTCGTATAAAACAAAATAGCGCCAGCTCTCCCCGTCTCCCTTATCGCTGAGAACCACCTGGCATGTTACACAGTCATTCGTCCTTTGCATTCTGACCAGCCCCCCAGCTAGAATGCTGCGGGCAGACTCTTGGTCTCTCTGGGCCCCCGCCTTGTCCTCCGCAGCTAGCACTCTGCCTGGCAGGTAATGCTGGGCCCCCTGGGCTTAGCACCTTGCCCAGAATGGCTTCATTTTCCAGGTGAGGAAGCAGGCACAGGGAGGTGACATGAACACACCTTAGTGTCTGCTTTCTAACGAAGAGGGAGATAGGATGAGCGAGTGAGCAAATAAAGGATGCTTAATTACAGGTAACAGGTGCTCCCCTACGGCTCCCCAGCCCGCACGTGACATTGAGCTTTGAGCCCCTCACTCTCTAGACCAGACTACCGAGAGGACAAGGGACTGGTTGAGGGTTCCACAGGGTGGGACGCAGTGTCCTCAGTGCCTGGCAAAGGCAGGCCGGTCCCTGCTGGCTCAGGAGCAGGCCTTCAGAAACTCTCCTCCAGCCGTGAAAGCAAGCACCATGATCTGGCCAAAGCAGTATTTGTGTACAGCACCCACTCCATACCGGCCAGAGAGCCTTGCCTGCCACTGTTCCCCACAGGAGACCTGACCTTGCCTGGGGTGCATGCAGGAGGAGCCCAACCCCTGACCTAGATCGGGGTGCCGGGACAAGGCTGCGGTGTCAGAGGGGAACGAGTCAGGGAAACCATGCTCTGGGGTTTCCCGCAGCATAGTCCCAGGGCAAGGCACTTGGCCCACTCTTGGCCTCAGTTTTCTCACTTGTCCAGTGGGGACAATAAGAGCCTCTCCCAAGGGCTGTCGTGAGGTTTAACTGCATTGGGAAGCTGTGGCAGAGCTTACTTAGATCAGTTCCTGCAACGTGGGAGCACGGCTGAGGCCTGTGTTGTCCCAAGGCCGGTACAACCTGGCTCTTGCCCACCTTTTCTGCCCCATCTCCCAGCCTCTCCCCTTCCTGACTGTACTCCCAGCCTCCTGGGCTTTCTTTCTGTTCCTTGAACAGCCCCAGCTTTCTCCTGCCACAGGGCCTTTGCATTTGCTGTACGTTGTGCTCGAAACACTCTTCCCCCAGACCCTCCCAGGGCTCACTTCTGCTCCAGACTCCAGCTCAGTGTTCACTCCTCAGAGAGGCCTTCACTGCCCGGTATCCAAAATGGGAACCCCAACCTACCAGTCACTGTACCAAATCATCCCCATTTTATCTGAAATGGTCTTACTGGTTTCTTTACTTGTGTCTCCCCTAGCTCCCAAGCAACAAGCCAGTCTGGTTTTGCTGATGATATATCCCCAGCACCTCGGGCGTTCCTGGCACATGTTACATATGCCCTGAAGTCTTCAGGTGATCAGTTAGCTCACTGAGGCATTAATCAGTCAAGTCAAGTAGTCAATCAATTAACATATGTCATTGAATTCCTCAAGGTTTTCAACAGCCATCAGCTATGGGGATTGTCTTATCCCCATGACTTTGCTGTTCTTGGGAACTAACCAATGAACTAAAATCTGGGGTCTGCCCTGGCCTGATGCCCGCCCCCCCTCCTTGACACCCGTCCTCCCCCAAAGAGGCCCATTCACCTTGACCCTCTCACCCAATGTAACTGTTATTTATTACGAACTCTTCAAGGTCCAAATGTGCGTGGTGCTTACCCAAGAGAGCCTCAAGGACATGGCAGGAGGGCCCCCGCGTCAGGCCAGGGCGATCGCCTGACGAGAGAAACAGCGGAGATGAAAGGCTGTCTGAGACACGTGACCAGCCTTGAGCTCACTGAGGGGAGTCATTTCCGAAGGGGGGGGCCCAAGGATGTGGTGGGGGGATTCAGAGAAGCAGGAGAAGAGACTTCATCATGCTTTAGAGAGAGGCCTTGCCAGGATAGGGAGAGCCGAGAAAAACGCAGAAGGAAAGGAGAGATGAATCAGAGTAAGATATTCTCAACGTGGGTGCCGGACGGATCCCGAATGAACCAAGTCAGATGACGTTCCTTCTCAGCTCAAACGTCTCCCCTGATCAAAAGACAGATGGTGAGTGTCACAAAGACGTGGGGGACACCGGAACCCTCAGACACTGCCGGGGCGGGGGGTGGGGGTGGGTGTAAACTGAGGCGGCCACAGGGGGAAACGGTCCTAGAAAGGCCGATCACGGACTTAGCAGGGCATCCAGCCGTCCCAGTCTGGGGCACATAGGAGAGAAATGAAAACTGTGTCCACGCAAAAATGTGTGCACCAGGGGTCATTACAGCCCTGTGCACAGTAGCTAAAAGGTGGAGACAGCCCAGATGACGAAGAGGCAAATAAAATACGGACTATCCCACAGCGGAACATTATTTGGCATGAGAAGGAGAGAAGTACTGATTCGTACCATGGTGTGCATGAACTTTGAGAACTTTACCCTGAGTGAAACTTAGAAATGACCACACAGGGACACCTGGGTGGCTCAGTTGGTTGAGCATCTATCTGACCAGTGATTTCGGCTTAGGACAGGATCTCAGGGTCTTGGGATCAAGCCCCGCACCGGGTTCCGTGCTCGGCGGGGAGTCTGCTTGAAGATCTCTTCCTGTACCCCTCCCTGCTCTGTAAAGTAAATAAATATTTAAAAAAGAAAAGATCACATGGTGTATGATTCCATTAATAGGAAATGTCCAGAAGAGGCAAATCCAAGAGACGGAAGGTTGCCTGGCTTGGGGAGGGTCAGGGGAGCAACAGGGGAGAATCTGGAGCTGAGGGGTGCAAGGCTTCTCTTGATGAAACTGTCCTGGTGGTGGTGACACAACCCTGTGAATAGACTAAAATCCAGTGAATTGTACCCATTAAAAGAGTGCACTATATGCTCAATAAACTGTCACTGGGAAAATCAGAATGTTCTTCTGGTCCCCACCTCTCTCAGACGAAGAGCCAAAGTCCTCACCACAGCCCACAAGGTGACCATCATCCCCCTGACCTCGTGTTTCTCTTCCCTGCCCCCGCCCCGCCCCCATCCCACCTGCTTTACCTCCTGGGCTTTTCTCAAACCTGCCACCTTACTCCCGCCTCAGGGCCTTTGCACTTCTCAGTCCCTTTAACTCTTCTCTCAACCCCCCATGGAGCTTACCCTCCCTCCCTTCACGTTCTTGCCCTAACACCATCTCGGTGAGAACTTCCTAT
Source organism: Mellivora capensis (assembly GCA_004024625.1). NCBI lineage: Eukaryota > Metazoa > Chordata > Mammalia > Carnivora > Mustelidae > Mellivora > Mellivora capensis. Next base: position 2,974 of record PISX010000732.1, on the reverse strand, counting down.
CCACACCCCCACAAAACTCCCTGTCTCCCTTCCCTACTTTGCTTTCTCCCCCAGCACACTACGTAATGCCTTGGCTCTCCTTCTCGAATGGAAAAGCTCCATAAGGGCAGGAAATCTGTTTTGCCCATGACTGTGTCCCCAACTCCTAGAACAGTGCCTGGCACACAGTAGGTCCTTCATGGATATCTATACACTGAGGAACCATAACTACTAGAGCCCAGTGGTTAAAAATCTGCCTTTGGGATGCCTGGAGGGCTTAGTCGATTAAGCGTATGCCTTTAGCTCAAGTCATGATCCCAGGATCCTGGGATCGAGTCCTGCATCGGGCTCCCTGCTCAGTGGGGAGTCTGCTTCTCCCTCTGACCCTCCCCCTTCTCATGCTCTCCACCTCTCATATTCTCTCTCTCAAATAAATAAAATCTTTTTTAAAAAAATCTGCCTTTGCAGTGAGGCTACACTCGATGGGGCGACCTCTGGCAAGAAGCTTACACTCTCCATGCTCTGGCTTCCTTCCCTGTGCAAGAGGGATGATCTCAACCATGCCCACCTCCGTGGGGGTAGTCACGGGGATTAAACAAGTTAATGCTGATTACACACTTAGCAAAGTGCCAGCGTGAGATGGAATCACAGCTCAGGGCAGGCAGGCACATGCTGTGGGCCCTACCCGAGCCCGGGAGGACCCAGAGCCATCCTCAGGGCCACGGAACCAGATTAGCGCACGTAAAGATACGATCTGATTAAAAAGAGTCACAGCCGGTTAGTGGCTAGGGAGACAGTCGTGTTTGGCCATGTCTGCCATCTTGGTTGCCGCTCAGGCAAGGGCAGAGCCAGAGCCAGAGCTCACATTTGCCTGTGGTTTTCCTCCATCCAATGTTTGTTTTGTTGTTGTTGTTTTTTAAAGATTTTATTTATTTATTCAAAAGAGAGAGAGACAGTGAGAGAGGGAACACAAACAGGGGGAGTGGGAGAGGGAGAAGCAGGCTTCCTGAGGAGCAGGGAGCCGGATGGGGGGCTCGATCCCAGGACCCAGGGATCATGACCTGAGCCGAAGGCAGAGGCTTCACCGACAGAGCCCCCAGGCGGCCCCATCCGTCCAATGTTGACTGAGCACCTGCTACATGCCGGGTACTCCATGAGATGCCAGCCACCTGGCAGTGAGCTGGACAAAGCTCCCTGACCTTGAGAAGTTGACCTTGCAGCAGACAAGCAAGATCAATAACTGATAAACACAATTATTGGTAAATTTTATAACATGTCAGAGCTGCGATGTCTAGTACGGTAGCCGCTGGCCACGTGTGGCTCCTCAGGACCGGAAATGGGCTCATCCCAAGGGAGAGGGGCTGCGTCATACACACATAGTGTGAAAGAAAGAAAAAAATATCTCAGTATCTTTATACCGAGCACACGCTGAAATGATAACAGTCAGATACGTTGGGTGAAATAAAATACACGCTTAAAATTAATTTCAGGGCTGCCCGGGGGCTGTCGATGCAGCGGCTGCCCTTGGCTCAGGTTATGATCCAGGGTCCTGGGATCGAGCCCCGCATCAGGCTCCCCGCTCAGCGGGAAGCCCACTTCTTCCTTTCCCTCTGCCCACTCCCCCTGCTTGTGTTCTCGCTCGCTTGCTCTGTGTCAAATGAATAAAGAAAATCTTTTAAAAAATTAATTTCACCTCTTTCTTTTTGCTTCTTTAAAATGCAAGGGGGCCTGGCTGGCTCAGTCGGTAGAGCATACAACTCTTGATCTTGGGGTCGTGAGTTTAAGCCCAGCCCTGGGTGTAGAGATTGTTTAAAAATAAAATCCTTTTTTAAAAAAATGCAGGAGTGCCTGGGTGACTCAGTTGGTTGAGTGGCCAGCTCTTGATTTCAGCTCAGGTCATGGTCTCGGGGTCCTGGGATCCAGCCTCGCGTGGGTCTCCCCCTCAGCAAGGAGTCTGCTTGAGATTCTCGCTGCCTCTCCCTCTGCCCCACAAGTCTTTAGGGAGAAAAATGCAGCTACTAAAAACTTTTTTGATTGCATATGTGGTTCTCATTGCATTTCTTTTGAACAGCACTGTATTAAAGAATGATCCCGACCAAGGAGGGGGAACTTGAGGGGGAAAAGAAAATGATCCATGCTTTAAGAGGGGAAATAAGAGAGCAGGGTAAGTGCCATCAGTGGAGAGGGGGCATGTGAGTCAAAGGGGGTGGCTGGGAGGGCCTCTGTGAGAAGGTGACATTGGATGAAGACCTAAAGAAAGTGAAGGAAGGAGCCACACAGATCTCTAAGAAAGAGATTCCCAGGCAGAGGGAACAGCCAATGCAAAGGCCCTGAGGCAAAAGGATCCCTGGATAGGGTTGTTTTTTTTTAAGGTTTTTTTTAAATTTATTCATTTGACAGACAGAGATCACAAGTGAGCAGAGAGGCAGGCAGAGAGAGAGGAAGGGAAGCAGACTCCCTCCTGAGCAGAGAGCCGGATTCGGGCTTGATCCCAGGACCCCAGGATCATGACCTGAGCCGAAGGCAGAAGCTTTAACCCACTGAGCCACCCAGGTGCCCTCCTGGATAGATTTTTTTTTAAGATTTTTATTTATTTATTTGACAGACAGAGATCACAAGTAGGCAGAGAGGCAGGCAGAGAGAGACAGAGAAGCAGGCTCCCTGCTGAGCAGAGGGCCCGGATGCGGGACTCCATCCCAGGACCCTGGGATCATGACCTGAGCCGAAGGCAGAGGCTTTAACCCACTGAGCCACCCAGGCGCCCTCCCGGATAGATTTTAATGAAGACTTGATTTCTTTTTTTTTTTTTTTTTTTTTAAAGATTTTATTTATTTATTTGTCAGAGAGAGAGAGAGCGAGCACAGGCAGGCAGAGTGGCAGGCAGAGGTAGAGGGAGAAGCAGGCTCCCTGCTGAGCAAGGAGCCTGATGTGGGACTCGATCCCAGGACACTGGGATCATGACCTGAGCCGAAGGCAGCTGCTTAACCAACTGAGC